>CM037632.1:54276930-54323763 GCA_015227895.2 Colaptes auratus
ATCTTGCATCCAGTTCTGGGCTCCCCAGTTCAGGAGGGACAGGGATCTTGCTGGAGAGAGTCCAAAGGGAGGGCTATGAGAATGATGGAAGGGGACTGGAGCCCTGCCGGGGGAGGAGAGGCTGAGAGCCCTGGGGCTGTTTAATCTGGAGAGGAGAAGGCTGAGAAGGGATCTGATCAACGTCTATCAATAGCTGAGGGCTGGGGGGCAAGAGGGAGGGCACAGGCTCTGCTCACTTGCACCCTGGGATAGGACAAGGGGCAATGGATAGAAACTCCAGCACAGGAGGTTCCACCTCAACATGAGGAGGAACTTCTTCACCGAGAGGGTCCAGAGCCCTGGAGCAGGCTGCCCAGAGAGGTTGTGGAGTCTCCTTCTCTGGAGACTTCCCAGCCCCATCTGGATGCCTTCTGTGTGACCTGTGCTGGATTCTCTGGTCCTGCTCTGGCAGGGGTTGGATCGTGATCTCTGGAGGTCCTTTCCAACCCTAACATCCTGGGATCTGCAATTTACTCTGAGGAAAACTCAAGCTGTAGAAGCCTAGGTAAGAATGCTAGCTCCCCGTCCCCTTAGCAGGGACAGGCATGGCAGCTGTGGAGGTGATGAGCTGCTTCTGGGCCCACGCGGGCTCCGTGGGCGTCAGCCCCGTCAGGGAGGGCCCTGGCGGCGGGCGGGCAGGCGCTGGGCTGCCAGCGCCGAGCGGCCGGCAGCAGGGAGGCCGCGGGCGGGCGCGCGATCACGTGACCGGCATCCCTCAGCGGCCTGCAGCCGTCAGGGCCGGCGGAGCTGCGCGCTTGGCAGCCGGCGCTTGCCGGCGCTTCCCCGTGCCATATCCTCCCTCCCTCCACCTCTATTTAACCTCTTTATTTTAGCCCTCTTGGTAATCCAGGATTTCGTCCGTAGCTGTTTGGGGTTTTTTTCCGCTCATTTCAGAGAGCATCGCAGAACGACAGGGGTTGGAAGGGAGCTTGCAGATCCAGCCCCTCTGCTAGAGCAGATCGCCCAGAGTGAATCACACAGGCAGATCGCCGGGTGGGACTGGAATGCCTCCGGTGACATAGAATCCCCAACCTCTCGAGGCAGCCTGCTCCAGTGCTCTACCACCCTCAAAGGGATGAATTTTCTTTACAGAATCATAGAAATCATAGCATTGGTTTGCTTGCAAAAGACCTCTACGCTCAGGCCTACCTACCACACCACAGCCATTAAACCTTGTCAGTGAGTGCCTTGCCTGGTGTGTTTCTGTGGGCAGCCTTGGCCATCTGGGCATGCTGCTGGCTCACATTCAGCCAGCTGTCACCCATCACCCAGCACCCCCAGGTCCTTTCTGCCTGGCAGCTTTCCAGCCACTCTGCCCCAAGCCTGGAGCCTTGCCTGGGGTTGTGACCCAAGTGCAGGACCCAGAGCTGCCTTCCGATCCTGAAAGGATCCTCCAGGAAGGCTGCAGAGGGACTTTTCTGAGGGTGTCTAGAGACAGGCCAAGGGGGGATGGTTTGAAGCTGAGAGAGAGCAGGGTTAGACTGGAGCTGAGGAAGAAGTTCGTGAGGGTGGTGTGAGAGTCTGGAACAGGCTGCCCAGGGCGGCTGTGGCTGCCTCCTGCCTGGGGTGTTGAAGGCCAGGTTGGATGAGGCCTTGAGCAGCTGAGTCTAGTGGAGAGGTGTCCCTGCACCTCTAGTTAAGAGGTTGGAGTAGGTGAGCTCTGAGGTTCCTTCCAACCTGAGCCATTCTGTGATTCTATAAAAGTTTTTACTGGGTGTAATCTCTTTGTGATAGGACAATTTACCAAAATCATTCTAGAACTACCCTCATCAAGACAATTTGCAACCCATTCACGTACAGCGTAAATACCATCCTGCCGTGCGCTATCAAAAGCAACTCGTAACACCAATGTTGTGCATTTGAGTTGGCATCCAAAAGCAGACTAACAAAAAAGCATACTGAGAGAATAGGATAGGATAGGATAGGATAGGATAGGATAGGATAGAATAGGATAGAATAGAATAGAATAGAATAGAATAGAATAGAATAGGAATAGAATAGAATAGACGAGGTTGGAAGAGACCTTCAAGATTATCGCATCCAGCCTATTATCAACCCAACTAGTCAACTAAACCATGCCATAAAAGCTTAGGAAGGCCTAAACTATTTGGATATGTTTGTTTTTTACAGGCTAGAGAATTCTTTGGAGGATATAAGCTTTTAGCTACAAAAGTATAATAAATACCTGGCTTCACATGGATCTTACTGTTCTCTCTTTAAAAGTTTGCTGAGTGTAGTCACAACAAATACCAAGTGAATGGTGGCTGTGCCAAAATACTTTCAATATCAGTGCTCTTCTGTATTTACTGCTTTTCTCTTGTTTGAAAGAGCATGACATTGTCAGAGCTAAACATGTGGGATGGAACACGTCAGTAAAAGCTTTTGATTTCTCACTTTAACGTAATTTTAGAATGCGAAAATAGGTTCTAAAATCAATTATAGGTGTATGGGGTGTTAAAGTGAAAAGTCACAAGAATTTTGGTATATTTCCTCATATTTCCATACAGGTTCAGTTACAGACTTCCAGTAGTATGAACCTTACAGAAATTGGGTGGCGATTCCAAACTCAACACAGAACCAGAATTATAGAATATTTGAGTAGGACAGGACCATAAAGATCACCTAGTTGCAACCCCACTGCCATGGGCAGGGACACTTTGCTCTGGTAATACCTCACCTGCAGGGCTGCATCCTGCTCTGGAGCCCTCAACACAGGAAGGACATAGACCTGATGGAGTAGGTCCAGAAGGGGCTGGATCAGCTCTGCTGTGAGGACAGGCTGAGGGAGCTGGGGGTGTTCAGCCTGGAGAAGAGGATGCTCCAGGGAGACCTAAGAGCAGCCTGCCAGAATGTGAAGGGGCTGCCAGAAGGATGGAGAGAGACTGTTTGCAAAGGCCTGCAGGGACAGGATGAAGGGCAATGGCTTCTAACTAGAGAAGAGCAGATTTAGATTGGATGGTAGGAGAAAGTTCTTTGCTATGAGGGTGCTGGAACACTGCAACAGGTTGCCCAGGCAGGTAGTTGAGGCTCCATCCCTGGAGCTATTCAAGGTGAGGCTGGACAAGGCTCTGAGCAACCTGCTCTGGTGGAGGATGTTCCTGCTCACTGCTGGGGGGTGGACTGGATGAACTTTGGAGGTCCTCTCCAACCCAAACCATTCTATGATTCTATGACACACTGTAGTCCAGCCTGGCCTCCAGGAGGGAGGCATCCACAGCTTCCCTGGCAGCCTGTTTCCAGTGCCTCACAGTAAAGAATTTCTTCTTAAGAGCTAAACTAAATCTACCCTCTTCATCCCTTGTCACATCCCTGCACTCCCTTGGGAAAGTCCCTCTCCAGCTTTCCTTTAGGTCTTCAAGTACTGGAATCCCTCTATAAGGTCTCTCTGGAGCCTTCTCCTTCAGCCTGAACAACCCTGACTCTCTCACCCTGTCTCCCCAGGAGGTTCTTGCTTAGCGAGATCTCTCTATGCTTTGTAGCTCAAAGGAGTATGAGGGAACTGCACAGTTGTATTTACTAAATTCTAATGGAAAAAAAATACTCCTTGGAATTCTTCACCTTATGAAATGATCCAAAAATATTATAGGTGGGGCTAGCAGGACTGCCAGCTGTTAGGATTGCCAGATTCCTGCTAGAATAAGGCTGCATTTTCACTTGCTTAAAGTCTTTGCTAAACTTGAACTGTTTCACTGAAAATTGTCCTCTCTAGGTATGTGCCTCAGGAAGAACTTGGTTGAAAATCTGGAGCCACACAGCTTTGACCTTTCCAAGAACAAACCTACTGAAGCATCACTTGTTTGGTCTGCGCTGCCCAACTATAGAAACCTTCTCCTGGAGGAGCTCCTGCATCGCCGTGTTTGGAACAGAGATTAGGACAGGAGGTAGCCTGTTCAGGAAGTGGATTTTGCTGCTTCATTCTAACCAGGCTGTCAACTTCAGATCATGTTTGCTTTCTAGAGACTGCTGGAGTTTAACAGGAAAAATTCCCAAAGACCCCCTCTTGCTAAACATAGAATGATATAATGGTTGGATTGGAAAGGACCTCCAAAGCTCATCCAGTCCAATCCCCCTGCAGTCAGCAGGGACATCCTCCACTAGGTGCAGGTTGCTCAGAGCCTTGTCCAGCCTCACCTTGAATAGCTCCAGGAATGGAGCCTCAACTCCCTCCCTGGGCAACCTGTTGCAGTATTCCACCATCTTGTTCCACCAACTTGTTCCTCACACGCATCCAAATCTGCTCTGCTCTCATTTCAAACCTCTGTCTCCCGTCCTGTCCTGCAGGCCTCTGCAAACAGTCCCTCTGCAGCCTTCTTGAGCCTGCTTCAGGTACTGGCAGGCTGCTCTTAGGTCTGCCTGGAGCCTTCTCTTCTCCAGGCTGAACACCCCCAGCTCCCTCAGCCTGGCCTCATAGTAGTGGTGCTCCAGCCCCCTAATCATTTTCATGGCCCTGCTCTATCACGTCCATGTTGCTTCCTCTCACAGCTATCCAAGTTGATCAGAGAGAAAACCATCACATGCTCTGCACCACAATGTGTCATTCAGCTCTGTAATGGCTGAACTAGGCTCAGTCATAAGTCTTTGGGTCTTAATACTTCAGCCTAGTGGAGGTTCAAAGATTCATAGAACAGTTTGGGTTGGAAGGGACCTTAAAGATCATCCAGTTCAATCCCCTTTCCATAGGCAGGGACACCTCCCACTAGAGCAGGCAGCTCATGGCCTCATGCAGCCTGGCCTTGAATACTCCAGGGAGGGGGCATCCACAGCCTCCCTGGGCAACATGTTCCAGGGAGGTAGTTGAGCCCCATGCCTGGAGATATTCAGGTTACAATCTACAAGTCTCTGAGCAACCTGCTTTAGGGAGGACGTCCCTGCTGACTGCAGGTGGGGTTGGACTGGATGAGCTTTGGAGGTGCCTTCAATTCAAACTGTTCTATGATTCTGTGATTCTTATCTGGGGAAGCAAATGGGAGCAGGTAGGGAAGAGACAGTGCTGAGAAACCAGGACTTTGTTGAGAGAAAAGAAGGAATCACCAACACTTCTGTTGCCTCTCTATGGAGGTGCTTTAACTAAAGAATTCTCCTACTGCCATCAGCTGGCTCAAGTAGCAGAGCACTGTGGGGGATAGCTCAGAATATTCCAGTCCTGCTGGTGACTCATTTGGATGCCAGTAGACTGCTAGAGAACATCTCTGTTTATGCAATTTGCTTTTAACCCCCTGAGTTGTGAAAACTCACCAACATGTACCCATGCACACAGGTGTTAAAAGTGCATTAAAACAAGTACTGATCTTGTGCAAACAGGATCAAACACGGGAGAATCAGACAGAAAATAGAGAGGAGTGAAATATACTCTACAGGAGTATTCCTTGGAAGCAGCCTTTGCATGACAACATTCTTGCCCACAGGCCTCTATCCCATCTTTTCTGCTGGGTCCCAGATTCATCAAGTGGACAGAACAAAACAATGCCAATATTAGCAGCTACTCTCCTCACTGAACAAGGTGCAGCACCACGTCTTGAATAGAATAGAATAGAATAGAATAGAATAGAATAGAATAGAATAGAATAGAATAGAATAGACCAGACCAGACCAGACCAGACCAGACCAGACCAGACCAGGTTGGAAGAGACCTTCGAGATCATCGTGTCCAACCTATCATCCAACACCACCTAATCAACTAAACCATGCAACCAAGCACCCTATCAAGTCTCCTGAACACCTCCAATGATGGTGACTCCACCACCTCCCTGGGCAGCACATTCCAATGGGCAATCACTCTCCCTGTGTAGAACTTCTTCCTAACATCCAGCCTAAACCTCCCCTGGCACAGCTTGAGACTGTGTCCTCTTGTTCTGGTGCTGGGTGCCTGGGAGAAGAGACCAACCTCCGCCTCCAGCCTCCGTAGAGAGCAAGAAGGTCTCCCCTGAGTCTCCTCTTCTCCAGGCTAAGCAACCCCAGCGCCCTCAGCCTCTCCTCATAGGGCTGTGTTCCAAACCCCTCACCAACTTTGTTGCCCTTCTCTGGACACATTCCAGCAAGACAACATCCTTCCTAAACTGAGGGGCCCAGAACTGGACACAGGACTCAAGGGGTGGCCTAACCAGTGCAGTGTACAGGGTCAGAATGACTTCCCTGCTCCCGCTGGCCACACTGTTCCTGATGCAGGCCAGGATGCCATTGGCCCTCTTGGCTGCCTGGGCACACTGCAGGCTCATGTTCAGCCTACCATCGACCAGCACCCCCAGGTCCCTCTCTGCCTGGCTGCTCTCCAGCCACTCTGACCCCAGCCTGTAGCCCTGCATGGGGTTGCTGTGGCCAATGTGCAGAACCCGGCATTTGGATGTGTTCAATCTCCTGCCCTTGGACTCTGCCCATCTGTCCAGCCTGTCGAGGTCCCTCTGCAAAGCCTCTCTACCCTCCAGCAGATCAACTCCTGCCCCCAGCTTGGTGTTGTCCACAAATTTACTGATGATGGACTCAATGCCCTCATCCAGATCATCAACAAAGATGTTAAAGAGGATGGGGCCCAGCACTGATCCTTGGGGCACACCACTAGTGCCTGGCCGCCAGCTGGATGTGGCACCATTCACCACCACTCTCTGGGCTCGGCCCTCCAGCCAGTTCCTAACCCACTGCAGTGTGCTCCCATCCAAGCCACGGGCTGACAGCTTGGCCAGGAGTTTTCTGTGGGGGACAGTGTCAAAGGCCTTGCTGAAGTCCAGGTAGACCACATCCAGAACCTGGGACCTCTCCAGTGAGCCAGGACTGGTGAAAAATGATGGAGAGTGGCTTGGCCAGCTCATCTGCCAGCTCTCTCAGCACCTAGGATGGATCCTTCTGGTCCCATGGACTTGTGAGGATCCAAACGGCTGAGGAGATCTCTAACTACCTCCCCCTGGAACTGGATGCTTCTCAAACTCCCCACAATTACAAAGTCTTCCTGTGGCATTTCTTACCACTGTGGTCCTTGAATGCTTCTGAGAGATCCACTCATGGAAATCCCATGAGCTGAAGAAGAGCTCCTACCCCCATTTTAAAGAGTAAGAATTTGGCACGAGTGTCCTACCCATGCTGGGTGCCCAAAGTGAGAGATGAGGAACCTGGCTGTACAGGTTACCCAGCTTTATGAAGTACCTGATGCATTGGCATTGAATGTTGAAAGCACCGTTCCCCTAGATTTCACTGGCAGTGGCCAAGCTTGCCACAGTTCACAATCAAATGAGAATCTGAGGAATCCAAACAGACTGAGCATAAAATGTGAGCAAAAATAAAGGAAAATACCTGCTCTGTGGCACTTCTGCCAAATACACACAGCCCTCTTTTTATACCAGACACTTCTAAAGCAAGGAGCACTGTGCATGAGGGCTTATGTAACACAATCACAGCATGTTAGGGTTTGGAAGGGACCTCCAGAGATCATCCAGTCCAACCCCCCTGCCAGAGCAGGAGCACCCAGGGCAGGTCACACAGGAACACATCCGGGTGGGTTTTGAACACCTACAGGGGAAGGATGACTCCACAACCTCTCTGGGCAGCCTGCTCCAGGGCTCTGGCACCCTCCCCATACAGAAGTGTCTCCTCATGTTGAGATGGAACCTCCTGTGTTCCAGCTTGGACCTGCTGTTCCTTGTCCTGTCACTGGGCACCAGCACAAAGAGCCTGGCACCTTCATCTGGACACCCACCCCTCAGCTATTGATAGACATTGATCAGATCCCCTCTCAGCTTTCTCCTCTCCAGACTAAACAGCCCCAGGGCTCTCAGTCTCTCTTCACAGAGGAGATGCTCAAGTCCCCTCAGCATCCTTGTGGCTCTCCCTTGGACTCCCTCCAGCAGGTCTCTGTGACTCTTGAACTCAGGAGCCCAAAACTAGACACAGGATTGCAGCTGTGGTCTGAGCAGGGCAGAGCAGAGGGGTGAGGAGAACCTCCCTAGCCCTGCTGGCCACAGTTTTCTTTATGCACCCCAGGGTTCCCTTGGCTCTCTTGTCCAGAGGGGCACATTGCTGGCTCTCCACCAGCACTCCAAGGTCTTTCTCCCTGGAGCTGCTTTCCAGCAGGACAACCCCCAGCCTGTAGTGGTGCCTGGTGGTCTTCCTCCCCAGATGTAGGACTCTGCCCTTGTCTTTATTGAATTTCATGAGGTTCACCTTCCCCCAGCTCTCAGCCTGTGCAGCTCTCACTGGATGGCAGCACAGCCTGGCAGGTGTCAGCCACCCCCCAGTTTGGTATCATCAGGAAGTTGCTGAGGGTGCACTCAGTGCCCTCAGCCAGCTCATTGATGAAGATACTGGACAAAACTGGACCCAGTATTTTTCCCGTTATCCCAGTTAATAAAACTTGCTTTTGTGGTATTAATAGTGCCAGAACAAAATAGAAAATCTATTTAATGGGGTTTTCTATCTTCATTTTAAGTAAATACAAAGATTTAGAGGAGGTTTGACTCCTAATTTTTGAAGTGTGGAGTTTGCAATAGCAGTAATGCCTTGGGGGAAGGTGTACTGGGATGCTGAGCCTCCCTGTTTCTTTGTTCAAGCAGTCCGGTTCTGGTGTCCCCAGCATAAGGACACAGAGCTGGTGGAGCCTGTCCAGAGGAGGCCACAAAGATGATCCAAGGCATGGAGCAGCTCTGCTATGAGGACAGGCTGAGGGAGCTGGGGGTGCTCAGCCAGGAGAAGAGAAGACTTCAGGGGGATCTTAGAGCTGCCCTCCTATAGCTGAAGGGATCCTACAGGAAGGCTGGAGAGGGACTTCTCATGAGGGTGTCTGAGGGAGAGCAGGGTTAGACTGGAGCTGAGGAAGAGGTTCTGCAGTACCAGGGTGGTGAGCCTCTGGAACAGGATGCCCAGGGAGACTGTGGATGCCTCCTCCTTGGAGGTGTTGAAGTCCAGGTTGGATGAGGCCTTGAGCAGCTGAGTTTAGCTGAGAGGTGTCCCTGCCCACGGTGGGGAGGGTGGAGGAGATGAGCTCTGAGGTCCCTTCCAACCTGAGCCATTCTAGGATTCCATCATAAACACACTCATGACTGGAGCTCTCATGTGCAGTTATATATCTAGCAAATCAAAACACATCTCCAGAACCTGTAACTTACTGAATTAACATAGAAAACCTAACAGCTGGTGATAAAAGACCCACCCAGGATTACTTGAACTCTCCTGTAAGAGACTGCTACCATTAGACCTTATTTTATTAAATGCTTCTGTACCTCACCACCTTTTTTTCAGCTTTGCTTCCCTATTTCCTCCTCACTGCCTTAAGATGTATTAACTTTAATCCCAAAACTGCCAGGAAGGATTTTTTTTTCATCACTGAGAAAAAAAAAGAAACAAACAAAAACTAGAAGACTTGTCTTCAGCTTGTACTTCACAGCAGACAGCCTCACAGCTTGCATGGCTTCAGGTATGGTTTGTACAATGGACAGAAGCTCTCAACTGCCATGCGTGGTTCTCTAGGTGATGCCAGCAGGGATTCAAACCTCAGAGTGGGAGGCAGCTTAAAACAGGACAAAACTCATCTGGAACTTGAGTGCTTTGCAGGAAATTCTCCTACTTAAGGGCCACCACAGATGTTTTGCCTGAATCTGTCTGCACATGCAGTTAGGAGAAAAGGAAGAGAAAAATGTAATTACTTGGGAAAGATCTGGGCAATTATTGACAAAAATTAGTGGAGGCATTTATCTCGTGCTTTTATGTTCACACCACTCCCCATTTGGAAGCTTTAAGAAGCTGTTTCTCTTCTCATATAAAGGAAGCTGGAGTAAGTGCACTGTGAAGGTGCAAGAAGAACTCAACATTCACACTGCAGGAGTGTACAAGGGCTTCAACCTTGGGCCTGACTCTGTTGAGGGCTGAGCAAAGACTTTGATTCTTTGAGTGCTGCATCCAGCTTCGGAGCCCTCAGCACAGGAAGGACATGGACCTGATGCAGTGAGGCCAGAGGAGGAGCATGGGGGAGTCCAGGGGGTTGGAGCAGCTCTGCTGTGAGGCCAGGCTGAGGGAGCTGGGGGTGTTCAGCCTGGAGAAGAGAAGGCTCCAGGGAGACCTAAGAGCAGTCTCCAGTACCTGAAGGGGGCTACAGGAAAGATGGAGAGAGACTGTTTGCAGAGTCCTGCAGGGACAGGACAAGGGACAATGGTCTGAAATGAGAGCAGAGCTGATTCAGATTGAATGTGAGGAACAAGTTCTTTAGCCTGAGGGTGCTGGAACACAGCAACAGGTTGCCCAGGGAGGGAGTTGAGGCTCCATCCCTGGAGATATTGAAGGTCAAGCTCCACAAGTCTCTGAGCAACATGACCTAGTGGAGGATGTCCCTGCTGACTGCAGTGGGGTTGGACTGGATGAGCTTTGCAAGTCCCTTCCAACCCAAACCATTCTATGATTCTCAAGCCTTTAGGGTAATGGCCCGTACTACAAAATAAGCCTTAGATATTTGCAATAGACAATCTCATTTTCAGTTGAAGAAATAGAAAAAATCAAGATTAAAAAAACAAAATCCACATATGAGGTTTGTTTACACACACACCCCAAAAAAGCAGGTTTTTGCTTAGTTACTCTTTATGGGTGGAGATGGGGAGCAAGTTCATGTTCCACCCCCTCTACTCTGCCCTGGTGAGGCCTCACCTGGAACACTGCATCCAGTTCTGGGCTCCCCAGTTCAGGAGGGACAGGGATCTGCTGGAGAGAGTCCAAGGGAGGGCTATGAGGATGTTGAAGGGACTGGAGCACTGCCTGGGGAGGAGAGGCTGAGAGCCCTGGGGCTGTTTAATCTGGAACCACTAAAAAGTGGTTTAATTAGGGTCCAGTAGGGCTGGAAGGTTTCTGCTCCCCCTCTGCTCTGCCCTGCTGAGACCTTGCCTGCAATACTGTGTCCAGCTTTGGGCTCCCCAATCAAAGAGACAGCTGCTGGAGAGAGTCCAGTGGAGACTGTGAAGATGTTAGGGGGACTTGAACATCCGTGCTGTGAAGAAAGGCTGAGAGCTGTTTAGTCTGGAGAGGAGAAGGCTAAGAAGGGATCTGATCAATGTCTATCAATATCTGAGGGCTGGGGGGCAAGAGGGAGGGCACAGGCTCTGCTCACTTGCCCCCTGGGATAGGACAAGGGGCAATGGATAGAAACTCCAGCACAGGAGGTTCCACCTCAACATGAGGAGGAACTTCTCCACCGAGAGGGTCCCAGAGCACTGGAGCAGGCTGCCCAGAGAGGTTGTGGAGTCTCCTTCTCTGGAGACTTCCCAGCCCCATCTGGATGCATTCCTGTGTGACCTGTGCTGGATTCTCTGGTCCTGCTCTGGCAGGGGGGTTGGACTGGATGATCTCTGGAGGTCCTTTCCAACCCCTAACATCCTGGGATCCTGTGTTAGTTTGAAACCATTTTGTTCTTGGGATGTATTTTGAGGCAGAAACAGACTGCTTGCTGCAGCACTGTGAACACTTTGATATATTGAACAGTAGAGGAAATGTCTCAGAAACTATGTAAACTCCTTCCAGCCTCAGCAGGCTGCTTTTTGGGGTGTTTGGGGTTTTTTTGTGCGTGTGTTGTGTGTGGGTTTTTTTCCTTTTTTTTTTTTTGGCCAGAATTTCAAACTCTTTTTAGCTGAACAAGCATCTTTTGGACATTACAACAGGGTGTAATCACTTTTGCATCTGAGCTGCTCTTCGTGTGCACTTTATTACAAAAAGGTAGAAAGTTATCCATGGGGGGAGGAGGGGAAACAACCAACCAACCAACCAACCAAACAACCAACAACAAAAAAAAAACAACCAACAAAAAATAACCACCCAAGAGGCACAGAGAAATTTAAAATAAAAAACATCCCTAAAATATTTTTCATTCCTCCCCCCACCCCAAACACCCTCCCCAGTAAAATGCACGACCAAAGCTCATGTAGCTGATGAATGTGTGACTCATATAGCTTCCTCTTTTACTGTAAGCCTCACTGGGATTCTCTCTCTCCCCCCCAGGGCTGGCTACCATGTGGTGTGTGAATGTTGGTTAAGATGTTTTCTTTCACCTGAAGTGAGCTAAATGGCTCAAGCAGCCCTTGAGAAATTGCTCTGCTGTCTCTGCCACACCGCTCTGACGCCAGCGAGTGGGGACCTGAAAGCTCAGCTTCTGAGGAGAGAGAGGTGCTGGCATTCAGCTCCTTGTGAGCAGGCCTCCTGCCAAAACAGCCCAAACACTCAGCCAGAAGTAGCTTAGAAGACACGGATATAAGCTAGCACACAAGAACTTCCACCCCAACACGAGAAACTTCTTTACTGTGAGGGCGATGGAGCCCTGGAGCTGGCTGCTCAGTGAGGTTGTGGAGTCTCCTTCTCTGGAGACTTTCAAAGTCAACCTGGATGTGTTCCTGTGACCTGCCCTGCTCCTGCTCTGGCAGGGGGTTGGACTGGATGATCTCTGGAGATCCCTTCCAACACCTAACAGTGATTCTGTGACACCACACGGAGCATTTCTGTGCCGAGGCTCAGAAGAATGCTGGTGGTTGCAAACAGGATACAAAGCAAACCTGTAACTGGTATGGAACTGTCACAGGACTATTACTCAAAGGACACAACTGCCACAGGACTATTCAAAGTGAAGCTCGACTGGGCTCTGAGCAACCTGATCCAGTTGAGGATGTCCCTGCTGACTGCAGAGGGCTTGGACTGGATGAGCTCCGCAGGTCCTTTCCAACCCAGGCCATTCTATGATTCTGTGACTACAGGTCTGATTCACCTAACCAGTTGATAGCCTTACTCCTTAGGAACTGAAAGAACCATAGAATGGGCTGGGTTGGAAGAGACCTTCAAGATCATCTAGTTCCTACCCCCTGCCATGGGTAAGGATGCCTTCCACAAGACCAGGTTGCTCAAAACCCCATCCAACTTGGCCTTGTCCACTAGACCAGGTTGCTTGAAGCTCCTTCCAGCCTGGCCTTAAACACTTCCAGGAATGGGGCTCAGGATTTTACACAGTGAAAGCCTTGCTCAGCTGCAAAGGGAAAGGCTACTGAGATGACAAAACAGAACCCCTGTGAATCAAACTACCATAAACAGCTTCAGAGAACCATAGTACAGGTTGGGTTGGAAGGGACCTCTCCCCACACTATTGCCAGACTTCAGAGGGGATGTTTTGCTTGGTTGATGTAACACCTCTAACTCAACTACAAGAAGATTGTTTCCTGTCAGCCTGGGTCCTGGGCTGTGCAAGGACAAGGTTGGAGCCAAATGTGACTGTGAGGGCAGGTTTGATGTAGTTTAGTGACCTTGCTGGAGAAGGGCAGGGTCTGGGCTTGAGATGCTATTCCTTGTAGTCATCTGGTGTGGGTTTTCCAGCCTGAATGATTCCATGATTCTACCTTTCTAAAGCCATACATCTTTGTAGTGCAAACACTTCCAGCACAGCAGGTGCTTTTGCCTGACCTCCCAGGGCATTCCTACATGCAAAGGCAGTAGGCAGCAGCTACTCAGCAGTGCTCTGCCACCCTGTTAGCAGTCAGGAAGTGAATTGGTTTTGCTGGTTTAAAATCCTTTCAAAGAAGCGAATGAACTAAGGTACCAATTGAATCTGTGACAATGTTACTCAGACAAATGTTTGGACATCTGACATGGTAGAGTGAAGTGTGATAGCATCTATCATCAGCTGGTGCTGTGCAATGATACAGCATCTCCCTGCAGTCAGGAACCACACCGGATTAAAATGCTGTGCTAGAGAGGCAGGCAAAGAACTTCCTTGCAGGAACAGGATCACACAGGCCTGACAGTTCTGCCCTAGGGACACCAGGAACACACATCACAGAATCCATCACAGGATCACAGCATCTTAGGAGTTGGAAGGGACCTCCAGAGATCATCCAGTCCAACCCCCCTGCCAGAGCAGGAGCACCCAGGGCAGGTCACACAGGAACACATGCGGGTGGGTTTTGAACACCTACAGGGATGGAGACTCCACAACCTCTCTGGGCAGCCTGCTCCAGGGCTCTGGCACCCTCACCATACAGAAGTGTCTCCTCATGTTGAGATGGAACCTCCTGTGTTCCAGCTTGGACCTGCTGTTCCTTGTCCTGTCACTGGGCACCAGCACAAAGAGCCTGGCACCTTCACCTGGACACCCATTAAGCAAGACGTTCAGGTGGGTAGCTGGGGGGCACTAGGCATCAGTGGGAGTTACACCTGTGACAGCGTCTTTCAGATACTTAAACCCAGAGCATATTTAACTCCATGACCTTGGTTGCATAACCACATTTCTGGATATGAGTCTCCTTGAGTGAGTCATGCAGTGCTGACAGGAGTGCTGACACAAACCAGTATAAAACCCTCCTTCCCAACATGCAGTATGGAAACTGTATTAGGAATCCATTAGGATGCTACTTTAGTCTCTGTCTTTAAAAAACACTTACTTCACTTACCCAAAGCTTTGATACTAAAGTGCTAAACTCCCTAAAAGCATTTAAATGTTTCTTACATTTTCCAAAGTCTGATGTGTTAAGACTTTTAGAGGCTTCAGTTCTAATTCACACTCTAGTGAGTGCAGCTTGAGGAATAAAACTCCCTGGTTCTGTTCTTTCTCTCCCAAAGCAAGGACTGACCTATTGGAGAGCAGCTCTGGGGACAGAGAGCTGGAGATCCTGGTGGACAGCAGGATGCCCATGAGCCAGTAATGTGCCCTTGTGGCCAAGAAGGCCAAGGGCATCCTGGGGTGGATTAGAAGGGCTGTGGTCAATAGGTGTAGAGAGGTTCTCCTGCCCCTCTACTCTGCCCTGGTGAGGCTGCATCTGGAATACTGTGTCCAGTTTTGGGCCATTCAGGTCAAGAAGAAATTCAGGGAACTGCTTAAGAGAGCCCAGCACAGAGCCACAGAGGTGCTGCAGGCAGTGGAACATCTCCCTGTGAGGCCAGGCTGAGGGAGCTGGGGCCTGGGGCTTGGAGCTTGGAGCAGAAGAGCCTGAGGGCTGCCCTCATTCCTGTAGATGAAGATGTGCAGGGCAGTGTGGGGAGGATGCAGCCAGGCTCTGCTCAGGGATGTCCAAGGACAGGACAAGGGGCAACAGGGGAAAGCTGGAGCAGAGGAGGTGCCACAGGAACAGAAGGAAAAACTTTTTCCCTGTGAGAGTGCCAGAGCCCTAGAGCAGGCTGCCCAGAGATGTTCATGAGGGTTTGGGGTTTTTTTGTTCATTTTCACTTTGTTTAGAAGTACATTTTTTAGGTGAAGCATCATAAAATGCCTTTTGAGAGCAAAGTGTTCACCTGTATCTCTCCTGAAGCTTAAAATGTTCTGGCAACACATGCATACACAGGAAGAGGATGACTGCAGAATTAGACTCACCATCATTAAGGTAATTAAAATGCAGTATTAATCTTTAATGGTAATTATTCTTTTAATAGCTCCTGCAAATTATAAGGAGGGGATAGCGAAAGCTTTCCCTGCAGCAACAGCTCTCGAACCCCCGCAAGGGAAGCACAGCACTCCCTGTGAGGCGTGCCAGAAGGAGCCCCTACCAAGCACTGCAGCTTCCCTTTCCCACACACCCAACATTCACACAAAGGGCTCTGAACTGGCCACATTCCAGGCCAATGTTCCCTGTGAAGTGGAAATCCTGTGGTTCTGTCAAACAAAATTCCAGAGGTACACAGTCTCAGGCTGCACCAGGGGAGGTTTAGGCTGGAGGTTAGGAAGAAGTTCTGTACAGAGAGAGTGATTGCCCATTGGAATGGGCTGCCCGGGGAGGTGCTGGAGTCACCATCATTGGAGGTGTTCAGGAGGAGACTTGATGGGGTGCTTGGTGCCATGGTTTAGTTGTTTAGGTGGGTTGGATTGGTTGATGGGTTGGATGTGATGATCTTGAAGGTCTCTTCCAACCTGGTCTAGTCCTATTCTATTCTATTCTATTCTATTCTATTCTATTCTATTCTATTCTATTCTATTCTATTCTATTCAGTATCCACCTCAGTTCCATGCCTGGCAAATGCAAGTCTGCTAAATGCAGCAAGGGCAAATCTTTGCTTTTCACAGAATCACTAAGGTTGGAAGAGACCTCAAAGATCATCAAGTCCAACCTGTCACCACAGACCCCATGACTAAACCATGGCACCAAGTGCCATGTCCAATCCCCTCTTCAACACCTCCAGGGATGGGGACTCCACCACCTCCCTGGGCAGCACATTCCAATGGCAAATGACTCTCTCAGTGAAGAACTTTCTCCTCACCTCCAGCCTAAACTTCCCCTGGCACAGCTTGAGACTGTGTCCTCTTGTTCTGTCTCAGAAAAAGAAATGAAATTTCTATCTTTTCAGCCTATTTCTGTTGCACTGTTGACCTTTTCTGTCTCTGCTTGCACCTTTTCACAGCCTACTTAAAAGTGGTGAGGCTGGTATTAACATGGTGACAAGAGGAAGGAGGGATCAGATTGATCATAAAATTATTAAGGCTGGAAAAGAACTCCAAGATCATCGAGTCCAGCCATAACCCAATTCCCATGACCACTAAACCATCTCCTGAAGCACCACATCCATCTACAGCTTCTTCAACACTTCCAGGGACGGTGACTCCACCACCTCCCTGGGCAGCCTCTTCCAACCCCTCACTACTCTCTCACTCAAGAAGTTTTTCCTCATGTCCAACCTAACCCTCTCCTGGCACAACTCAAACCCAGTTCCTCTCATCCTGGTGCTGCTTACTTGGGAGAAGAGACCAACACCAGCCTCACTCCAACCTCCTCTCAGGTAGTTGTAGAGAGCAATAAGATCTCCTCTCAGCCTTCTCTTCTCCACACTGAACCACCCCAGCTCCCTCAGCCTCAACTCATGTGACACCCTCCAAACCCCTCCCCAGCCTCATTGCTCTTCTCTGGACACTCTCCAGCCTCTCAATGTCTTTCCTGTCCTGTGGCACCAGAACTGACCCCAGTGCTCCAGCTGTGGCCTCACCAGGGCCCAGTAGAGGGGCACCAGCACTGCCCTACTCCTGCTGTGCACACTGGGTGTGGTGCAGGCCAGGATGCCCTTGGCCTTCTTGGCCAGCTGGGCACTCTGCTGGCTCATGTTCAGCTGCTGACCATCACCCCCAGCTCCTTTTCCACCAGGCTGATTTCCAGCCACTCTGCCCCAAGCCTGCAGCATTGTCCTCACTCTGCATCCACCTAATTAAAGGATTTGTCTTCACCCAAAGTGACTGTTACATATCAGGAGTCTTCTTGCTCCTTTTACTGTGGCACAGAAGTCTCAGTAAGCAATTTCTCTCTTTTCCCTCCCTTATTCACAACAAATTCTAGGAAAAACAACAAACAAAACACTTCCTCTGCTGGTCAGTGCTTCAAAATCTCAAAGAATCCACACTACAGCTCAGGACACCCAATGGCATCCAACTTTTGCATTCACTTATGAGTAATCCAAGGGGTTTAGGGGCTGATGGACCCCACCTGAACAAAAGCATGAATTAAAGTGAGAGCTGCTTCCTACATTAGCTTTTGTACAGCTAGAGTATCTTTCACTCTGGGTCAGAAAGCAGTGTGTATAGTCATTAAAATAAATGAGAGAGTCATAGAATGGTTTGGGTTGGAAGTGACCTCCAAAGGTCATCCAGTCCAAACCCCCCTGCAGTCAGCAGGGACATCCCCAACTAGATCAGGTTGTGCAGAACCTTTTCAAGCCTGAAGATCTCCAGGGTATGGCCTTAACTCCCTCCCTGGGCAACCTCTTGCAGTGTTCCACCACCCTCAGGCTAAAGAACTTGTTCCTCACATCCAATCTAAATCTGCTCTGCTCTCATTTCAAACCACTGTCCCTCCTCCTGTCCCTGCAGGCCTCTGCAAACAGTCCCTCTGCAGCCTTCTTGGAGCCCCTTCAGGTACTGGCAGGCTGCTCTTAGGTCTGCCTGGAGCCTTCTCTTCTCCAGGCTGAACACCCCCAGCTCCCTCAGCCTGGCCTCACAGCAGAGATGCTCCAGCCCCTTTAGCATCTTTGTGGCCTCTTCTGGATCCATTCCTTCTGGTCCCCATTGCAGAATATAAAGCTCTTCACTCTGTTTGCTTCTCACCTCCTTCAAACAAAAGCACCACATCCATACCCACTCACACAAGTGTGGATTAAAGCAATAATGCCAAGAAATGGTGAATTTGGTAAATCTGATGCACTGTGAAAGAAATACTGAGTTTCAAGAGTAAAATCACTGCCAAAAAGAAGTCAGCTCTTAAAAGTCTCATCCTGTTGCAGTACACATAACAGGAACTGTGAACTTAATCCAGAATCAGAATGTGGGTGAGTGTTTGCAATGTTGTCTGGAGGTTTCAGTGATCTCTGCTTTCAGAGCCAGATTCAAGGACCTCCCCATGTGCTCTGTGGCATCCATGGTTATGAAAATATTCCAAACCACAGAAAGGATACACAACTGTGCAGACCTGCTTCCTGACTCCTCAAAATTACCTTCTACTTACACTGAAGGCGTTACAGGGAGGTCACTACTTACTGACAGGACAGA
Organism: Colaptes auratus; assembly: GCA_015227895.2. NCBI lineage: Eukaryota > Metazoa > Chordata > Aves > Piciformes > Picidae > Colaptes > Colaptes auratus. The sequence goes on from CM037632.1 coordinate 54,295,424, forward strand.
TGGGCAGAGACCAACAAGATGGCATTCAACAAGTCCAAGTGCCAGGTGCTGCACTTTGGCCACAACAACCCCATGCAGAGCTACAGGCTGGGGTGAGAGTGGCTGGAGAGCTGCCAGGCAGAGAGGGACCTGGGGGTGCTGATCGACAGCCGCCTAAACATGAGCCAGCAGTGTGCCCAGGTGGCCAAGAAGGCCAATGGCATCCTGGCCTGCATTAGGAATAGTGTGGCCAGCAGGAGCAGGGAGGTCATTGTGCCCCTGTACTCTGCATTGGTTAGGCCACACCTTGAGTCCTGTGTCCAGTTCTGGGCCCCTCAGTTTAAGAAGGACATCGAGACTCTTGAATGCGTCCAGAGAAGGGCAACAAGGCTGGGGAGAGGCCTTGAGCACAGCCCTGTGAGGAGAGGCTGAGGGAGCTGGGGTTGCTTAGCCTGGAGAAGAGGAGGCTCAGGGGAGACCTCATTGCTCTCTACAACTACCTGAAAGGTGGTTGTAGCCAGGAAGGGGTTGGCCTCTTCTCTCTAGCAACCAGCACCAGAACAAGAGGACACAGTCTCAAGCTGTGCCAGGGGAAGTTTAGGCAGGGGGGTGAGGAGAAAGTTCTTCACTGAGAGAGTCATTCACCATTGGAATGTGTGGTGGAGTCACCGTCCCTGGAGGTGTTCAAGAGGGGATTGGACGTGGCACTTGGTGCCATGGTTTAGTCATGAGGTCTGTGGTGACAGGTTGGACTCGAAGATCTTCAAGGTCTCTTCCAACCTTAGTGATATTGTGATACTGTGATACTGTGATACTTGCCTGAATCCAGAAGTTCATGCTAAATGAAATAGTTAGTGAACGGCAGAACTGTTTTTGCCCATGCCAAGTGCTGTATGCCTTGTAAAGTGTTGGGAACAAATAGCTAAGTGTAGTAACCAGAAAATATCAATGTCATAATTACACTATGGTTTAATATAGTGGTCATTTTGGATGGCACATTGGCCCCACCTGCAGCACTGCCTCCAGTTCTGGTGCCCCCAGCATAAATGGGGCATGGAACTGCTAGAGTTGGTCCAGAGGAGGCCACAAAGATGATCAGAGGGCTGCAGAACCTCTGCTATGAGCACAGCCTGAGAGAGTTGGGGCTGTTCAGCCTGGAGAAGAGAAGGCTCCAGGGAGACCTTAAAGCAGCCTTCTAGTACCTGAGGGGGCTACAAGAAAGCTGGGAAGGGACTTTTTTCCAAGGGCTTGTTGTGACAGGAGCAGAGGGAACGGATTGAAGCTTGAGGAGGGCAGATTTAAAATAGAATGGAATGGAATGGAATGAAATGGAATGGAATAGAATAGAATAGAATAGAATAGAATAGAATAGAATAGAATAGAATAGAATAGAATAGAATAGAATAGAATAGAATAGAAATTTACCAGGTTGGTAAAGACCTTTGAGATCATCAAGTCCAACCTATCACCCAGCACCATCTAATCAACTCAACCATGGCACCAAGTGCCTCATCCAGGCTCTTCCTAAACACCTCCAGTGATGGTGACTCCACCACCTCCCTGTGCAGCACATTCCAATGACCAATCTCTCTGGGAAGAATTTCTTCCTAACATCCAGCCTAAACCTCCCCTGGTGCAGCTTGAGACTGTGTCCTCTTGTTGTATTCTGCTGGGCTCAAACCCCAGTTGAATCTCCAGACACTGACAACAGTTTGCTTTTTGAAGGAGATTAGTAGCTGTGTGAGACATTGAAACCCTACATATTTAATTTTTTGGGGGGGTGTTTCTTAGTATTCTTCTAACTGTGGAGATTTTTTTCAGTCATTCCTCTGTTAAAACCTGCAGCCCCTCATGGACACATTCCATGATTCAGGAAAGTGTTTACTTTCTGAGGTGTTTTTTGTTGGGTGGTTGTTTTTTTCTTTGCTTCTTTGTGGTTTGTTTTTTTTTTCCCCACAGAAAAGCTGAATATTTGTAAATATTTCCATTTCAAACCTGCTTCTGCTCTTTGCATGTGCCTCACCCAAGATGGCATTTTTAAAGCAACATCCTCAACTGGATTTTTAAGGGTCAGATGCTACTTGGCATGGCTGAGACAATGAACTGATTATACCTAAGCATTTGGTGGTTGTTTTGGGTTTTGTTTTGGGTTTTGTTTTGGGGTTTTTTTTTGGGGGGGAGGGAAGGGGTAATTGTTTGCAGCCAGCACAGCTGAAGAGTTAAAGCCATGTGCTGAATTTCAATCTACAAACATGCAAGATGGTGCCAACTTGGCAGCCAGTCCTGCATTCAAAAGGAAAAGGGTCTCCCTGGCTGCTTCAGATGCAGGCATCAATAGGAGCTTTAGCTGCTGGCTCTCTAAGCTTACAGATCCAACCTAACCTTGCCTGTGTTGCCTTTTACTCAAAACAGTCCCTGTTTTGCAGAAAGCCTCTTCAAAACAGACTAAGAAAGGTCACAACTTGCATATTAAATCAGATATCTGGCAGATTTTATGAGTTTAAAAAGAATTTAAAAAGAAAATAAATTAAAAAATATCAGATCTCAAGATACACCTAGGAAAACAAACAATTTGTTAACTGGCTTTTAAACAAATCAAACTCAAGAAAGGGCTAACTGGTTTCAGAGGAATGGGGCTCCAGTAAAGCTGGCTTGAAATGAGATGTCAGCTCCTAAGCTGCAAGAGGATCCCTCACGATGTATGCAAGACACAGCATTTAAAATTCACAATGCAGTTGGGAAGGAATCAAATTCCAGGGGAGAAATCTATATTTCAGGTGAAGGATCCTGCTTTTGGCAGCAGGGTTGGACTGGAGGACCTCTGGAGGTCCCTTCTAACCTCTAACATTCTGTGATTCTGTGATGGTGAAAGACCAAACCTCTTTATAACTGGAAGATGAAAAACAAAGCTAAGGAAATGCTATGAGGAAGACACTCTTTGTATCTATCTATATCTATATCTATATCTATATCTATATCTATATCTATATCTATATCTATATCTATGTATCTATCTATAACTATATAAAAAGCTTTGCATGCAAGTTGTTAAAAGATCAGGTTGTTCATGCTAGTCCAAGGTGGTTTTCTTTACAGCTCACAGGATGTTAGGGGTTGGAAGGGACCTCCAGAGATCACCGAGTCCAACCCCCTGCCAGAGCAGGACCAGAGAATCCAACACAGGTCACACAGGAATGCATCCAGATGGGGTTTGAAAGTCTCCAGAGAAGGAGACTCCACAACCTCTCTGGGCAGCCTGTTCCAGTGCTCTGTGACCTTCCCAGTAAAGAAGTTCCTCCTCATGTTGAGGTGGAACCTCCTGTGCTGGAGTTTCTATCCATTGCCCCTTGTCCTATCCCAGGGGGCAAGTGAGCAGAGCCTGTGCCCTCCCTCTTGACCCCCAGCCCTCAGCTATTGATAGACATTTATTAAATCCCCTCTCAGTCTTCTCCTCTCTGGACTAAACAGCCCCAGGGCTCTCAGCCTCTCCTCACAAGGCAGTGCTCCAGTCCCTTCAGCATCCTCATAGCTCTCCATTGGACTCTTCTCCAGCATATCCCTGTCCCTCCTGAACTGGGGAGCCCAGAACTGGATGCAATATTCCAGGTGAGGTCTCACCTGGCATGAGATGTGTGACCACTGAAGCTGTAAGAATGTCTTCTGAAGACCTGAATTCTAAAAGCTGGCTATTTTTTTGCCAGTCTAGGCAGAAATGAAGACCTCTGCATAGACTTTGCAGCAAACATTTCAGGATGTAACTCAATTAAAAACCAGGAAGAACTCCCAAACCCAAAGCAGAAGGGACACGGAGTTAATACAATGGTTTCTACAAAGGGCCAAGAGTCCTCTTTTATTCTCAGAGAAGATGAAGCCCCAGCAGCAGTACAGTGCAGGGGTGAGCACTGCCCTCTCATTGCTTCCAGTTGCACTGAGGTTTGATTTGCTGCTGCTTATCATGGGCAAAATGAAGGGGGGTGGGGGGAAGGGAAGCTGGCATCAAGTCATGTCCTCCATCTTAGCCCCAGCTGGTACCAAGCTCCAAGGAAACAAAGCGACTCCAGAGCCCGCTATCATATATTCATGACCAAGTGAGACATAGCAAAACCAGCACATTTGAATTCCTGACAGCCAGAGAAGAATGGTGCCTTGGCATGTTGGATTTTTCCAGCCAGCCTTTGCTGACCTATAAACCTTTGTGACTGGAACAAATGCAAATAGAGCTGACTTGCCTCACAAACTACTGAAGGGTATTCAGACCCAGTTGTGTCTAACACGCTAACAATAACCCACTGTCCCACCCATGCAAAACACACAGTCTGGGGGGAAAAAACAAAACAAAACCCCAAAGCTCCCCACCCCAAACAAACCAGCTTTAGAAAAGCACTTGAGGGAGACATAAAATGCAGATCGTGCCACCAAAAAAAAACCCAAGCCCCCCCCCCAAATCAAACCAAAACACCCAAACAACAAAAAAAGAAGCCCTCATTCCTCCTACTTCTTCACCTAAAATGCCATCAGGAGAAAAAAAAAAAACAGTGATTGGTAATAACATGGTGTAGCTATGAAAATGAAGAGTGCAGTGGCTGGTGTAGCTATGAAAATGAAGAGTGCAATGGCTGGTGTAGCTATGAAAATGAAGAGTGCAGTGGCTGGTGTAGCTCTGAAAATGAAGAGTGCAGTGTTGGTGTAGCTCTGAAAATGAAGAGTGCAGTGGCTGGTGTAGCTCTGAAAATGAAGAGTGCAGTGTTGGTGTAGCTCTGAAAATGAAGAGTGCAGTGGCTGGTGTAGCTCTGAAAATGAAGAGTGCAGTGGCTGGTGTAGCTCTGAAAATGAAGAGTGCAGTGGCTGGTGTAGCTCTGAAAATGAAGAGTGCAGTGGCTGGTGTAGCTCTGAAAATGAAGAGTGCAGTGGCTGGTGTAGCTCTGAAAATGAAGAGTGCAGTGGCTGATGTAGCTATGAAAATGAAGAGTGCAGTGGCTGGTGTAGCTCTGAAAATGAAGAGTGCAGTGGCTGATGTAGCTCTGAAAATGAAGAGTGCAGTGGCTGATGTAGCTCTGAAAATGAAGAGTGCAGTGGCTGGTGTAGCTCTGAAAATGAAGAGTGCAGTGGCTGGTGTAGCTATGAAAATGAAGAGTGCAGTGGCTGGTGTAGCTCTGAAAATGAAGAGTGCAGTGGATGATGTAGCTCTGAAAATGAAGAGTGCAGTGGCTGATGTAGCTCTGAAAATTAAGAGTGCAGTGGCTGGTGTAGCTCTGAAAATGAAGAGTGCAGTGGCTGGTGTAGCTCTGAAAATGAAGAGTGCAGTGGCTGATGTAGCTCTGAAAATGAAGAGTGCAGTGGCTGGTGTAGCTCTGAAAATGAAGAGTGCAGTGGCTGATGTAGCTCTGAAAATGAAGAGTGCAGTGGCTGATGTAGCTCTGAAAATGAAGAGTGCAGTGGCTGGTGTAGCTCTGAAAATGAAGAGTGCAGTGGCTGGTGTAGCTCTGAAAATGAAGAGTGCAGTGGCTGATGTAGCTATGAAAATGAAGAGTGCAGTGGCTGGTGTAGCTCTGAAAATGAAGAGTGCAGTGGATGATGTAGCTCTGAAAATGAAGAGTGCAGTGGCTGATGTAGCTCTGAAAATGAAGAGTGCAGTGGCTGGTGTAGCTCTGAAAATGAAGAGTGCAGTGGCTGATGTAGCTCTGAAAATGAAGAGTGCAGTGGCTGATGTAGCTCTGAAAATGAAGAGTGCAGTGGCTGATGTAGCTCTGAAAATGAAGAGTGCAGTGGCTGGTGTAGCTCTGAAATGAAGAGTGCAGTGGCTGGTGTAGCTCTGAAATGAAGAGTGCAGTGGCTGATGTAGCTATGAAAATGAAGAGTGCAGTGGCTGGTGTAGCTCTGAAAATGAAGAGTGCAGTGGATGATGTAGCTCTGAAAATGAAGAGTGCAGTGGCTGATGTAGCTCTGAAAATGAAGAGTGCAGTGGCTGGTGTAGCTATGAAAATGAAGAGTGCAGTGGCTGATGTAGCTCTGAAAATGAAGAGTGCAGTGGCTGGTGTAGCTATGAAAATGAAGGGTGCAGTGTTGGTGTAGCTATGAAAATGAAGAGTGCAGTGTTGGTGTAGCTATGAAAATGAAGAGTGCAGTGTTGGTGTGGCTATGAAAATGAAGAGTGCAGTGTTGGTGTAGCTATGAAAATGAGGAGTGCAGTGTTGGTGTGGCTATGCAAATGAAGAGTGCAGTGTTTTAAACCCAGGGTGGTAATTAGCAACTGGGGGGGGTGGTATGTGTATGATTAAAAAGAAGAATGAAATTAGAAATCGGAGCCGGCATCGTTTGAAGTCAGGTGGGGGTTCAGCCATCAGATTTCACACCCTAAAAGCAAACCCAGAGCAAAAAAACAAGCAAGCATAAAATGAAATGGAAATGGTGGTGTGGTAATGAATTGCATAGCAGCGCTCTGGGAAGGAGTAGCCAGAGTAAAAAGCTGCTCAGCTACACAAATCCCTGCATTGCCTTTCTGAATCAGCATTATTCTTGCATTGTGACTCTAGGGTGAGGGAGACATCTGAAGATACTGACCTCTCCAGCCTTCATATGCCCTCCCTCCCCCCAGATGACTACAGATAAGGAAAAGCAAACTCATAATAATTCAGCAAAATTCTTCTTCCATCAGAGGAAGGAAATAAAGCAGCACTGCAGGGCATTTATTTGGTGAAACAAATCATTTCTGCTGGTGAGGGAGTTGAAGCAGCAGAGTGGATGACTCCTGAGTATCTGTGTGCCTTCACTATCCATTTCTTCATCTCTGCCCAGGTAGCCACCCTTGGTCTGCTGCCATCAAAGGCCAATTAAAGCAGCCCCACTCCCTGTGCAGAAAGCAATGAGCAAGAGCAAAGTAACAGAGAGGGAAATGTGATGCCAGCTCAGAGCTCCTGCTGGGGTTTAGGGAGAGTCATTAGTGATTAAGTCTGACCCTAGGCTTCCTCCTGTGCTTGCACTGCTTGAACATTCATTAGGGAAGCCTTATCATTTTCATCTGAACGCTGCCAGATAAACTCAGGTGTCTGATTTATCCCACTTTAGTTCAGGTACCCAGACACCCAGTTCTCTGAAGCTGGGTGTGTAAGCAATGAGGAAACAAAAACCAGGGGGCAGCTCCTGAGGAGCATTCAGATCACCAACTGACTGTGCTGGAAACCCAGCCTGGGCACACTCTTAATCTGGTGCTTTAATTTACTCTCCAGATCTAATCTCCCTAAAGCAGAAAGAATCCAGGCCAGAGCACTGCTCCTACAAACAGCTGCCCTGAGTTGTTTTGCATTTGGCTAACAACTTGTGTGTGTAAGAATTGATGGTGTGCAAGGTCCTATGATTCTGAACACAGCAGATACAGCATTGAACCCTTATCCATGTCTCACCTTTAAGAACAGGAGGTTAAAGCAAGTTGAGGAGGTCTGTCTCAACCTTCCTTTAAAGCATGTGTGATAAAGAATCACAGAACCAGAAAAGAGCTCTAAGATCAAGTCCAACCATCAACCCAACACTGCCATGACAACTAAACCATGCCCTGCAACCACCTCAGAAATGCCATAGATCACAGTATCACAGTATCACTAAGGTTGGAAGAGACCTCAAAGATCATCGAGTCCAACCTGTCACCACAGACCTCATGACTAGACCATGGCACCAAGTGCCACATCCAATCCCCTCTTGAACACCTCCAGGGATGGTGACTCCACCACCTCCCTGGGCAGCACATTCCAATGGCGAACAACTCTCTCTGTGAAGAACTTTCTCCTCACCCCCTGCCTAAACTTCCCCTGGCACAGCTTGAGACTGTGTCCTCTTGTTCTGGTGCTGGTTGCTAGACAGAAGAGACCAACTCCTTCCTGGCTACAACCACCTTTCAGGTAGTTGTAGAGAGCAATGAGGTCACCCCTGAGCCTCCTCTTCTCCAGGCTAAACAACCCCAGCTCCCTCAGCCTCTCCTCACAGGGCTGTGCTCAAGGCCTCTCCCCAGCCTTGTTGCCCTTCTCTGGACACATTCAAGTGTTTCGATGTCCTTCTTAAACTGAGGGGCCCAGAACTGGACACAGGACTCAAACTGTGGCCTAACCACTGCAGAGTACAGGGGCACAATGACCTCCATGCTCCTGCTGGCTACACTATTCCTAATGCAGGCCAGGATGCCCTTGGCCTTCTTGGCCACCTGGGCACACTGCTGGCTCATGTTTAGACTGCTGGCTCATGTTTAAATGTTCCCCCATATTCATAAAACAGCTCAGAGGCAACCAGAATCACAGAATGGTTTGGGTTGAAGAGGACCTCTAAAGGTGATCTAGTCCAATGCCCCAGCAGTCAGCAGAGGCATCCTCCACTAGAGCAGAGGAGACTTGTCCAGCCTCACCTTGAATAGCTTCAGGGATGGAGCCACAACTACCTGCCTGGGCAACCTGTTGCAGTGTTCTACCACCCTCATGCTAAAGAACTTGTTCCTACCAGATCAAGCCCCAACCTCTACTGGTCCGTGGAGTTGTCCATTCCCAGATGCAAGGCTCTCCACTTGTCCTTGGATTTCATTCAATTTGGTCAAAGACTTACAGAATATACTTAACTTTAAAAACAGCAATAAAAAAATACTTGGGCCTGGATGAAAGTTCTTCCACAATTATTCTCCTTCACTCCATTTTAATAACCACTCACAGAAGAAAGGCTTTGCTGGACTGGCTCTGCCTGAGTTTAGCACAGAATATTGTCCTGAAGAGTCTCAAAGCTGGAAAGCACAGCATCACCAAGAAAAGATTTGTCCTTTGGGACACCAGTTAAACAAACACTTTTTCTGTGAGTCAGAAGCATACTTTGAGAGCTTGACCTTGTCCAACACCTTTTGGTAGTATGCTGCAGGAGGAGCTAAGGGAAGTGGGGGATCACAGGCTCACAGGATGTTAGGGGTTGGAAGGGACCTCCCGGGATCACCGAGTCCAACCCCCCTGCCAGAGCAGGACCAGAGAATCCAGCACAGGTCACACAGGAAGGCATCCAGATGGGGCTGGAAAGTCTCCAGAGAAGGAGATGCCACAACCTCTCTGGGCAGCCTGTTCCAGTGCTCTGTATCCCTCCTAGTGAAGAAGCTCCTCCTCATGTTGAGGTGGAACCTCCTGTGCTGGAGTTTATAATGACTGTGATAATGACTGGGAGAGCATAGGAGAGAAGAAAATTTCTGCCTCTCAATTCTGGCAGCTACTAAACAAGGGCAGAAGTTACACAGGTGCATGTTTTTTGCACAAGTGCCAGAGTGGTTGTGCCAGTGTGCTACTGGGACTGCTGACACTTCGAGGTCTGTATAATACACGTGCTCTTCATTCATGTCCCCAAGACTGTTTTAGCCCTGTGGAGAGGGACCTGGGAGTGCTGGTGGACAACAAGTTCTGCATGGGACAGCAATGTGCCCTGGGGGCCAAGAAGGCCAACAGGGACCTGGGGTGCATTCAGAGGAGTGTGTCCAGCAGATCCAGGGAGGTTCTCCTCCCCCTCTGTCCTAGTGAGACCTCACCTGGAATATTGAATCCAGTTCTGGGCTCTCCAGTTCAGGAGGGACAGGGATCTGCTGGAGAGAGTCCAAGGGAGGGCTATGAGAATGATGAAGGGACTGAAGCAGTGCCTGGGGAGAAGAGGCTGAGAGCCCTGGGGCTGTTTAGTCTGGAGAGAAGACTGAGAGGAGATCTGATCAATATCTATCAATATGTGAGGGCTGGGGGGCAAGAGGGAGGGCACAGGCTCTGCTCACTTGCACCCTGGGATAGGACAAGGGGCAATGGATAGAAACTCCAGCACAGGAGGTTCCACCTCAACAGGAGGAGGAACTTCTTTACTGGGAGGGTCACAGAGCACTGGAACAGGCTGCCCAGAGAGGTTGTGGAGTCTCCTTCTCTGGAGACTTCCAAGCCCTGTCTGGATGTGTTCCTGTGTGACCTGTGCTGGATTCTCTAGTCCTGCCCTGGCAGGGGGGTCAGACTTGCAGGTCTCCATAGGTCCCTTCCAAGCCCTAACATCCTGTGATCTCATACAGATTAGAGAGGAACCAGGTTTCATCAAATCTATGCTAAAAACCAATTGTCAGGTCTCAACCTTTTGCTCAGGAAGATGTATTTTATCAAGTGAGTCCCAAAAGTCTAGTTTAGATGTTGATTTAACCACCATCATGTCAAATGAAATCAGCTTGCTTTGTGCAGTAACCTCAACCATACCATAGCCCAAATTTGGGAGGCTGGTTCAGTTAGGTCAGGTAGGTGCAGGTGCATGCACTGGATGGCAGAGCTACTTCTTTCCTTCCCTCTCAGCAAGGAGCAGCACCTCTGCTCCTCTGCAAGTGCTCTCTGTATTGGTACTGTGCTGCTCGTTGTCAGATGCCCAGAGGGAACACCAGATCTCTCTGGACAAGTCTGTGAAGTGCTGCCCCCAACTCAGTCTTTCTACAATGAGCTATGTACCCCAGATCAGGCTTGCACACAACAAAAGCAGGTCCTAACAGGCAGTAGTTTTGTAAAAAAAGAAATAAAATCCAGAGTAGCTACAAATTTGATTTCCCTCTTAGCTGAACCATGGGACACTCAAATTATAAGGTCATGAATCCTGCTGGCTCTTCTTCACCTCACCCTTACAGAACAGAAGAGATAGGGAAGTGGCCTCAGGCTTTGGCCAGAACTTGAGGGGAGAGGCAGAAAGGGGGAAAGAGACTTATTTGTTCAAATGCACCATTTATCATGCTTTAATTAAATACAGCTCAGCAATTTCCTCAGACTTGTGGAAGGAGGACCAGAGAGCTTATGAGAGACACTTAGAACTTACAGTCCCAGCACTGTGTCTCCCTAGCAGCACAGCACTCTGCAAACTGCTGGCTCTCAGTGAAGCCAGATGCTGACCACGACTCTTGTTTTCTCATCCAGGTTTTCCAGCCCTCTGCTCTGCCTCACCTAATGGCCTCTGTCTATTATCTATGCTCTGCCCTGGACTTCTTAGCACTTTAAGTTGTCCTCAAGCGGCTTATTACCTACATTTTCATCTTTATGAAACAGAGAGAAGATATTCTCTGTCAAAAAAGGACTTGTAAACCTTGCAAATTACTACTTTGAAATCCTCATCTGCTAAGGTCATGTATAATTGCAAAGACTCTGATGATGCTCATTCATGTTTAATTGCACCCAGCAGCTCAACAGGGCTGCTGGGATGAGTAATGTGAGACAGGAGTAAGAGTTGGCAAGATCAAAGCCCTCTGAAACTATTCTCTTCTTTCTAGTTTAGAGGAAAGGCAGGGAGGGAATGGCTCCTAACAATCATTGCTATCTTTTCCTGAAGAGACAGATAAATCAGCTTCTATCCAACAAATGCCACCAGGAAGGTTGAAAGCTGTGGCTGCTGCAAACTCCACTCATTTTCTCAGACTCTGCTCCTCAAGCTGTCCATGATTACTTCTGTTGGGTTACATTTCCCTGGACCTTTTCATGTAGCAGCTGGTATTTACCCTCAGCGTGACGCACTGCAGATAAACTGACACAGACTATGCCCTCTCCCCAGTCTTACACAGATTTACAGGCACTTAGTACAAATAAACAAAACCATGCTCATGAAACTGATGTTCATCTTTTTGAAGGACTGCATTTTGAATAACAATAACAACAACAACAACAATAATAAGGCAAACCCCCAAACAAAACCAAACCCCCCCAAACCAAAAACCCCAAACAAAAGCCCCAAAGCAAAACCAAAACCCAAACTGGAGAAGACTGAAACAAAACTAAAAAGAAATGTTGTAGTTCTTACAACAATTCAGTACCATGCTGTTAATGTGCCTTTAATGTGCTTTTTTACACACTGACTTGTGATGCAATTGAAGTTTCTGTCTCAGTAATGTTCACAGAATCATAGAACGGGTTGGGGTTGGAAGGGACCTCCAAAGCTCATCCAGTCCGACCCCCTGCAGTCAGCAGGGACATCCCCAACTAGAGCACTTTGTCCATAGCCTTGTCCAGTCATTTCAAACCATTGTCCCTCCTCCTGTCCCTGCAGGCCTTTGCAAACAGTCCCGCTGCAGCGTTCTTGGAGCCCCTTCAGGTACTGACAGGCTGCTCTTAGGTCTCCCTGGAGCCTTCTCTTCTCCAGGCTGAACACCCCCAGCTCCCTCAGCCTGGTCTCATAGCAGAGCTGCTCCAGACCCCTGATCATTTTCATGGCCTCCTCTGGATCCTCTCCCTCAGGTCCATGTCCTTCCTGAGTTGAGAGCTCCAGAGCTGAACACAGCACTGCAGGTGAGGTCTTACCAGAGCAGAGCTGTGTCCATAGTTCAGTTTAAATTTCTCTTGGAGTTAACAAGAGTCTTTTCTCAGCAAGAAAGTGACACCTGGCCTAAGTCCCCTCTGCTATGAAGAGCAGTACTCCATCTCCTCCAGCCTCGCCTCAGCACCTTGTACTTCCTGCCTTCTACAATCTTCTCCTCCCTTTAGCAAGGATGTTTTTCAGCTTGAGCTCTTCGTTTCCAGTTCCAGCCTCAACGGACTAAATTGGAAAGAGTTTTGGCTTTCACGAGGAACTCATCAGTTCCAAGAAACCCAGAAGCCACAAAAAAAGCACAGCAGCCTGCTTTTCAGCACTGCTGCTAACTGACAGACTCCTCTCTTCCCCTCCTCCCCTCAGCTTTTTGTGGGTTGGGGGGTGGATTTTTTTTTTTGGTGGTGGTCGTGGTTCTTTAATCAGTGAAACTAGACTATTGAGCTCTGAGGAGGAAAAGAGAGCTGGCTGCTTTCATTTTATAATTAGTGGAGATTCAGCAGTGGCATCAACAGCTGTCTCTTTCAAACAAGCCCTTAGCATCCTCTATGCACAAGTTGCAGCACAGATTGGGAAGCATCACTGGCAACAACATGTTACACATCCAAGCTGGTGACACACTGGCAGTGGGGTTTGGACTCCAGGGCAGCCCCAAACTCCTTGTTTGAGCAGCCTCATGGCTTTGTTGGTCTATTTTTCTCTCTCTCTCTTTTTTTTTTTTGTCTTTTTCCCAGAGCATAACTTTTCACATTTAACTTTTGCTTAACAACGTTGGAGGAAAGAAGGCACCAGAGGAGCAGGCAGAAAGACAGACAGTGTTCCACATGATGAGATCAATTAGGCAATCATTTTGGACATGTTCAGACAAAGGAGGTGGTCTCCTTGGAAACTGCAGTCACATGCATACACACTCAGAATAACTTCTCCCACATTCTATTCTCTGCTCAGTACAACAAACTTGGATGGAAGCTCCACACATCCAGCCTCGACAGACGTGTCAGCATTTCAAACGCCACACAACACAGCACAGCCCCTCCCTCCCCCCCCCCAGCTCCTCTTCCACACATTCACCACAGATTGAACTAGTAGAAGGTGAATCAGGGGGGTGACAAGGAAGGGACAGAAACAGTGTTTACAGAGGAAAATGATGAGTTTCTGGAAAGCAAGATGCTGTAAGAAGGCTTTAAAAGTCTTTGGAAACCTCTCAGCAATCCAACAGCTCCAAAACAAAATCCTGAGTTTGCTACAGTCAGCATGGCTTCACTAAGGGCAATCCTGCCTGACAAACCTGGTTGGCCTTCTATGAACAGGTGACAGCATTGATAGATGAGGGGCAAGGAGCAACTGATGTCTTTTACCTGGACCTGAGCAAAGCCTTCGACACTGTCCCGCACCACATCCTGGTCTCCAAGCTGGTGACACATGGGTTTGATGGATGGACCACTAGATGGATAAGGAACTGGCTTGATGGCCGCACCCAAAGAGTGGCTGTCAATGGGTCCATGTCCCAGTGGAGGCCAGGGACAAGCAGAGTCCCTCAGGGATCAGTCCTGGGACCAGGCTTGTTCAACATCTTTTGTGGGTGACATGGACAGTGGAATGGAGTGCATCCTCAGCAAGTTTGCTGATGACACCAAGCTGTGTGGTGCAGCAGACACGCTGGAGGGAAGGGATGCCAGCCAGAGGGACCTTGACAGGCTGGAGAGGTGGGCACAAGCCAACCTCATGAGCTTCAACAACACCAAGGGCAGGGTCCTGCATCTGGGTCGAGGCAATCCCAGGCACAAATCCAGGCTGGGCAGTGACTGGCTGGAGAGCAGCCCTGAAGAGAGAGACTTGGGGGTGCTGGTGGATGAGAAGCTCAACAGGAGCTCTCAGTGTGCACTTGCAGCCCGGAAAGCCAATCAGATCCTGGGCTGCATCAGGAGAAGTGTGGCCAGCAGGGCAAGGGGGGGGATTCTCCCCCTCTACTCAGCTCTGGTGAGACCCCACCTGGAGTACTGCCTCCAGTTCTGGAGCCCCTATTCCAAGAGGGATCTGGAGGTGCTGGAAGGTGTCCAGAGAAGGGCCACGAGGATGATCAGAGGGCTGGAGCACCTCTCCTATGAGGACAGACTGAAGGAGTTGGGGCTGTTCAGTCTGGAGAAGAGAAGGCTCTGAGGTGACCTCATTGTGGCCTTCCAGGATCTGAAGGGGGCCTCCAAGAAGGCTGGGGAGGGACTTCTCAGGATCTCAGGGAGTGATAGGACTAGGGGGAATGGAATGAAGCTGGAGGTGGGGAGATTCAGGCTGGACGTGAGGAGGAAGTTCTTCCCCATGAGAGTGGTGAAGGCCTGGAATGGGTTGTCCAGGGAGGTGGTTGAGGCCCCATCCCTGGAGGTGTTTAAGAGCAGGCTGGATGAGGCTCTGGCCAGCCTGATCTAGTGTGAGTGTCCCTGGCCATGACAGGGGGGTTGGAACTGGATGATCCTTGTGGTCCCTTCCAACCCTGACTGATACTATGATACTACTGGGACAAGACAAAAGCTCAGAGGTTTAGTAGATGTTTGGAGTATTTTTTCAGTTTGAAAACTAAGGGAAATAATATTTTATACCCACAGCTGCAAAAAAAATCTTTGGACCACAGCATTTATTGACCAAAGGTGTTTTACTACTGAAACAAACCTTCTTCATGACCGTGATAGGATCTTCAGTGTGAAGGTTCTCTTCCCACTCTACTCCACCCTGCTCAGACCACACCTGCAATACTGTACCCAGTCTGGTGCTCCCCACTTCAAGAGAGACAGAAACCTGCTGGAGAGAGTCCAAGGGAGAGCCACGAGGATGATTGTGAGACTTGAACATCTCTGCTGTGAAGAGAGAGAGACCTGGGGGTAATTAGACTGAAGAAGAGAAGGCTGAGAGGGGATCTGATCAATGTCTATCAATATCTGAGGGGTGGGTGTCAAGGTGAAGGTGCCAGGCTCTTTTTGGTGGTGCCCAGTGATAGGACAAGGAACAGCAGGTCCAGGCTGGAGCACAAGAACTTCTACCCCAACATGAGAAACTTCTTTACTGTGAGGGTGATGAAGCCCTGGAGCTGGCTGCTCAGTGAGGTTGTGGAGTCTCCTCTGGAGACTTTCAAAGCCAACCTGGATGTGTTCCTGTGAACTGTTCTGGCAGGGGGTTTGGACTGGATGATCTCTGGAGGTCCCTTCCAACCCCCTAACATTCTGTGATTTATAATAAGAAGTTCAAGTGGCAAGTTTACACAGGATTGTCTATCCATTTTGCTTCCCAAAGGAAGTATGCAACAGAAATCATAGAATCACAGAAGCATAGAATTGTCAGGGTTGGAAGGGACCTCAAGGATCAGCCAGTTCCAGCCCCCCTGCCACGGGCAGGGACACCTCACACTAGATCAAGTTGTTCACAGCCACATCCAGCCTGGCCTTCAAACTCTCCATGGATGAGGCTTCCACCACCTCCCTGGGCAACCTGTGCCAGTGTCTCACCACCCTCATGGGGAAGAACTTCTTCCTAACAAGGAGCACACTTGTCCTGTCCTTCTGCTGAGCAGCTTTTAGCAGTTTAAGAAATAAACAAATCCTGTGACTCATAGCAAGCATCTTATTCTTGCAAGAAACTAGACTTTAGACTGGATCTTAGGAAGAAGTTCTTCAGTACAAGGGTGGTGAGACTCTGGAACAGGCTGCCCAGGGAGGCTGTGGCTGCCTCCTGCCTGGGGGTGTTGAAGACCAGGTTGGATGAGGCCTTGAGCAGCTTACTCTGGTTGAGAGGCGCCCATGGTGGGGAAGATCTCTGAGGTCCCTTCCAACCTGAGCCATTCTAGGATTCTATGACAGATGTTAGAAATTCACCCTCAACACTTCAGGTTCCAAGACTTGAGCAGATGGAAGGCAAGAACATGGACTGTGATGTTTTCAGTCAGGCAAACCCCTGTTGCAGCACCAGTGATCCTGTGACAGAAAATCCCTGTTGCTGCTGTTCTGACTCCTTCAGAAAATCTTAACCGGAGGAAAGCAGACACACAAAAAACCCAACCCAAAGTGTCTGGCACAATGGGAGCTGTGTAAAAGCAAGGGAAAATTCCATCAGTCAAATCAGAATGTTAGCAGCTTTGTGTCTACTGCCCAGAAAGTTCCAATCTATCACAAATTCTCTCATGACCCATCCGTTTAGGTGCTCCACTTCTTTCCATATGGAAGCAATAAAGATCTCATTTCTACTGCCACCAGTTTCTATACACTTTCCATTCTCTTCTAAATGATTGACTCACAGGAATGAAAATATGACACAGATACTGTGGTGGGATCTCTGCTTTTATAACCACAGCACAGACACATGGAGAAATGCTACACGGAGCTTAACAGTCTCTTGGTGCTGCCTAAGAGTGGATCAGATGCTTTCTTGGACAACCAGCCATAGACTTTGTGATGACTCTGTGATGAGTCACCTGGACATGGTTCTCCTCCCACTCTCTAGCATAAGCCTGCTAAGAATTTCATAGAATCTCAGAACCACCAAGGCTGGAAAAGACCTTTAAGATCATCGAGTCCAACTGTAGCCCAACTCCCACGATCGCTAAACCACCTCCTGAAGCACCACATCCATCTACAGCTTCCTCAGCACCCCTGGGGATGGTGACTCCACCACCTCCCTGGGCAGCCTCTTCCAACCCCTCACCACTCTCTCACTCAAGAAGTTTTCCTCATGTCCAACCTAACCCTCCCCTGGCACAACTCAAACCCAGTTCCTCTCATCTGGTGCTGCTTACTTGGGAGAAGAGACCAACACCAGCCTCACTCCAGCCTCCTCTAGGGCAGCTGTAGAGAGCAATAAGATCTCCTCTCAGCCTTCTCTTCTCCACACTGAACAATCCCAGCACCCTCAGCCTCTCCTCATGTGACACCCTCCAACCCCTGCCCATGTTTCTTGTAAAAAAAAAAAA
The DNA here is from genome assembly GCA_015227895.2 of Colaptes auratus. NCBI lineage: Eukaryota > Metazoa > Chordata > Aves > Piciformes > Picidae > Colaptes > Colaptes auratus. Next base: position 54,312,660 of record CM037632.1, read on the forward strand.
GGTACAAGTAAAGAACACAATGACAAATTCTGGTTACAGAAAGCCACTTCACAGTGCACCTGAACAAACAAAAAGGTGGATGTTGAAGCCCAGAAGAGCTGTGTACCTTTCCTTTTAATCAAGTGGCCAGCAGGGCAAGAGAGTGGCTTCTGCCCTTTTGCTCTGCTCTGCCGAGACCTCACCTCCAGTCCTGCCTCCAGTTCTGGTGTCCTCAGCATAAGGACACAGAGCTGCTGGAAGGAGTCCAGAGGAGGCCACGAAGATGATCCAAGGGCTGGAGCATCTCTGCTGTGAGGATAGGTTGAAGGAGGAAGAGCTGTTCAGCCTGGAGAAGAGAACAATCTGGGGGGTCCTTAGAGCAGTCTTCCAGTATCTGTCACCCAGTCTAATCTATTAGTATTTTAGTATCATTTTACACTTAATTAAGAGCATTGTATCTAAGACAAAATTAGGCTACAGACTAAAGATTCTGTTAGTCTTTTAAGGCATCCAAAGTCCTGGGCTATTAGTTACACAGTTAGTGATGGAAATAAAAGAGGAAAATAGTATCATAGTATCAGTCAGGGTTGGAAGGGACCACAAGGATCATCTAGTTCCAACCCCCCTGCCATGGGCAGGGACACCCCACACTAGGGCAGGCTGGCCGGATGTGCAGGAAGCCTAAAACTGAACAACTGTGTAGCTCTATGTGCACAGTGAAGATCCTCAAGGAAGAAAGCTCAGGGGAATGACAGAAAAGAGATTTTAGGACCACTCACCCAGCTAACACTTTCAGATCTGGCGTTTTAGCACTGCTCACCAAGGAAGCATTCCCACAGAAGCTCCCAAGCCTCCACTTCTGTAAAACATCAACCACAACGATTCAAGCAAAGCAAATCCCAAATAGCCTCTGGGTCAAACAGCAGTTCATCAGCTCACAGCTCTGCAGGAGGAGAAAGAAAGGGCTGCTGCACAGGCAACTACCTTCGAATGCAAAAGGCAGCAGTAAGAGGAGCATCTTTCTCCCATGTTTTGGGTTGTTTTGTCCTCATTATTCTGTAGTTTTATGGTTTGGGGGTGTTGTGTTTGGTGGATTGTTTTTTTTGTTTGTTTTCTATTCTGATGTCCTTTTATTCTTCCATTTTGCTGATTCCCTGCCTCCAAGATTCTCCTGCTCTTCAAGTCAAGCACGGGAAAAAACCTGTCAGACAAGAACGAAACTGTCCCTGGACAAATAATCTTGCAGCTTTAGTGGCTGCATCCAGAAAGTTTTTCTCTTTAGCCACTGAAAGCTGAGTGAGTGATTCTGCCCCTGGGAAGGTGTGGTCATGGGCAGTCACATAATATGAGCGTTCAACGGATCCGTGAGTGATCTCATCTTTCTCCAGCCCCAGGGAATCATTGTTTCGCCAGCACTCTTCTCTGTCTGAGTTGGCACTGCAGTCATTACTCCTGTTAGCCAAGAAATTAAACCTTCTTAGGATATATGCAGAAAGGATCTCATCCATACAGCCTCTGTAGGAAAGCAGTCATGGAGGTCTTCTGTCTTCAGGTATCTCCAGGCAGATGCAGCAGAGCTTAAACAGACAGTTTGATGGAGTCTCTGTCTGGTTGGACTGGTTTTGAAACCATGAACAAGCAGTTTTAGCTTTACTGAAGAGGTATTTACCATCCTAGAATAGCTCAGGTTGGAAAGGACCTCAGAGATCATCTCCTCCAAGCTCCCCACCATGGGCAGGGACACCTCTCAACCAGACTCAGCTGCTCAAGGCCTTATCCAGCCTGGCCTTCAACACCCCCAGGCAGGAGGCAGCCACAGCCCTGGGCAGTCTGTGCCAGAGTCTCACCAACTGTGTACTGAAGAACTTCCTCAGCTCCACTCTAACCCTGCTCTCCCTCCTCAGCTTCAAACCATTCCCCCTTGGCCTGTCTCTAGACACCCTCATGAAAAGTCCCTCTGCAGGCTCCCTGTGGGATCTCTTCAGGTACTGGCAGGCAGCTCTAAGGTGCCCCCCATTACAAATTTGTTTCACTCAACCTGAACTATTGCAAACCACTCATAAATGTCCAGCTACAATCAAAGCCAAACTTTGAGCTGAGCTCTGAAATAAAACTGCTGCTTTTCCAAAGCCTTTGCACATGTATGTGAGACACACAGCCACACCAGCAGCTGGGAACTATCTATATCCTTAACAACATCTGGATTACAAACAGGTGTGAGTTTAGGATCTCTACACACAAAACTTACACTGTTAACTTCTAAAAGGGAAGGCAGTGTTTGATTTGGCATTAGACACTTTACATCACAGGAGCCATTCAAGTGCAACTGCAGCAAAAAGCAGAAGGCCAGGAGCTAGGGGATGATTACTGCAGCATCATAGAATTGTAGAATCAGTAAGGTTGGAAAAGACCTCAGAGATCATCAAGTCCAACCTGTCACCCACTAAACCATGGCTTCAAGTGCCACATCCAATCCCCCCTTGAACACCTCCAGGGATGGTGACTCCACCACCTCCCTAGGCAGCACATTCCAACGGCCAATTACTCTTTCTGGGAAGAACTTTCTCCTCACCTCCAGCCTAAACCTCCCCTGGCACAGCTTGAGACTGTGTCCTCTTGTTCTGGTGCTGCTTGCCTGGGAGAAAAGACCAACCCCCATCTGGCTACAACTTCCCTTCAGGGAGCTGTAGACAGCAACAAGGTCTCCCCAGAGCCTCCTCTTCTCCAGGCTAAGCAACCCCAGCTCCCTCAGTCTCTCCTCACAGGGCTGTGCTCCAGACCCCTCCCCAGCCTCATTGCCCTTCTCTGGACACATTCAAGTCTCTCAATATCCTTCTTAAACTGAGGGCCCAGAACTGGACACAGGACTCAAGGTATGGCCTAACCAGTGCTGAGTACAGGACACAATGACTTCCCTGCTTCTGCCTGCCACACTGTTCCTGATGCAGGCCAGGATGCCATTGGCCCTCTTGGCCACCTGAGCACACTGCTGGCTCATGTTCAGCCTACTATCAGCCAGTGCCCCCAGGTCCCTCTCTGCCTGGCATCTCTCCAGCCACTCTGACCCCAGCCTGTAGCTCTGCATGGGGTTGCTGTGGCCAAAGTGCAGAACCCGGCACTTGGACTTGTTGAATGCCATCCTGTTGGACTCTGCCCATCTGTCCAGCCTGTCAGGGTCCCTCTGCAGAGCTCTCCTACCCTCTAACAGATCAACTCCTGTCCCCAGCTTGGTGTCATCTGCAAACTTACTGATGATGAACTCAATCCCCTCATCCAGATCATCAATAAAGATATTGAACAGGATGGGGCCCAGCACTGATCCCTGGGGGACACCACTAGTGCCTGGCTGCCTGCTGGATGTGGAGAGACAGTAGCAATAGTCTTGCTATTATAGCTTTGCTTCTCCACAAGCTAGGGACACCAAGAAGTTTCTCAAACAAGTTGCCCCAGCACCATAGTTCCGTGATTCAGCATCACTGCTATGGTTCCACATCATGGTGGAAGCTACATTGCCACAGAGGTTTGTTCTGTACAAACTGGTTCTCTGCTGTCGCAGAAGTCTGTCTCACACAGCTGCTACTCTTCTCTCCCTTCTTTGTATTCAAGGCTACTCTTACTCTGAACACTGAGGAGATCAAACCTGTCCCAGGTGTGGGACAAAAATGAACCACAGAATGGAGGAGGCTGGAAAGGACCTCGAGAGATCATCCAGTCCAACCCCCTACTCAAGCAGGCCCACCCAGGGCAGGTCACACAGGAACACATCCAGGAGGGTTTGGAATCTCTGGAACAGTAGGCTGCAGTTTGGGTTGGAAGGGACCTCCAAAGGTCATCTAGTCCAACCCCCCCTGCAGTCAGCAGGGACATCCCCACTGCAGCAGTTGCTCAGAGTCTTGTCCAGCCTCACCTGAATAGCTCAGGGATGGGGCCTCAACCACCTCCCTGGGCAACTCTGTTGCAGTGTTCCAGCACCTTCATGCTAAAGAACTTGTTCCTCGCATCCAATCTAAATCTGCTCTGCTCTCATTTCAAACCATTGTCCCTTGTCCTGCCTCTGCAGGCTTCTGCAAACAGTCCCTCTGCAGCCTTCTTGGAGCCCCTTCAGGTACTGGAGGCTGCTCTCAGGTCTGCTGTGAGCCTTCTCTTCTCCAGGCTGAACACCCCCAGCTCCCTCAGCCTGGCTTTACAGCAGAGCTGCTCCAGACCCTGATCATCTTTGTGGTCCTTTTGTTACTAACAAGATAAGTAGCTCTGTATGCAAAATATTTAAAGTGTGTTGATCTCTTCTTAAAGCTAAGCTTTGAAATTAGTAAATCAGACAGCAATTAGCCTGCCAGGAGACAGCAGTGGAAGGAATAGCCCCTTCCTGACACACCTTCTACTGGTGTCATCATCTAATCCAGAGAAAGGTAGGCTCAGAACTGTGCCAAGGGCAGCTGGATGAGGAAAATGGGATTGCCCTCCAGATCTGAACTCTGTAAAGAGTCATCAGAAGAGCTGAACATCCAGCACCTGATTCTCTCACATCTTGGCCCCACTTAATTTGCTAAGACAGATGTAAGCATTGTTTTCCAGATGCATTTGGAGGTCGGTGCCTGGCTCCTGAGCACAGGAAAGGAAGCTGGTGTTGGAGGACCAGCAGGAGGTCAGAGTGCCCCAGCAAAGCAAAGGAATACTAGGAAGCACCTCAGAAAACTGTACACAGTCATCTGTATCAAGTTCTGATGGAGGTCACAGGGTCCATAAAGTCTCAGAAGGGAAGTGGAAAAAGAAAAGCTCATTATTTCTTCAGGGAACCCCAAGGCAAATAAAAGTGTGTCTGTATGCCTAGTGTCAAGAGAAAATGACCTGTTTGGTATGGCTCTTGCCCTGCCCCTGCATGAGCTACAGGTTCTGAGAGCTTGTGTTCTTGTTAAGACAGAGAAGGGCTTGCAGGGGATGGAGAAGTAGCTAGCACAAGGCAAATCCCATTTCTCTTTAGAGCCGTGAAGATGGAAGGAAGCTAAGTAAGGCAGGTTAGGGAAGCAAAATCAGAACTTTGGAGAAGCCACCTGTGCAGCCTCCTAAAAACTGAGACAGCTCAATACTACCTATCACAGAATCTCAGAACTGTCAGGGTTGCAAAGGACCCCAAGGATCATCCAGTTCCAACCCCCCTGCCACAGGCAGGGACACAATACAATACAATACAATGCAATACAATACAATACAATACACCAGGTTGAAAGAGACCTTCAAGATCACCGCATCCAACCCATCAACCAATCCAACCCACCTAAACAACTAAACCATGGCACCAAGCACCCCATCAAGTCTCCTCCTGAACACCTCCAATGATGGGGACTCCACCACCTCCACGGGTAGCCGATTCCAATGGGCAATCACTCTCTGTATAGAACTTCCTAACATCCAGCTTAAACCTCCCCTGGCGCAGCCTGAGACTGTGTCTTCTTGTTCTGGTACTGGCTGCCTGGGAGAAGAGACCAACCTCTGCCTGGCTACAACCTCCCTTCAGGTAGTTGTAGAGAGCAAGAAGGTCACCCCTGAGTCTCCTCTTCTCCAGGCTAAGCAACCCCAGCTCCCTCAGCCTTTCCTCATAGGGCTTGCTGCTCACAGCCACATCCAGCCTGGCCTTAAACACCTCCAGGGATGAGGCTTCCACCACCTCCCTGGGCAACCTGTGCCAGTCTCTCACCACCCTCATGGGGAACAACTTCTTCCTCACATCCAATCTCAATCTACCCATTTCTAGTTTTGCTCCATTCTCCCCAGTCCTATCACTCCCTGACACCCTCAAAAGTCCCTCCCCAGCTTTCTTGTAGCCCCCTTCAGATACTGCAAGGCCACAATTAGGTGTCCTGGGAGCCTTCTCCTCTCCAGACAGAACAGCCCCAACTCTCAGTCTGTCCTCACAGGAGAGCAACTCCAGCCCTCTGCTCATCCTCATGGCCCTTCTTTCTACCTGTACTGTACATCTGTGTCCTACCTATATTTAAAAGCTTACTGGAAAGGCTGCTTGAGAACTTAGGACTTCTGCCTCCAAGATGAATTAAGCAATAAAGTCTCCCACCCCTTTTGCTATGTCTGCTCAGATGTGATGGCTGAACATATAAAAGCTGGTATGTCTGTATTCAACATGTGCTCACAAAGCATTTCTGTCAGAGCTGCTTGTTTTATAACACAAAAAGTCCCTAAAGCTTCATTAGTGACCAAAATATCAACAGTCAGACTGGGAAAGCACTTGAACTCTGTTCTGCTGCATGCATTAGCCACAAGCAGGCTGCTAAACTCCAACTGGGGAATCTTCCAGTTGGTGAATGCAGCACTGAGAGCACACAGAGCAGTTTTCAAACTGAACCCTGCTCTGACCTGCAAGAAAGTGAATCTGTAAGTCATCGAGAGAAACAAAGAAAGACAGACACAGGGAAAAGAATGTATTAAACACCAGATTCCCAGGATACCATGTTCAGTTGTTCTTCCAACTGTTCATGCACCTTGGAAAGAATTAGAACTCTCAGGCATGGTAGAGAAACTGCCCTGTAGTTACGGCATCTCTACACAGCCACTCACTGCAGCCCCACGGGGAGGATAAAAACAAACACAAAAGGTTTAATTCTTAAGATGATGTTCTCCTAAAAGAAAAACACCAAAAGAAATCCTCTGCTGTAAGGACAGGCTGAGGGAGCTGGGGTGGTTCAGCCTGGAGAAAAGATTCCAGGGGCACCTCAGAGCTGCCTTCCAATCACTGAAGAGATCCTCCAGGAAGGCTGCAGAGGAACTTTTCCTGAGGGTGTCTAGAGACAGGCCAAGGGGGAACGGTTTGAAGCTGAGGCAGAGCAGGGTTAGGCTGGAGCTGAGGAAGTTCTTCAGCACAAGGGTGGTGAGACTCTGGCACAGGCTGCCCAGGGAGGCTGTGGTTGCCTCCTGCCTGGGGGTGCTGCCTCATCCAACCTGGCCTTCAACAGCCCCAGGCAGGAGGCAGCCACAGCCTCCCTGGGTAGCCTGTGCCAGAGTCTCACCACCCTCACACTCAAGATCCACTCAGTGACAGATTTAAACAAATCACAGAATCCACAAGATGAAAAGAATGATAAAAAACTTGACAGAACAGGACTTATGAAGCAAATTTTAGTGAACTGAGTTTCTGTGAACAATATGAGCTTGCAGCCCAGAAGGCCAAGGGCAGCCTGGGCTCCATCCACAGCAGTGTGGCCAGAGATGGAGGAGAGAGGGGATCCTGCCCCTCTGCTCTGCTCTGCTCTGGGGAGACCTCACCTGCAGGGCTGTATTCAGCTCTGGAGCCCTCAACACAGGAAGGACATGGACCTGATGGAGAGGGTCCAGAGGAGGGCAAGAAAAATGATAAGGGGTTGAAGCAGCTCTGCTGTGAGGCCAGGCTGAGGGAGCTGGGGGTGTTCAGCCTGGAGAAGAGAAGGCTCCAGGCAGACCTAAGAGCAGCCTCCAGTACCTGAAGGGGCTCCAAGAAGGCTGCAGAGAGACTGTTTGCAAAGGCCTGCAGGGACAGGAGGAGGGACTGTGTTTTGAAATGAGAGCAGAGCAGATTGAGATTGGATGTGAGGAACAAGTTCTTTAGCCTGAGGGTGCTGGAACGCTGCAACAGATTGCCCAGGGAGGGAGTTGAGGCCCCATCCCTGGAGATATTCGAGGTGAGGCTGGACAAGGCTCTGAGCAACCTGCTGCAGTGAAGGATGTCCCTGCTGAGTGCAGATGAGCTTTGGAGGTCCCTTCCAACCCAAACCATTCTATGACTCTATGAACTGAGCATCTTTGTTCTAGGAAGAAATGACTGAGGAGACATGATCACAGCTGCACACACATTTCACAATGCCTATGAAGACAGCAGTCACCCAGTTTTGGCATGTTGCTGCCCCATAAGGGTTAATAGGATGAACTTACAGAAAGGGAATTGTTTGTTTGCTTAGGTCTTAAATAAGGTTATGTCAAAGCAGAAAGGAGACTCCACAACCTCTCTGGGCAGCCTGCTGCAGGGCTGTGGCAACCTCACTATAATGAGGTGTCTCTCATGCTGAGGTAGAACCTCCTATGTTCCAGCTTAGACCTGCTGTTCCTGTCCTTTCTCTGGAGTCTCCTTCTCTGGAGACACTCCAAACCCACCTGGATGCATTCCTGTGTGAGCTGCCCTGGGTGCTCCTGCTCTGGCAGGGATTGAACTGGGTGATCTCTGGAGATCCATTCCAACCCCTAACACGCTGTGATTCTGTGGTCAGAACAACCTGCACAGAACAATCCGAGGCAGAGCAGGTATCTCACTGACTTTTATCCCTCTTTTGTTTTGCTCAGCTTTCTCAAGACTTTCACTGCAATCCTAAAATCCCTCCCTATTGTAATCCCTGCTCACTGGGATACTTAAAATAGCTCTGCAATGTTTTGTAGCCTGGAGTCACTGATATGTCTTCTCAGCTTTAGTTCTCTTTTCATGCAGATGTGGCCAGGAGTATCTGCCAGAAGATTAGAAAACTGTTAAACAAATCACTTCAGGGGAAGTTGCTTCTTCAAATGAAGTGCCTGGCCTCAGGTAATCACAAGGTGCTGTGGCTGCCATGGATACAGACTATTAGGGATACAGCACTGGATCTCCTGTCTTCATTCTTGGAGAGGCCCCCAAAGGTGTTCTTAGGCAATAGCTTTTCTAAGCAGACAACTCAGGTGCTGTATAACGTGGAGTGCTCCTGTCCTCCTTGAGCCAGTGTGTGGGTGAGTCCCTGTGGTGTTGGGGCCAAGTTCCAGTGTAAAATCCTCCAACCTGGAGGTGTTCAAGAGCAGGCTGGATGAGGCTCTGGCCAGCCTGCTCTAGTGTGGGGTGTCCCTGCCCATGGCAGGGGGGTTGGAACTAGCTGATCCTTGTGGTCCCTTCCAACCCTGACTGATACTATGACACTAGGATAACCTATTCCCTCAAAACTTCAGCTGGATATTGCACACTTTCTGTCCCTGGGCAGACTGGGACAGTGATTTTGAACAGCTGCTGCACATCACTGTGGATGTGCAGCACAGTGAGGAGGTTGCAGTAGATGATCTCAGAGGTCCCTTCCAACCTGAGCCCTTGTAAGATTCTAGGGCTGCAGGCACACACACATGCAGGCAGGTAAAAGCAGGCAAAGAAAGCATTTTCTGTCCATCACAATTCAACACTCTACCATTGCCTCTAAGATTTCAGAATCACAAATGTCAAACAGCTGCCACCACACAAAGAGAGTGTGGAAGAAAGTGAAAACCCAGAACTACAATGTTTTTATCCTCCCCCTCATTGAAATATGGAATTGCCTGCACTGTTCTCTCTGTGTCCAGAGCCTGGGATAGGTAAACCTTGTCTGTAGTTCAGAAGACATGTTGGATAAATATTTGTATCAGAGTTGTAAAACTGCATTTCCCCCCACTCCTATTTCATGACTAGAAGCAAGGAAGAGCTTTTGATCACTTGTTAAGAAACAAGTTCTTCAGCATGAGGGTGCTGGAACACAGCTTGCCCAGGAGGTGGTTGAGGCTCCTTCCTGGAGATTATTCAAGGTGAGGCTGGACAAGGCCCTGGACAACCTGATCTAGTTGGGGGTATCTACAGGGGGGGGTGGGACTGGATGAGCCTTGGAGGGCCCTTCCAACCCAAACCATTCTGTGATTCTGTGAAAAAAACATTGCTCAAGTTCCCTTTGGTATCAAATCCCACCATGTGGTGTTTTGGAGTTCTTCAGCAGCAGACTGGCTGGAGTGGATGATCAGAGGCCTGGAGCACCTCTCCTATGAGGACAGACTGAAGGAGTTGGGGCTGTTCAGTCTGGAGAAGAGAAGGCTCCCAGGTGACCTCATTGTGGCCTTCCAGGATCTGAAGGGGGCCTACAAGAAGGCTGGGGAGGGACTTCTCAGGCTATCAGGTAGTGATAGGACTAGGGGGAATGGAATAAAGCTGGAGGTGGGGAGATTCAGGCTGGACGTGAGGAGGAAGTTCTTCCCCATGAGAGTGGTGAAGCCCTGGAATGGGTTGTCCAGGGAGGTGGTTGAGGCCTCATCCCTGGAGGTGTTTAAGCCCAGGCTGGATGAGGCTCTGGCCAGCCTGATCTAGTGTGGGGTTGTCCTGCCCATGGCAGGGTGCTGGAACTATCTGATCCTTGTGGTCCCTTCCAACCCTGACTGATACTATGACACTATTTCCAGAAAAATCTCCCAGGTAACCAAGATTCTGCCAAACTCTGCGCTCACAGCCCTGAAATCCTGTTCAGAGTCACAAGGATTTGGTCAGGATGTGAAAAGCATCCAGGAAAGATCAACGTTTCCATTGGATTTCAGCAAGGGCGCCCAGATGCCTGCTTTTGGATTTCTAATCCTTCTGTCACCTGTTGCATAGACTAAAAAAGTCTCCATTTCTACTAAAAATCTCTATTTCTACTAAAAATCTCCATTTCTACTAAAAATCTCCATTTCCACTAAAAATCTCCATCCACTAAAAATCCTTTTCTGCTAAAAATCTCTATTTCTACTGAAAATCCCTATTTCTACTCAAAATCTGTATTTCCACGAAAAACTGTATTTCCACTAAAAATGACTATTTCTCCTGAAAATGTCTATTTCTACTGAAAATCTGTATTTTTACTGAAATATGCATTTCTACTAAAAACCTACAGTACTACTAGAAATGTCGGTTCTACTAGACATGTCTATTCTACTGAAAATGTCTTTTTCTACTAGAAATCTGTATTGCTAAAAATCTGTGTTTCTACTAAAAATCTCTATTTCTATTAAAAATGTCTATTTTTACTAAAACTCTGCAGTAGTACTAGAAAATCTCTGTTCCTACTAAAAATCCCTATTGCCACTAAAAATATCTATTTCATAGAATCATAGAATGGTCTGGGCCAGAAGGGTCCTCAGAGCTCATCCAGTCCAACCCCATCTGCAGTCAGCAGGGCCATCCCCCAACTAAATCAGGCTGCCCAGGGCCTCCTCAAGCTCACCTGGAATATCTCCAGGATGGAGACTCAACCACCTCCTCTTGCAGTGTTCCACCACCCTCATGCTAAAGAACTTGTTCCTAACATCCAATCTAAATCTGCTCTGCTTGGTTTGAAGCCATTGGCCCTGGTCCTGTCCC
>CM037632.1:54324263-54359915 GCA_015227895.2 Colaptes auratus
AACAAGCAGACCACTCCCTCAGAAGCTCCAAGCTGCGTTTACTCTTTGCTCAAGCTTGCAGGACTCCTTTTTCTCTACAAATAAACGCAAGCACCTGCCGCGGGTTGAGCCCAGCCTGCTGATGCAGTCAAGGCCACGCTGCTGTCATGCCAGCTTCAAGACGAAAAGGCTGCCTGGAGCCAAAGTGTCATGGGGCTTGAAGTTCAGCCTGTAACAGGAGAGGCTTCCTGTTCTGGTTGCTGCTTCTGATTTGCAGGTTTTTGGGGTGTTGGACTCTTCAGCTGGCTTCTGCTGTGTGCTTGAGGAGCAGTGGGGACAGTTTTATCACTGGGTTCTGCTGCTGCATTTTGCTGCATTTTCAGCAAATAGGCAATTGTGCCACGATCATCCCAGTAAAATTCTTTATCTCAACCCGAGGTCGTTTTGTGCGTTACTTTCCTTCTTGTCTGTGTGGGGAGAGAGGGAGCTAGCAAGAGGGGCCTGTGTGAACCCAAGACAGCACCTGTTTCTCCTTTTTATTCCCTCTGTCAGCCCAAATTGAATGGAACAGATGACTTAGTTTTAAAAATCTAAGTTCCTCATAGGTCTGTGAGCACCAAACACAAATTATGGTTTCATAGGAAAAATCTGAATGTAACCAGGTAAATCCAGAACTATAGGAAAGGCCATTCACCCAATTTTAGAGATAACCCCCTAGCTAGTACTGCAGAGGTCGCGCTCAGCAAGCAGCAGCTCTCTTAAGACTGCCAGGCCAAGCAAACATCTGAAAACTACCTTCATGGCAGAAATTGTGGTGGCATGCTGCACTACTGTACAAAAAAAACCCCAACGTAGAGCACTAAGCTGAGGGTCTCTCTCATAAATCTGAGGATGTATCACATACCTGCCACCATGGTGAAATTGGGCACAGCGTGCTTCACTTCCAACAGCGATCCAGGTCAGGCACTTGACCAGTCTTCAGGCATGACCTAAGAAATAGAGAAAGAGAAAAATCACCAGAATACAGAATGTATCTGGTTGGAAGAGATTATCCAAGAGTCCAACCTTTGACCCAGCACTGAAAGGTCAACACTAAACCATGTCCCTAAGCACCAGGTCCCTATGTTGCTAAATACCACCAGGGATGGTGACTCCAGCACTGCCTGGGCAGACCATTCCAGTACTTGAGAACCCTTTCAGTGAAGAAACATTTCCTAATATCCAGCATGAACCTGCCCTGGTACAGCCTGGAACCACCTCCTTTGTTCCTGTCACTTGACACCAAGAAGAGAGGCTGGCCCCCTCCTCACCTCCAACCTCCCTTCAAGTAGGCATAGAGAGCTAGGAGGTTCCCTCCAGCCTCCTCTTCTCCATCCACACTTGCAGCATCCATAAAGAAAGCTGCCTTCACGTCATGCCATCAATCACCCTGCTCTTGTGTGCTATTTATCACTTAGTTTGTCCATGACAGAAAGGAGAAATCACTGCAGGCCTCAGGGGTACTCATCAGGCTCCAGTCCAGCAGCGAGATCTGGAGAGAAGAATTAAGGTCTGCATACGATAGAACATACTGCAGCAAGCAGTTTGCTAAACACCATCTATCATCCTGGCACTCTACACTGCCCAAACATATTTTTGTATGCTGGTTGATAAAGATTCCAGCAATAAACCATCTGTCATGGAAGTGAAAATAAGCCCATTCCCATCAAACAGGGGAAAACATGCTTGCAAAGCTACACAAGTTTGAGGTGCTGAAACTAAGAACATTCAAAGTTTTCTCAATGCCTAAGCTAAAAATAACTTCTTGTTATGCATTGTCACTGAAGAGTAAATACTGATCACATAAGCATAGAATGGTAGGGGTTAGAGAGGGATCTCCAAGATTATCCAGTCCAAAGCCCCCTGCCACAACAGGGTCACCCAGGGCGGGTCACACAGGAACACATCCAGGTGGGTTTGCAAGGAGACTCCACAACATCTCCGGTGTGGGAAGAGCAGTCTATCTAACAACACTGGGCAGCCTGCTCCAGGGCTCTGGTACTCTCACAGGGAAAAAGTTTTCCCTTCTGCTACCTTGGAACCTCCTCTGCTCCAGCTTGCCCAGTGCCCCTTGTCCTGTCCTTGGCATCCCTAAGCAGAGCCTGGTTCCGTCCCCCCTACACGGCATCAAGATAAGTGTGGCCAGCAGGGCCAGGGAGGGGATTCTCCCCCTCTGCTGCTCCACTCTGCTGAGACCCAACCTGGAGCACTGTGTCCAGTTCTGGAGCCTCTGTTACAAGAAGGATCTGGAGGTGCTGGAAGGTGTCCAGAGAAGGGCCATGAGGGTGAGCAGAGGGCTGGAGCTGCTCTGCTATGAGGACAGACTGAGAGAGTTGGGGCTGTTCAGTGTGGAGAGGAGAAGGCTCCCAGGAGACATGCTTGTGGCCTTCCAGTGATCTGAAGGGGCTACAAGAAAGTTGGGGAGGGACTTCTAATGGGTAGGGTGGGGAGTGATAGGACTGGGGGACAATGGAGCAAAACTAGAAATGGGGAGAGATTGAGATTGGATGTCAGGAGAAGTTGTTCCCATGAGGGTGGTGAGACACTGGCACAGGTTGCCCAGGGGGGTGGTGGAGGAAGCCTCATCCCTGGAGGTTTTGAAGGGCAGGCTGGATTGGCTGTGAGCAACCTGCTCTAGAGTGAGGTGTCCCTGGCCATGGCAGGGGGGTCCCTTCCAATCCCTAACACTCTGTGATCCTGTGGTTACAGCAGACACATTGAGTTGTCCAAGAGCCTCAGCGTACCTATGCAAAGCATTGTGAGCTCAAATAAAGATGTTCCTTTTTCTTTCAAAGGACAAAGAACCTGCACCACTTGAGATGAAAACTATTCACCAAAGAGTATTTTTTTTTCTCTTTGTAAAGCTGTGCCTCTCATTAAATTAAATATCTAAATCCAGTTCTTCAATATTGATCTTCTATAATAAGAGCTTAACAGTTCGTAGTGAAAGGACAGCAGATTTGAATGAACCCTTGATAAACATTTATACTATTACAGGTCATAAAAAATACATGTCCTGTATTAACTTTGTACAAAGCACTCCAATATTCACAGCGTAAGGAGCTCTTTTCAGTGTCAGGCACTACAATGAGGCAGACCTGATCTCTTCTGGATGTTCCATCCCACACAACATCAGCTGTGGAATAAATTTTTACTGTCCTAAAAATCTCTCGTTGCCACTCGCAGTCATTCTCCAACACAGAGTTCATGAGGAAGTGCTGCTTACACTGCACTTCCTTTTGATTAAAGAAAAGGAGTGATAGAATCATAGAATGGTTTGGGTTGGAAAGGATCTCCAAAGCTCATCCAGTCCAAACCCCCTGCACTCAGCAGGGACATCCTCCACTACAGCAGGTTGCTCAGAGTCTTCTCAAGCCTGACCTGGAGTATCTCCAGGGTTAGGTCCAGGGTTAGGGCCTCATCCTTCTCCCTGGGCAACCTGTTGCAGTGTTCTAGCACCTTCATGGTGCAGAACTTGTTCCTCACATCCAATCTAAATCTGCTCTGCTCTCATTTCAAACCATTGTCCCTTATCCGTCCCTGCAGGCTCTGCAAACAGTCCCTCTGCAGCCTTCTTGGAGCCCCTTCAGGTTCTGGCAGGCTGCTCTTTCTTCTCCCGGATGAACACCTTTTGGAGGTCCCTTCCAGCCCAAAAGCATCCTATGATTCCATAGAACAGTTCTTACCACATCACAAAGCTTCTTCTCTATACAAGCTAGAGAGATAAGGATTTGATGGGGATGTCCAGTAGGTAAAGATTTTGTAAGACGAATGCATCCAAAGGGCAGTGGTCAACAGCTCAATGTTCAGCTGGAGCTGGGTGACAAGTGGTGTCCCTCAGGGGTCTGTGCGGGACCACTGCTGTTCCATGCTCCATCAATGACATCAACAGAGAGGCTGAGGCACCCTCAGCAGGACTGCAGATGGCACCAAGCTGAGAGTGGGGGGTGAGCAGTCTGAAGGATGGGATGGTGCCATCCAGAGGCACTGGGCAGGCTGCAGAACCGGGCTGAGGAGAAGCTCAGGAGGTCTCAATAAGGCAAGTGCAAGGTCCTGCACCTAGCTCAGGCCAGTCCTAGAGAGCAACACAGGCTGGGGGGGAGGAGAATGAGAGCAGCCCTGCAGAAAAGGCCTTGGGGGTGCTGGTGGGTGAGAAGCTGGACAGGAGCCAGCAGTGTGAGCTTGCAGCAGAGAAGGCCAAGGGCAGCCTGGGCTGCATCCAAAGCAGTGTGGCCAGAGCTGGAGAGAGGGGATCCTGCCCCTCTGCCTGCTCCGGGGAGCCTCACCTGCAGGCTGCATCAAGCTCTGGAGCTCTCAACACAGGAAGGTCATGGACCTGATGAAGCACAAAAATGGTCAGGTCGTTGGAGCAAGTCTGCAACAAGGACAGGCTGAGCAGCCATGTAGAGAGGGACCTGGGGGTACTTGGTTGACAGCAGCTGAACATGAGCCAGCAGGTGCCCAGGCACCCAAGAAGGCCAAGGGTATCCTGCCTGGAGCAGGAATAGGTGGCCAGAGGAGCAGGAAATCATTCTGCCCTGGCTCAGCACTGGTTAGGCCACACATTGAGTCCTGTGTCCCGTTCTGGGCCCCTCAGTTTAGGAAGATGTTGAGTTGCTGAGGTGTCCAGAGAAGGCAACAAAGCTGGGAGGGGTCTGGAGCACAGCCCGTGGGGAGAGGCTGAGGGAGCTGGGGTTGCTTAGCCTGGAGAAGAGGAGGCTCAGAGGAAACCTTGTTGCTCTCTACAACTCCCTGAAAGGAGGTTGTAGCCAGGTGGGGGTTGGTCTCTTCTCCCAGGCAACCAGCACCAGAACAAGAGGACACAGTCTCAAACGCACAGGGGAGGTTTAGGCTGGAGGTGAGGAAGAAGTTCTTCCCAGCAAGAGATTGGCCATTGGAATGTGCTGCCAAGGGAGGGTGTGGAGTCACCATCCCTGGAGTGTTTAGGAAGAGCCTGGATGAGGCACTGGTGCCATGGTTTAGTTGATCAGATGGTGTTGGGTGATAGTTGGACTTGATGATCTCAAAGTCTCTTCCAATCTGGTTAATTATTTCATTCTATTCTATTCTATCTATTCTATTCTATCTTATTCTATTCTATTCTATTCTATCTTAACTATTCTATTTGCCAGTATTTACCTATTTGAATGAAATTCAGAAACTGCTCATTTTGTAACAGTAACTACTCCAAGTCATTAGTGCCATTTTCTTTGCTTCCTGATATGCTCCTTGGTGGCCACAGGTCCCAGATAGGGTCTGATCCACAAATGTTTCCAGATGTACAGCTCATATTTAACTCTCACCTAGAAGTAATCTTCATCCCACTACTCATGTTGTGTACCCTTCTGAGTTCAGCCTTCCACAAAAAAAAAAAAACCAGTACCTCCCCAAACTCTCTATCCATTAGAAAATTCTCAATTTCCTTATTCCCTGTCAGGGATAAAGGAACAGAGGCTGAGGCCATCAATCACAGTATGCAGAGAGAATCGTAGCATGAGAATCATAGAACTGTTAGGCTTGGAAGAGACCTCAAGGACCACCTAGTTCCAAACCCTGCCATGGGCAGCTCATCCATTTTAGCGAGGTCAAATTCCCACTGGCTTGCTATGGAACTTGGTATCCACCCAGCTCCTGACAGGCTGAGGAGGACCAACTGAGAAGGGGAGAATGGATGAAGAGAGAGTGAGCATCTCCAAAATCCTTCCGCTGCTCCACAGCAACAGCTTGTGCTCACATTTCAGTTTGTCACAGCTTATCACACTGATTGGAAGAGACCTTCAAGATCATCCAGACCAACCTTTGAGCCAACATGAAGGGTCAACACTACACCTAAGCACCAGCTCCACACATGCTTGAACACCCCCAGGGATGGTGACTCCAGCACTGCCCTGGGCAGAACATTCCAATGCCTGAGAACTCTTTCAGTGAAGAAATATTTCCTAGCATCCAGCCTGAGCCTCCCCTGGTGCGGCCTGGAACCATCTCCTCTGGTCCTGTCACTTGACACCAAGGAAGAGAGGCTGCCCCCTCCTCACTCCAACCTCCCTTCAGGGAGCTGTAGAGAGCAGTGAGGTCTCCCCTCAGCCTCCTCTTCTCCAGACTGAACACCCCCATCTCCCTCAGCCTCTCCTCACAGCCCCCGTGCTCCAGGCCCTCCTCCACCTCGATATCCTTTTTGGGCATGTTCCAGCCCCTCAATGCCTTCTTGTAGTGAGGAGCCCAGAAGTGAAGGCAATACTTGAGGTGTGGCCCACAGTTGCTGAGCACAGGGAGATGGTCACCTCCTGTCCCTGCTGGGCCAGTGTTTCCATATATATTGCAATATAAGCCGGATGCGTTGGCCTCGTGGCCACCTGGGCACACACGGACAGGCTGAGGGAGCTGAGGTTGCTCAGCCCGGGAGAAAAGAAAGCTCCCAAGAGACCGAAGAGCAGCCTGCCAGTACCTGAAGGGACTCAAAGAAGCTGCAGATGGACTGTTCCCAAAAGCCGCAGGGAAGGAGGAGGGACAATGGTTTGAAATGATGGAGAGCAGCAATTTAGATTGGATGTAGGAACAAGTCTGTAGCATGAGGGTGCTGGAACCCTGCAACAGGTTGCCCAGGGAGGTAGTTTAGGCACCAAACCCTGGAGATACTCCAGGTTCAGGCTTGAGAAGACTCTGAGCACCCTGCTGTAGTGGAGGATGTCCCTGCTGAGTGCGGGTGGTCAGACTGGCTGAGCTTTGGAGGTCCCTTCCAACCCAAACCATTCTGTGATTCTGGTCAGTAAATATTCTCTCTATTCTTTCCTCTATTCCCCTGCAAGAGAATTAACCACAGATTTTGGGTGACAGCAGTTTACCTCCTTTGAGGAAAGAAAAAAAAATCCCATCTCTCTCCTCAAAACAGTTTTTAAGTTGCTTTAAAACGTAAATTTAAGATAATAATAATTTTTTTTTAAATATATAAATAAGTAGGAATAACAGCACATTCCAGACAACTCATTAACTAAAACACAAAAGCACCTCTTGGGTGCTGCAAGGAACTCATGCTTCAGCCTTTTGCCTTGCAGTGGCCCCATCATGTGTTAATGATTACATATCTTCATTCACTACCAAAATAGTTTCTTCTCATATTATGCACAAAGAATATTTGTCCACAGTGACTTGCAAGCTTGGCGCTCTGCCTGGGTACAGTTGCTGGTAATCTGACAGTGGCAAACCTCCAAGAGCCTGCTCTTGTGTTAGCAGTTTATCTTTTGTGCCAGAGTGTTTTATTCCGTCAGTCAAAAAGGAGGAAAGCAGCAGCACCTAAAAACGGAAACCTCTGCTTTCCTCATGCAATCAGTTACCTGCCAGTACCTGAAGGGGGCTACAGGAAGGATGGAAAGGGACTGCTTGCAAAGGCCTGGAGGGACAGGACCAGAGACAAGGGCTTCAAATAGAGCAAGCAGATTTAGACTGGTGTGAGGAACAAGTTCTTTAGCATGAGGGTGGTGGAACACTGCAACAGGTTGCCCAGGGAGGTAGTTGAGGCTCCATTCCTGCAGATATTCAAGGTGAGGCTCAACAGGGCTCTGGGCAACCTGATTTGGGTGTCCCTGCCCCTGGCAGGAGGGTTGGAACTAGATGATCCTTGTGGTCCCTTCCAACCCTGACTGATACTATGATACTATGATTTAGTTGGGGATGTCCCTGCTGACTGCAGAGGGGGTTGGACTGGATAAGCTTTGGAGGTCCCTTCCAGCCCAGCCCATTCTATGCTTCCATGAATACACAGGTTCCTATAAAAAGTCCTGCTCAGCTTCTCTAAAAAGACTATCTCCCTCCTCCTCTGTGCTTCTCCTCTCAGGAAACCTCAAGTAGGATCTTCTTGCTCACTTTGACACGCCTTAAGAAATTAGGATACGCTCTCTACAGCAAGCCCAGGAAGCCATGGTTACAAAACCAGTAGAAAGAGAAAACAGACAACATAAATCAGGGGGTTCTTTCAATACATCCACTGCCTTACAAAACAGCAGTGCCCCAGGGGTCTTGCTGCACAGTTTTTCAAGCACAGACATTTATTTCTTAAGGTGCAAACCCTTCTGCACATATTTGAAGTTAGGTGCATAGAGGCACCTTAAAGATGGTTGGGTTTTTTCCCCCTCCTGTATTGCTTTGAAGCCTCTATTTCCCCCCCAAACCCCTCTTCTTTTTTTGTCCTTTTAGATGCAGAGGAAAAAAAATGCTCCATTCCTGCTTGAATCCAAAGGAGAACAGGAAGTAACATCTGAGCTCCAGAAAGATTGGTTTTTATTTGCTTAAGGACGTGGCAGACTCAAACCCTGGCTTAGTTCTCTGATCCTTAAAGGACCTGACTTTTTCTTTTTCTTTTTTCTTTTTTCCCTTTCTTTTTTTGGCAGGGCAGGGCTGGAACTCTTCAAGTTCAGCCAAAACAGACAATAAAACAGTAAGGAGCACGGTGCCAAAAAATGCAAAGGCATCAGCATCCAGAGCATAATTCCACCCTGTCTTTCCCCCCCTCCTCCCCCATCAATGATTACATGGGAAACATTCAGAAAGCAGCAAACTCTCTTTGTCCTAGAATGAACTCAGCTTTTAAAAAAGCCTCCAAACATCCCGAGCCACTGGAGGCCAGCTCAAGAATGACATTGCTCATTTCAACTGACAGATTGCTGTTGGGGTTTTTTTTTTAATCCATATGTTTTATCGTATGTCCCTTTTGAACATCGGACTCAGGGCTGGCTTCTCGGGAGGAAACCTTTGGAATGAAGGACCAACATGTGGAATCTCTCACACAACACAATGTGAAAATTGGTTCAAGAGTAGCCTTTTTTGGTTTGTTGATTTTTTCTGCCCCCTCTCCCCCCCCCACTTTGATGATCCACAGTTTTAAACATTATTCTCACTGGCAGTAAGCCTGTGCTAGCCTCAAGGCCAAAGAAGAAGAAACACCACCACAAGGTCCCAATTAAATTAAAACTCTCATTTGGTTGCAGCAAACTACACTTTCTTAATTATTATTATTATTTAAATATCCCCCCCCCCCTTTAGGAGGCTCTAAACACAAATAATGCTCTGAAAATGACATGCCATGACCAAAATAGCGAGGCCTCTCTGCTGGGATATGGTCAAACGTTTCCTCACAGTTGCACAGGAAGCCAGGCAGGATGGGTCTGGGGAAGGTCTGGAAGCTGTAGAGCAAAAGTGGAAGGGAGGCAAAATAGATTTAAAGAGGCATTGTCTTCATTACTGCATTAACCCTTGTTTGGAATTAGAAGTTCCCTAGTCAGTTTTCTTTCCCATCATCTAAAAATGAACCTACAGAATCTGCCCAGCAGTCACACAATGCCTTCTATTATTAACAACAGGCAAGCAACTACCTAGGCTCTAGGGAGACTTCTTTAATGTATCCATGCCAGCAGCCACCCTTCACCCATTACGAGTCCAGTTGTGTCTTAAGCATCTGACATAGTCATTTTTAAAGGCTCCTTTATCAAATAAATTGCATTAATTGCTTCTAAAACTGACTGTATGTAAACCACAACTGGACTCGCAGGATCACAGCTCACAGGATGCTAGGGGTTGGAAGGGACCTCCAGAGATCACTGAGTCCAACCCCCCTGCCAGAGCAGGACCAGAGAATCCAGCACAGGTCACACAGGAAGGCATCCAGATGGGGTTTGAAAGTCTCCAGAGAAGGAGACTCCACAACCTCTCTGGGCAGCCTGCTCCAGGGCTCTGTGACCCTCCCAGTGAAGAAGTTTCTCCTCATGTTGAGGTGGAACCTCCTGTGCTGGAATTTCTATCCATTGCCCCTTGTCCTATCCCAGGGGGCAAGTGAGCAGAGCCTGTGCCCTCCCTCTTGACCCCCAGCCCTCAGCTATTGATAGACATTGATTAAATCCCCTCTCAGCCTTCTCTTCCCCAGACTAAACAGCCCCAGGGCTCTCAGCCTCTCCTCATAATGCAGTGCTCCAGTCCCTTAACCATCCTCATAGCCCTCCCTCGGACTCTCTGCAGTAGATCCCTGACATGATACTGGGAATTACTTTCTTCTGAGGTACCTCTGCTGCTTTCACATTGCTCTTGGCAATGGAGTAATATGAAGTCTTGCTTCTGGTGGCAAAGTGGATAAAAAAGTGGTCCTGAGATTGGTGATCACAGGCACCAAAAGTGGCAGAAATAGGGTTCCATGTCCCCACTGTCACTCATCCTGCAGCCTCTCTGCTGGGTTTTCCTAAGCAGCATACTGCTTTCCACCAAGGAGACAGCTCAGGAAATAGAATCACAGAATCATAGCATAGTCTGGGTTGGAAGGGACCTCCAAAGGTCATCCAGTCCAACCCTCTCTGCAGTAAGCAGGGGCAGACAGCTGTAGACAAAGTCCCACACTCACAGGCTTTGGTCCAAAGTAATTCTTTAGCATGAGGGTGCTGGAACACTGCAACAGGCTGCCCAGAGAGGTAGTTGAGGCTCCATCCCTGAAGATATTCCAGGTCAGGCCGAACAAGGCTCTGAGCAACCTGATCTGGCATAGGATGTCCCTGCTGAGTGCAGGGGGCTTGGACTGGGTCAGCTTTGGAGGTCCCTTCCAACCCAAACCATTCTATGATTCTCTAGCCAGCTCTGCAGAAGCATTGTGATCAACTCAGAAGCTGCAAACTGGCGAAACAAAGGCTACCTCCTTTGTGGAAAAACTGCAAACCTTAACTGATGTCTTCTTTCTAAGAGGAAGAGAGTAACTATAGTAACTATGACACTTGCTCTGAAATCAATTAAAATGCTAATAGGATGAAAAAGGCAGACTTCTGGGAAAGGTGCAAAGTATTTGTGAGGCCAAACACTGAAGAACTCTGTGTTAGTAAAAGCACAGAGAAGACTATCAAAGCCCTAGAGGTTTAAAGGCATGGTGGTCAGAGGAACTGCAGCATCAAGTCACTTGGGAACAGTTGGGGCAAAATGGCAAACTCTCTGAGCTAGCCTGGAGAAGAGGAGGCTCAGGGGAGACCTTATTGCTGTCTACAACTACCTGAAGGGTGGTTTTAGCCAGGTGGGGGTTGGTCTCTTCTCTCAAGCAACCAGCACCAGAACAAGAGGACACAGTCTCAAGCTGCGCGAGGGGAAGTTTAGGCTGGAGGTGAGGAGAAAGTTCTTCACTGAGAGAGTCGTTGGCCATTGGAATGTGCTGCCCAGGGAGGTGGTGGAGTCACCATCCCTGAAGGAGTTCAAAAGGGGATTGGATGTGGCACTTGGTGCCATGGTTTAGTCATGGGGTCTGTGGTGACAGGTTGGACTTGATGATCTTTGAGGTCTCTTCCAACCTTGGTGATTCTGTGATTCTGTAATCCAGATCAGCCAGCAGGGTTAGTGGGGCTTAGTACAAACTGCAACAGGGGGAAAGGGAGTGGTTAAAAAAAGGAAAAATAAACACAATCCTAGAATGGCACAGGTTGGAGGGGAACTCACAGATCATCTCCTCCAACCTCCCCACCATGGGCAGGGACACCTCTCAGCTAGACTCAGCTGCTCAAGGCCTCATCCAGCCTGGCCTTCAACATCCCCAGGTAGGAGGCAGCCACAGCCTCCCTGGGCAGCCTGTGCCAGACTCTCACCACCCTCACACTCAAGAACTTCTTCCTCAGCTCCAGTCTAACCCTGCTGTGCCTCAGCTTCAAACCATTCCCCCTTGTCCTGTCTCTAGACACCCTCAGGAAAAGTCTCTCTGCAGCCTTCCTGTAGGATCCCTCCAGGTATTAGAAGTTCCCTCAGAGTCTTCTCTTCTCCAGGCTGAACACCCCCAGCCTGTCCTCACAACAGAGGTGTTCCAGCCCTTGGACCATCTTTGTGCCCTCCTCTGGCCTCACTTTGTTTGCAGGCTGGACATGGTGGTTCATTTTTGGTTTTGTTTTCAGACTTTCTTTCCTTTGTTTCATTCATCTCTAATATGTGTACAAACCACAGCTGGAAGAGCCAACGTCAGCATGCACACACCACTTCTGCACAAAGACAAGTGAAAGGGCTCAGTTAAGTTTTAGGGGCACCAAAGTAGAAAGAGGACTGATTGTGGAGAAGCTGAATTTACACATGCCCATTCAGCATTAGCAGAAACTCTCTGTGTGCTTGTTTACCAATACCACACTCTCTGCTAAAGACCTAAGAGGGGACAAAAAGCTCAACCCCATCTCTGTCTACTCTTAATTAACCTCATGAACACACTGCTCAAATGGCAGCAGAATGGTTAAGTGGCCTAGTGGGCCTACAACCAAGAAAGCAAGCTAAGACCAGAGGAATGGGAACCAAGCCAATTGTCTAGACAGCAGGCAAAAAAAGCCCCACCAACCCATGCTGGCTAAATTTAATCAGCTGCCTCCTTTATTTTGCAAAGTGAATGGGTAGATTATAGCCAGGGTGAGACGTAATTTGTGATTGAAATTGCTTGCTTAATTGTAATTTAAAAAGAGATGAGCCTCATCCCAGTTCCATACCCATCATCCTCGTGCAGGCACATCAAACCCAGAGCCATCTCAAAACAAGCAGCAGCTGCTGAAAGTCGCCAAATTCAGCAGCGGCTCTGCACTCTCGCCGTCCTTAAAGACTCTTCTGCTGATCCCCTCACTCCTGAAAGAGAAAAAAGAAGCCCCTTTTTCAGGCTACCATAAGTTCTCTGGTCTCCACAGAGGGTCTTTTAAGATCCAGGCTGGCAGCTTCTTTCTTGAGAAGGGGGCAAAGTTGGCAAAGGCCAAATACCATGATTTATAACATCCACTCACTACAAATCAGTTGCACAGACTGCAGTACAGAACAGCTGGCAGGGGAGGGAAGAATAGTCCTTGTTAGAGGTCTGCTCTTTACACTCCAGAACTAGATCCAAATCTTGACTCAAAAGTGTTAAAGGAAACATGAGGGAATCCTAAAAGCAATGGGGAGAATAAAATAATCTGCCTTTGTCAGTACAGATGCCTGAAACTCTTCACACTCAATCTAACCCTCCTCTAAAATTTCATGAGAAAATTGTGATTAGAGGCCTGATGCAATACATCACCCAGCAGGAAGGAAAACAGGGCAGGGGGGGAGGACATTAGTAACAGTGCCAGCTAAAGCAGAAAACCATCAATCTCCAAATGAAGCCCAATGTAATTTGCTTTAAGCCACCATTTCCTTGTGTTAACTAGTGAGATGGGGGGGGGGGGGAGAGAATAATCAAGATGTGAGATGGTAAATTGTCTCAAATAATTCTTTTTCATCTGTAACAAAGCCACTGAAAATTCCAGTGGAAATTTTATGACCATTTGAGCACTGACCAAGCTTGGTACTTAAAGACTTCAGCGTTTCACATAGGGTGATGCTACTGCTTCTGACTGACAAAAATCTCTCTGGAGTGAGTGTGAAAAAGAATTGACAAAGTTTTGCTTCATCTGTCATAAAAAGCATTCAAATGAAACTTTGACTGTTGAGATTGTCAAAGAAACAGCACCCTTTGAGGTGGAGGACCACAGAGCTGCCTTGCAATAGCTGAATATGATGAATACCTCCAATCCTGCCTCTAGTTCTGGGGTCCCGAGCATAAGAAGGACACAGAGATGTTAGAGCAAGTCCAGAGGAGGCCACAAAGATGATTCAAGGGCTGGAGCAGCTCTGCTGTGAGGACAGGCTGAGGGAGCTGGGGGTGTTCAGCCTGGAGAAGGCTCTGGGGGAACCTTAGAGCTGCCTGCCAGTACCTGAAGGGATCCTGCAGGAAGGCTGCAGAGAGACTTTTCCTGAGGGTGTCTAGAGACAGGACAAGGGGGAATGGTTTGAAGCTGAGGCACAGCAGGGTTAGACAGGAGCTGAGGAAGAATTTCTCGAGTGTGAGGGTGGTGATTCTCTGGCACAGGCTGCCCAGGGAGGCTGTGGCTGCCTCCTGCTTGGGGGTGTTGAAGGCCAGGCTGGATGAGGCCTTGAGCAGCTGAGTCTAGCTGAGAGGTGTCCCTGCCCATGGTGGGGAGGTTGGAGGAGATGATCTGTGAGTTCCCCTCCAACCTGAGCCATTCTAGGATTCTGTGATCACCATTTCAGGCTGAAGTTAAATAGTGCACTATGATCCCTCTTAAAAAATGAGAATGGCATCACCAATGAACACCTGACTGAATGCAATGATACAGTACAAAAAGTTAAACAGCATTACAGTTTTGGTTTGTTTGGTTTTGTCTAGAACAATATCACTGGAACTGACTTAGAATTAGCACGTTCCATAGCTTGGAAGTGTACTCAGGTAGAAGACAATGGCATCCTGGCTGGGATCAGCAGTGGTGTGACCAGCACCAGCAGGGCAGGGATTGTCCCCACATACTTGGCAGAGGGAAGGCCACCCCTGAGTGCTGGGTTCAGTTTTGGGCACCTCCATACAGGAAAGACATCGAGGGGCTGCAGCAGGTGCAAAGAGCAGCAACTAAGCTGGGGAGGGGCCTGGAGAATGAGTCTGAGGAGGAGTGGCTGAGGGGAGCTGGGACTGTTTAGCCTGAGGAAGAGGAGGCTGCAGGGAGCCCTCTCCAGCTACCTGAAAGGACACCACAGAGAGGTAGGGGCTGCTCTCTTCTCACAGGGAACTGGTGACAGAACAAGAGGGAAGGGCCTCAAGCTGCACCAGGGGAGGTCTAGGCTGGGCATTAGGACATTTTTTCCCCTGCAAGATGGTCAGGCATTGGAAGAGGCTTCCCAGAGAGGAAGAGAAGTCACCATCCTTGGAGGTGTTTGAGGTGGTTTAGATGTGTGGCTTAGGGACGTGGTTGAGTGTGACCTTGGCAGAGCAGGCTCATGGTTGGAGCTGATGATCTCAGGGTCTGTTCCAACCTGAATGATTCTATGTGCTGGGCAATGTTTTCTGAGAAACTCCAGAGGTACAGCAAGCTCATTTATTCCAACAGCAATAGCTCAGTCAATGTTACAGAATATAGACTTGAAATTCCAAGCTCAGGATCAGAAGCAGTGATGTCAGCTCCCCTCTCTCCTGCGCTCAGGCTCCCACTGCACGAGCACCACATCATTCCTACTGCCACTAAAATCATCTCTGCCTCACATAGGAGCAGAAGTGGCAGACCAAGAGCTGTTTAGAGGCTTTTGATCAGCTGTTTGTAAAAAAAACCTAATAAACTTCCCAAACTTGCATCTGATTCACAGACAATCTGATCAAAGAGACTGTGCTTAAGTGAACTGCTTTGATCACAGCAGTTCCCATAATCACCTCAGCCTGTAACCACTGGAACATAAACACTTTTCTGCTCACCAAGGAGAGCATGCAGATAACTTATTAAATCCATACATTACCTTCTTTACATGCCTGAAAACACATGACTGCAGTCTGCCACTAACAACAAATAACAACAGACCTGTGCTATTTGTCTGGACACACAAAGCCCCCCGAGGAGTTTTTAACTTTTTCCTTTTTTTTTTTTTTTTAATTGGTGAAAATACTGAAATGAAAAAGAGACAATAAGAAAATTTAAAAAAAGAAAGGGGGAAAAAATAAGTCAACACATTAGAATCCTAGAAGGGCTCAAGTTGGAAGGGACCTCAGAGATCATCTCCTCCAACCTCCCCACCATGGGCAGGGACACCTCTCAGCTCGACTCAGCTGCTCAAGGCCTCATCCAGCCTGGCCTTCAACATCCCAGGCAGGAGGCAGCCACAGCCTCCCTGGGCAGCCTGTGCCAGACTCTCACCACCCTCACACTCAAGAACTTCTTCCTCAGCTCCAGTCTAACCCTGCTGTGCCTCAGCTTCAAACCATTCCCCCTTGGCCTGTCTCTAGACACCCTCAGGAAAAGACCCCCTGTAGCCTTCCTGGAAGATCCCTTCAGGTCCTGGAGGGCAGCTCTAAGGTCCGCCTGGCTCCTTCTCTTCTCCAGGCTGAACACCCGCAGCTCCCTCAGCCTATCCTCAGAGCAGAGCTGCTCCAGCCCTTGGATCATCTTTGTGGCCATCTCTGGACTCTCTCCAGCAGCTCTGTGTCCTCCTTCTGCTGGGGACAATCAAACTGGAGGCAGTGTTGGAGGTGAGGTCTCCGCAGAGCAGAGTCAAGGGGCAGAATCGCCTCTCCTGCCCTGCTGCCCACACTGCTCCTGCTGCAGCCCAGCACACAGCTGCCTGCTGGGCTGCATGAGGGCACTGCTGGCTCCTGGGGAGCTTCTCAGCAACCATGACCCTCAAGTCTCTTTCTTCAGAGCTGCTCTCAACCCACTCTGCACCCAGCCTGGATTTGTGCCTGGGACTGGCCTAACCCAAAAGCAGGACCTTGCACCTATATGGAACCAACAGACTACTACTCAGTCTACAAAATGCAGTATTGCAGATGATTTTTGGTTACTTTCCAGGTTGTTATCTTCTGCATCAGCATTGTAGGGGGTTTCATGCACAGCTGAGAATTGCACGATAGGCAAGAAAGGCTCGAAGAAGAAAAAGGATTCACATGTTTGCACTAGGAATGATCCTGATCCTCAGTGTTCTGGACAGCTTCTGGGTCTGCTCTGCCTCTCAGTCTGGAACAGCTGCCACAGTGGAAAAACCTTCACTACTGGGTATTTGGTGTCAATCTTTTATTATGTTCCAAATTCAAAGCAGATAGCATCTGAAATGTGGTCTTCACATGAAGGGATTTCACTCTGTTTACTAAGTTAGTTGTATAGGATAGAATAGGATAGAATCAACCAGGTTGGAAAAGACCTTTGAAATCATCAAGTCCAACCTATCACCAACACCCTCTGATCAACTAAACCATGGCACCAAGTGCCTCATCCAGACTCTTCCTAAACACCTGCAGGGATGGGGACTCCACCACCTCCCTGGGCACACATTCCATGGCCAATCCCTCTTGCTGGGAAGAACTTCTTCCTAACATCCAGCCTAAACCTCACCTGGTGCAGCTTGAGACTGTGTCCTCTAGTTCTGGTGCTGAGTGCCTGGGAGAAGAGACCAGCCCCTGCCTATCTACAACCTCCCTTCACATAGTTGTAGAGAGCAATAAGGCCTCCCCTGAGCCTCCTCTTCTCCAGGCTAAGCAACCCCAGCTCCCTCAGCCTCTCCTCACAGGGCTTGTGCTCCAGACCCCTCCCCACCTTTGTTGCCCTTCTCTGGACACCTTCCAGCAACTCAACATCTTTCCTAAACTGAGGGCCTAGAACTGGACACAGGACTCAAGGTGTGGCCCAACCAGTGCTGAGAACAGGGCAGAATGATTTCCCTGCTCCTGCTGGCCACACCATTCTCCATACAGGCCATGGAGGAACAGGCCAGAAGGCATACATTGTGAACACTGTAACAGCAAAAGAACAAAATGAAGAGGCAAAGCAGTGCCTTCTGCTCGTGAGAGGGCAAACATCTCTGCTAACACACTTCTAACAACCCTAAATTCATGCCAATAGAACAGAGGTTAACAGAATGAGGAAGAGAATGCAAAGAAACACAAACTCTGTGTAGTATTTGTACAGCAAACTGATACAGATTTGATTTCAGGGATAAAAGTTAAATGACTAGTCATGTCCTGGCAGGAGGCCAGCTCCTAACAGAACCCAACCCTCAGAAGATCTGAGCTCTGGTTTTAATTTAAAACCCATGAACTTTAAGTGGATTTGAAATTAGGCAAAACATGTTCACCCATTCCTATTATAACAGAAGACAGGCAGGCAAGCTCAAGCTTAGGCAATGGAAGGGAAGGCAGTGACACAAATCATCCTTTTGCTTCCTAACCTGATGCCTGGTTTTAAAGCAGGGCACGTCTTTGAAGCAGAGCTGCTTTAAAGACCACACAAAGCAGCAACTCACAGCTGGCAATGCCCCTCCTGGAAGACTGTAAAGTTTACAGGCCTGCCAATTGCCTCAACAGTTCTCTTTGGCCTGTTTTTTGTTGTTGTTTTCAAGTTTACAAGAAAAGGTTTCTATTCAAGGAGGCAGAGAAGGAGAGACAGGGGTGAAGCTCCTGCAGAATTTCAATGTAGGCAAGCCTAGCTGGAGACAGGCTGCAGCAACCGTGGTGCAGTGACCACTGCGCTCGAACAACAGAAGACAGAGCTCAGGAACAGCTCATTAGGAAACACCACTGCGAAAGGAAGGACCATTCCAGGCACCCAACCACTTCCACTTCACACAGGAAGAAAAGCTGGTGTGTCTGAAGCCTTGCTTGCTTTCCCCATGCTCATCATCAGCTCTGCAGCAAGGTTTAGTATTCCCCTTGGCAAGCTTTTTTGGAACAAAGGATTATGGGGATTTATAATTTTATGTCAAGTTTTGTTTACATTTGGAAGCCTTCAAAATGGAAAGGTAAAGCACACTGCTAGTTGCATCATCTGTCACTGATACAAAGAATCATAGAATGGGTTGGGGTGGAAGGGGCCTCCAAAGCTCATGCAACCCCCCTGCAGACAGCAGAGACAACCCCAACTAGATCAGGTTGCCCAGACCCTTATCCAGCCTCACCATGAATATCTCCAGGGAAAGAGCCTCAACCACCTCCCTGGGCAACCTTCTGCAGTGTTCCAGCACCCTCATGGTGCAGAACTTATTCCTCACATCCAATCTAAATCTGCTCTGCTCTCATTGCTGGAACATGTCCAGAGAAGAGCAACGAAGTTGGTGAGGGGTTTGGAACACAGCCCTGTGAGGAGAGGCTGAGGGAGCTGGGGTTGCTTAGCCTGGAGAAGAGGAGGCTCAGGTTGACCTTATTGCTCTCTACACTACCTGAAGGGAGGTGTGTAGACAGGCAGAGGTTGGTCTCTTCTCCCAGGCAACCAGCAACAGAACAAGTGGACACAGTCTCAGGCTGTGCCAGGGGAGGTTTAGGCTCAAGGTGAGGAAGAAGTTCTACACAGAGAGAGTGATTGCCCATTGGAATGGGCTGCCCAGGGAGGTGCTGGAGTCACCATCACTGGAGGTGTTCAGGAGGAGACTTGATAGGGTGCGTGGTTGCATGGTTTAGGCGATTAGGTGGTGTTGGATGATAGGTTGGACACGATGATCTTGAAGGTCTCTTCCAACCTGGTTTATTCTATTCTATTAATTTCAAACCACTGCCTCTCAGCCTATCATTGCAGGCCTGTAAGGCTGCTCTTTGGTCTCCCTGGAGCCTTCTCTTCTCCAGGCTGAACATCCCCAGCTCCCTCAGGCTGTCATCATAGCAGAGCTGCTCCAACCCCCTGATCATTTTCATGGCCCTCCTCTGGACCTGCTCCACCAGGTCCATGTCCTTCCTGTGCTGAGGGCTCCAGAGCTGGATGCAGCTATGCAAGTGGTCTCACTAGAGCAGAGCAAAGGGGCAGAATCTCCTTTCTTCATCTGCTGGCCACATCTTGCCTTTTACCTAGCAGAGCACACAGCACATTTTCTTTAGACAGAATTATTAATTACCACACTGGGAATAAACTGAGAAAAACATTTAGGAAGAAGATACTGCTGCAGCTGGACCCTGCTGCAGCCTGATGTCCCAAGTCATCCAAACCAGGTCTTTGGAACACTGCAACCCTGTCTGGAACAGCAATGCCACAGTGCACAGTGGTTACGACCTTAAGCAAGGAATACCACAACTGTTAATGACAACAGAGCATGAACCTCATTCTGCAGCTTCTTCCTCTTTCCAGCACAACCAGAGCAATTCTCTGACAGAAAAAAAAGGTACAGAAAAGATCCAGAAATCAAACATAATCTGGTGATCTGCTGTTAAGGAAGGGCAGAAGGGAAGAGCATTGCCAGGCTTTATTATTAACACTTTCTGTTAGCCACAGATCCCAGATGAGCATACAGGGACTGGATTCTATTCCACTGGCTGCTCTCCAGTTCTGGATATTGATGATTTTAGAAAGATCAAACACCTAACCTTGAGTACTGTGTCCAGTCTGGGCCCTCAGTTAGGAAAGATGTTGTCTTACTGGAGCGTGTCCAGAGAAGGCAACAAAGTTGGTGGGGTTTGAAGATATGATGGAGAGCTGAGGGAGCTGGGTTGCTTAGCCTGGAGAAGAGGAGACTGAGGGTGACCTATGCTCTCTACAACTACCTGAAGGGGGTTGTAGCCAGTGGAGTTGGTCTCTTCTCCCAGGCAGCCAGTCCAGAACAGAGGACACAGTCTCAGGCTGCGCCAGGCAGGTTAGGCTGGAAGTTAGGAGAAGTTCTATACTGAGAGAGTGATTGCCCACTGGATCAGCTGCTGTGGAGTGGTGGAGTCACCTTCATTGGATGTTCAAGAAGAGGCTTGATGGGGTGCTTGGTGCCAGGGTTAGTTTTTTTTTAGTTGTTTAGGTATTGTATTGTACTGTATTGTACTGTATTGTACTCTTTTGTACTGTATGGTACTGTATGGTACTGTATTGTATTTTAGGTGGGTTGGATTGGTTGATGGTTGGACGTTGATCTGAAGGTCTCTTCCACCCTGTTGTTGTATTGTATTGACCCTGGATGCCTCAGGAAAACCTGAATTAGTTTCTAATTTCCAATGTTTGAGATAGGCCTAGTCACAGATTTTCCACCAACAGGTTCCACCAACAGCAGTGAAAGGTTCTCAGAAACACTTCCTTTTTTTAGAATAGAATAGAATAGAATAGAATAGAATAGAATAGAATAGAATAGAATAGAATAGAATTAACCAGGTTGGAAAAGACCTTTGAGATCATCAAGTCCAACCTATCACCCAACACCATCTGATCAACTCAACCATGGCACCAAGTGCTCATCCAGCTCTTCCTAAACACCTGCAGGATGGTGACTCCACCACCTGCCTGGCAGCACATTCCAGTGGCCAATCTCTCTTGCTGGGAAGAACTTCTTCCTAACATCCAGCCTGAACCTCCCCTGGCACAGCTTGACACTGTGTCCTCTTGTTCTGGTGCTGGCTGCCTGGGAGAAGAGACCAACCTCTGCCTGTCCACAACCTCCCTTCAGGGAGTTGTAGACAGCAAGAAGGTCTCCTCTGAGCCTCCTCTTGTCCAGGCTAAGCAACCCCAGCTCCCTCAGCCTCTCCTCACAGGGCTGTGCTCCAGACCCTCCCCAGCCTCGTTGCCCTTCTCTGGACCCTTCCAGCACGCAACATCTTTCCCAAACTGAGGAGTCCAGAACTGGACACAGGACTCAAGGTGTGGCCTAACCAGTGCTGAGCACAGGGCACAATGACCTCCCTGCTCCTGCTGGCCACACTGTTCCTGATGCAGGCCAGGATGCCATTGGCCTTCTTGGCCACCTGGGCACACTGCAGGCTCATGTTCAGCCTACCATCGACCACTGCCCCCAGGTCCCTCTCTGCCTGGCTGCTCTCCAGCCACTCTGACCCCAGCCTGCAGCACTGCATGGGGTTGTTGTGGCCAATGTGTAGAACCCTGCACTTGGGTGTGTGTTAAATCTCATGCCCTTGGACTCTGCCCATCTGTCCAGCCTGGCAAGGTCCCTCTGCTTTTGGATGCTGCCCTGAGATGTAACCCAGGGCAAATGTAACCCAGCTAGGAAACAAGGGCCTATGAGCAAGTCTGCTTATTGTTATCACTGAAACCTCAAGTTTTCAGGTTTTCATTTCAAAGTTGCAATCCTCTTTGGTGGGAACCCTGTTCTGGTGAGACCTCTTTTTTTAGGGCATTTCCATGCAGGTAATTCATTCAGAATTCCATAATACTGCTGTATTCAGCAGTTTAGACTTTAAAAGTTTAAACCATCTTTCTTTTTCTAGTTTTAGAAGCATAAAATCACCTCCAAAGCTCATCCAGTCTGACCTCCCTGCAGTCAGCAAGGACATCCCCAACTAGATCAGGCTGCCCAGGGCCTCCTCCACCCTCACCTGGAATATCTCCTGGGAAGGAGCCTCAACCACCTCCCTGGGAAACCTGTGCCAGTGTTCCACCACCCTCATAGGAAAGAACTTGTTCCTCACGTCCAATCTAAATCTGCTCTGCTCTAGTTTGAAGCCTCTGCTCCTCATCCTGTCCCTGCAAGCCTTTGCAAACAGTCTCTCTGCATCCCTTGTGTAGCCCCCTTCAGGTACAGGCAGGCTACTATTGGGTCTGCCTGGAGCCTTCTCTTCTCCAGGCTGAACACCCCCAGCTCCCTTAGCCTGTCCTCATAGCAGAGCTGCTCCAGCCCCTGATCATCTTCATGTCCCTCCTCTGGACCCTCTCCATCAGGTCCACGCACTTCCTGTGTTGAGGGGCTCCAGAGCTGGACACAACACTGCAGGTGAGGTCTCACCACAGCACAGCTAGAGTGTCAGGATCCCCTCTCTCCATCTCAGGCAATGCTGCTTTGGATGCAGCCCAGGCTGTGATTTGCCTTCTGTGCTGCAAGCTCACACTGCCTGCTCCTGTCCAGCTTCTCATCCATCAGCATCCCCCAAGTCCTTTTCTGCAGGGCTTCTCTCAATCTCCTCATCCTCCAGCCTGTGCCACTATCTGGTACAACACATTATCTAACACAATACATTCTACTTCTCTTAAAATAAACAACAGGCACAGAGTCTGGCTCATTTCCAATTTGAATGGCATCACCTGCTATAAAAACTAATGTTTCACTCTAGTATTTGACCTGTGCATTGTTAGGATTTAATTCATCTTGTTGGCCTAAGATTAGTGGCATTCATAAAATGCTGGAGGCTGACAGGACAGAAGAAAGAATAATGTTGGGTTTTTTTCACATAAGGGAACAGGGGTGACCAATATTTTAAGGGTACACACCAATACACAGCTCAAAAGGCCAAGCCCTTAAATTCAGCTTACAAGAATCATGTGTCTGGAATGAAAGAGAAAATACAGGATTTCAGTAAAGAGAAAAAAGAATCCACAGCTTCTCTCAACTGTCCCTCACTTTCCCAACCATCAAAAAAAAACCAACCCCATCACAGAATACATTTAGGAAATGCAGGGCCTGTTTGGTAGAACTGAATTCTTCACAGCTGGTGATGAAAGTGAATGCCACATTTATTAGGTGCCAGCCAACTTTGTGCCCAGACATAATGCTCAACAGCCACAGAACAAGTTTTCATGCAGCATTTGGTGCCCAAGACATGCTCCTGAAAGAGGTTCTGCCACAGGATCCCAGGATGTTAGGGGTTGGAAGGGACCTCCACAGTTCATCAAGTCCAACCCCCCTGCCAGAGCAGGACCAGAGAATCCAGCACAGGTCACACAGGAACACATCCAGATGGGGCTCGGAAGGCTCCAGAGAAGGAGACTCCACAACCTCTCTGGGCAGCCTGCTCCAGGGCTCTGGGACCCTCCCAGTGAAGAAGTTCCTCCTCATGTTGAGGTGGAACCTCCTGTGCTGGAGTTTCTATCCATTGCCCCTTGTCCTATCCCAGGGGGCAAGTGAGCAGAGCCTGTGCCCTCCCTCTTGCCCCCCAGCCCTCAGCTATTGATAGACATTGACCAGATGCCCACTCAGCCTTCTCCTCTCCAGACTGAACAGCCTCAGGGCTCTCAGCCTCTCCTCACCAGGCAGTGCTTCAGTCCCTTCAATTTCCTTGAAGCCCCCCACTGGACTCTCTCCTATAGATCCCTGTCTCTCCTGAAGTGAGGAGCCCAGAACTGGACACATTAACCATTTCATTAGCTATTCTAACAACTAACTGGTAGAGACCAGTTAAAGGAAACACAGTTTAACTTTCTTACATAGCAGCAAAATAAATCACACAGTCACAGAATGTTAGGGGTTGGAGGGACCTCCAGAGATCATCCAGTCCAACCTCCCTGCCAGAGCAGGAGCACCCAGAGCAGGTCACACAAGAACACATCCAGCTGGCTTTGGAAAGTCTCCAGAGAAAGAGACTCCACAGCCTCTCTGGGCAGCCTGCTCCAGGGCTCCAGCACCCTCACAGTGAAAAAGTTTTCCCATCTGTTCCTGTGGCACCTCCTCTGCTCCAGCTTGCCCCCAGTGCCCCTTGTCCTGTCCTTGGACATCCCTGAGCAGAGCCTGGCTCCAGCCCTGCACATCATTATTACCAACAATGAGGGCAGCCCTCAGGCTCCTCTGCTCCAAGCTCGAAGCCCCAGCTCCCTCAGCCTGTCCTCACAGGGAGATGTTCCACTGCCTGCACCACCTCTGTGGCTCTGTGCTGGACTCTTCCAAGCGATTCTCTGGATGTAATGAAGAACACTCTCCCATCTGCTATTTCAGCAACCTAAAGTTATTTTAACACTTCTGAGGGGTTACAGATTGCAAGAAACACCACAGAAGCTGTATTTACGTCTTCACAATGTATTCCTCACCAGCCAACACATCCTCAGCTTCTCTAACCATTTCAACACTCCAACACTTTGTTGCTTCAAAGCAAAAGCAAACAGGAGGCTGTGAATGGAGAAGAGGTACCCAACTTTACCTCTCTTTGCATGCTTCTTCCCACTACCACTGAGAGGGGATAGATAACTCAGCTTCTGCCCACGTTACCCAAGCAGAGAACAGCTTTCACTCTTGGCACACTATCCTCATACAATGTTTTTGTAACCTCCATTAGCTGCCATGCTTCATGCAGCCAAAAGTGTTCTCCAAAGAAGAGCAACCGAGTGCTGGATTCCAGCAGAACTTTGTCAGAATCAAGTGTTCAGCAATCATCCATTACTAGCACACACATTTTTACTGCAAGGAGGGGTTTCTTAAAGTTTATTTTAAGGGTACACAGGAAAAAACAGAGGAGTCAAACACAGATTCCTAGACTGGTTTGGGTTGGAAGGGACTTTAAAAATCAGTGAGCTCCAACCCCCCCTGGTTGAAATCCAATTTACAAGTTAGAGCTTTTGGCTGTTTCTCTTCCTTCACCAGTTTACTCCAAATTATTTTGGATCAAAAGAACTCCTCAGAGAGCTCCTCAGCTGCTTGGATTCCCACAAGGCAATGGGACCGGATGGGATCCATCCTAGGGTGCTGAGAGAGCTGGCAGATGAGCTGGCCAAGCCACTCTCCATCATTTTTCAACAGTCCTGGCTCACTGGAGAGGTCCCAGAAGACTGGAAGCTGCCAACGTGGTGCCCATCCACAAGAAGGGCCGGTTGGATGAGCCAGGGAATTATAGGCCTGTCAGCCTGACCTCAGTGCCAGGCAAGATTATGGAGCAGGTCATCTTGAGTGCAATCACACAGCACTTACAGGATGGCCAAGGGATCAGGCCTAGCCAGCATGGCTTTAGGAAGGGCAGGTCCTGCCTGACCAACCTGATCTCCTTCTATGATCAGGTGACCCACCTGGTGGATGTGGGGAGGCCTGTGGGTGTGGTCTACCTGGACCTCAGCAAGGCCTTTGACACCGTCCCCCACAGCAAACTCTTGGCCAAGCTGTCAGCCCCTGGCTTGGACAGCAGCAATCGGAGCTGGGTTAGGAACTGGCTGGAGGCTGAGCCCAGAGAGTGGTGGTGAATGGTGCCACATCCAGCTGGCAGCCAGGCACTAGTGGGGTGCCCCAGGGATCAGTGCTGGGCCCCATACTCTTTGACATCTTTATTGATGATCTGGATGAGGGCATTGAGGCCATCAGCAGTAAATTTGCGGACGACACCAAGCTGGGGGCAGGAGTTGATCAGCTGGAGGGCATAGAGGCTTTGCAGAGGGACCTCGACAGGCTGGACAGATGGGCAGGGTCCAAGGGCATGAGATTGAACACATCCAAGTGCCGGGTTCTGCACATTGGCCACAGCAACCCCATGCAGGCTGGGGTCAGAGTGGCTGGAGAGCAGCCAGGCAGAGAGGAACCTGGGAGTGCTGGTCGATGGTAGGCTGAACATGAACCTGCAGTGTGCCCAGGCAGCCAAGAGGGCCAATGGCATCCTGGCCTGCATCAGGAACAGTGTGGCCAGCAGGAGCAGGGAGGTCATTCTGCCCCTGTACACTGCACTGGTTAGGCCACACCTTGAGTCCTGTGTCCAGTTCTGGGCCCCTCAGTTTGGGAAGGATGTTAGGTTGCTGGAAGGTGTCCAGAGAAGGGCAACGAAGCTGGGGAGGGGTTTGGAACACAAGCCCTATGAGAAGAGGCTGAGGGAGCTGGGGTTGCTTAGCCTGGAGAAGAGGAGGGTCAGGGGTGACCTTCTTGCTGTCTACAACTCCCTGAAGGGAGGTTGTGGACAGGCAGAGGTTGGTCTCTTCTCCCAGGCAAGCAGCACCAGAACAAGAGGACACAGTCTCAAGCTGTGCCAGGGGAGGTTTAGGCCAGAGGTTAGGAAGAAGCTCTACACAGAGCAGTGATTGCCCATTGGAATGTGCTGCCAAGGGAGGTGCTGGAGTCACCATCATTGGAGGTGTTCAGGAGGAGACTTGATAGGGTGCTCGGTGCCATGGTTTAGTTGATTAGATGGTGTTGGATGGTAGGTTGGACTCGATGATCTTGAAGGTCTCTTTCAACCTGGTCTATTCTATTCTATTCTATTCTATTCTATTCTATTCTATTCTATTCTATTCTATCCTATCCTATCGTATTCTAACTCAAGGTTTTGCTGCAAGTATTAGCAGACATAAGAACCATTTGCAAAAGGAACCAGCGATGCTCCAGTTTTGTTCAGCTGTATAGACCTCCCTCCTCACAACAGAAAGAACTGCTGCTAGTGGCCATGCACTCATCAATGCACACCCTTTAACCACTGAAAGAATGAATGAAAGGAGGACTGAATGTCAGTTATTTGGATGCCAGGATGACTGTATTTGGTGGCATAATGTAACAATAGCTGTAACAATGGAGGCTGTGGTAACCTGCCACCCTGCATCTGACCACTGTCACTGGGTTTACACTAGTAATGCCCCAGACCAACATTTCTCATACCTGAGCTGCGGCTCTCACTGAAGGAACAAGAAGATTCAGGGGTGGAGTCATAAACTGGGAAGGGGAAAACTTAATTTAAAAAAATTAAGCTATTAAAAAAAAAAAAACACAACCCAAGAAAAACAAATAAAACCAAATTACCCTGATTTACAGCTGGAAGCAGTTCATTTCCTCCAGGGGAGGCAGAAGCAGTTATAATTATCAGCTGCACAGATTTACAGCAGCTAGGGAACTACTAGCTCCCTCAAACTGCTGGCAGCAGCTCAGTTCCTCCCCAGGCACTATGAGGAGTATTTACACCTGCAGCTGATAATTGCAGCTGATTTTCATGCCTTTTCCCCCACCCCAACACCCTGAGGAACTTAGCTGCTGCCAGCAGTTGTAGTAGTACAGTAGTATTTTTTTTTCCTCCCTGAGGACTGAGATGAACCCAAAGAGTGTTCATCAGCAAGGACTTTTGGTGGCACTCCTCTCCCTTATCCACTGTTTCATCAATGAAGAAAATCCACCTTGACTAATACAACTAAGTCGCTCTGCAATTAGGACCAGGCTTTTTGACAGGGTTTATTAAAGAGTTTTATATCCAGAGGGGCAGAGTAATTCAGAGCCACAGATCACAAGGATATTCAAGCACTCATTAAAGACAGCTTCAACTTCATACTGCTTTACTTCATCCCACCTGAGCATCTGATCTAGTTCAAACATTCTGCCTCTCTCTCCTTAAGAAACCAACCAAATCACAAAGGTAGTATAATGGAGCCTCAGAGCAGATACATGGGGCCATCCTGGAAGATTTCATAAATGATTCGGTTGGATGGACCTCCAAAGGTCATCCAGTCAACCCTCCCTGCACTCAGCAGGGACTGGTCCTCCACTACAGCAGGTTGCTCAGAGACTTGTCCAGCCTCACCTTGAATAGCTCCCAGAATGGGGCTTCAACTCCCTCCCTTGGCAATCTGTTGCAGTGTTCCAGCACCCTCATGGTAAATAACTTGTTCCTTACATCCAATCTCAATCTGCTCTGCTCTCATTTCAAACCATTGTCCCTTGTCCTGTCCCTGCAGACCTTTGCAAACAGTCCCACTGCAGCGTTCTTGGAGCCCCTTCAGGTACTGGCAGGCTGCTCTTAGGTCTCCCTGGAGCCTTCTCTTCTCCAGGCTGAACACCCCCAGCTCCCTCAGCCTGTCCTCATAGCAGAGCTGCTCCAGCCTCCTGATAATTTTCATGGCCCTCCCCTGGACCTGCTCCATCAGCTCTATGTCCTTCCTGTGTTGAGGGCTCCAGAGCTGGATGCAGCACTCTGGGTGAGGTCTCAGCAGAGCAAAGTGGCAGAATCTCCTCTTTTGCTCCTACATAGAGCCAAGGTTTCATTAAGCTACCTCTCAGCAGGTCGAGAGTAAGCCTTACAACTGTCTGTGTGTGCAGCGCTCTGTGAAAGGCCAGCCCATCTCTACTTCACATGGTATCACTAAGGTTGGAAGAGACCTCAAAGATCATCAAGTCCAACCTGTCACCACTGACCC
This sequence comes from Colaptes auratus, assembly GCA_015227895.2. Classification (NCBI taxonomy): domain Eukaryota; kingdom Metazoa; phylum Chordata; class Aves; order Piciformes; family Picidae; genus Colaptes; species Colaptes auratus. Next base: position 54,352,523 of record CM037632.1, read on the forward strand.
CATGACTAGACCATGGCACCAAGTACCACATCCAGTCCCTTCTTGAACACCTCCAGGGATGGGGACTCCACCACCTCCCTGGGCAGCACATTCCAATGGCGAACAACTCTCTTGGTGAAGAACTTTCTCCTCACCTCCAGCCTAAACTTCCCCTGGCGCAGCTTGAGACTGTGTCCTCTTGTTCTGGTGCTGCTTGCTTGAGAGAAGAGACCAACCCCCACCTGGCTACAACCACCCTTCAGGTAGTTGTAGAGAGCAATGAGGTCTCCCCTGAGTCTCCTCTTCTCCAGGCTAAACAATCCCAGCTCCCTCAGCCTCTCCTCACAGGGCTGTGCTCAAGGCCTCTCCCCAGCCTTTTTGCCCTTCTCTGGACACGTTCAAGTGTCTCAATGTCCTTCTTAAACTGAAGGGCCCAGAACTGGACACAGGACTCAAGCTGTGGCCTAACCAGTGGAGAGTACAGGGGCACAATGACTTCCCTGCTCCTGCTGGCCACACCCTTCCTAATGCAGGTCAGGATCCCTTGGCCTTCTTGGCCACCTAGGCACACTGCTGGCTCATGTTTAGGCAGCTGTCAATCAGCACCCCAGGTCCCTCTCTGTTTGGGAGCTCTCCAGCCACTCTGACCCCAGCCTGTAGCACTGCCTGGGGTTGCTGTGGCCAAAGTGCAGCACCTGGCACTTGGATTTGTTGAATGCCATCCCACTGGACTCTGCCCATCTGTCCAGTCGGTCAAGGTCCCTCTGCAGAGCCTTTCTGTCCTCTAACTGACCAACATCTGCTCCCAGCTTGGTGTCATCTGCAAACTTGCTGATGGCTGTCTCAATCCCCTCATCCAGATCATCAATGAAGATATTAAAGAGGATGGGGGCCCAGCACTGATCCCTGGGGGCCGCCACTGGTGACTGGCCTCCAGCTGGAGGTGGCACCATTCACCACCACTCTCTGAGCCCGGCCCTCCAGCCAGTTCCTAACCCAGTGCAGAGTGTGGCTGTCCAAGCCACGAGCTGACAGCTTAGCCAGCAGTTTGCTGTGGGGGATGGTGTCAAAGGCCTTGCTGAAGTCCAGGTAGATCACATCCACCAGGCAGTCACCTGATCATAGAAGGAGATCAGGTTGGAGAGGCAGGACCTGCCCTTCCTAAATCCATGCTGGCTGGACCTGAGCCCTTGGCCATCCTGCAGGTGCGCAGTTATTGCCGCCAGGATATTCTGCTCCATCATTTTCCCTGGCACTGAGGTCAGGCTGACTTTGTTGAAGCAGCTGCAACTTACAAGTTACAGAAGCCAGTCAGCTCCAACTGAAGGCATTGCAGACCATAACATGTTCATCTGTGATCAAGTCAGAGACAATAGGCAAATTCAAATTCCAGTTAACTCAAGTAGGAATGTTTAATCAGGAGATTTAGCAAACATTTGTAAAGCAGTTAGGAATGATTTCTGAGTCATGCCTAAGGTCCTTACAAATTTATCACTACAGCAAGAACATTTTGAAGTTGCACCTACAGCACATACACATCCCTGCTACAATTGCAGTGCATGTGAACATAGCTTCACCACCATACTACACCACATAAGGAATAAAATATTTGAGGAGTTCAGGAAGTTTTTGTGACGTTCCTGACTCTGCTTTCCTCTGGTGGGGCCACATCTGCAATACTGTGTCCAGTTCTGGGCCACTCAGGTCAAGAAGGACCTCAGGGAGCTGCTTGAGAGACCCCAGCACAGAGCCACAAAGCTGCTGCAGGCAGTGGAACATCTCCCTGTGAGGCCAGGCTGAGGGAGCTGGGGCTAGGAGCTTGGAGCAGAGGAGCCTGAGGGCTGCCCTCATTGCTGCTGATAAAGATGTGCAGGGCTGAAGCCAGGCTCTGCTCAGGGATGTCCAAGGACAGCACAAGGGGCACTGGGGGCAAGCTGGAGCAGAGTTGATGCCACAGGAACAAAAGGGAAAACTTTTTACCTGTGAGGGTGCCAGAGCCCTGCAGCAGGCTGCCCAGAGAGGCTGTGGAGTCTCCTTCTCTGCAGACATTGCAAACCAACCTGGATGTGCTCCTGTGTAATGTGCCCTGGTTGACCCTGCTCTGGTAGGCAGCTTGGACTGGATGATCTCTGGGGGTCCCTTCCAACCCTTAACATTCTGTGATTCTGTGACTTACATTAATTTCTTTATTACATGCAACTAAACTGGTCAAAACAGAAAGGGATAGAATCTTCATCCTGTCCACACTCAGCCTAGCAACAGGGAACTAAATGTAGCTTGGGAGAGACATCACTATTTTGTCCCATAGAACTGAGCAAGTTCCTTATTGAACCTATTTTGTCAAAAAGGAAAAAAAAAATCAGAGCCAGCCTTGAGAATGCAATGTAAAGCTCCATTAAAAAATAAAAGGAAACATAGAAAGATAAAATCAATCAAAAAATAATTCCTCCTGTGCTGCTGGCAGCTACTTGGGAGTTAAATCTCGCTTATTGAATCAAAGGGCTGCCTGAAGAGGGAGAGATTAAGTAAAAGTGAAAGTTAATATCACCAACAATTAACTGCTCTGTCTTCTCCTTCCACTCCCAGAAGGGTGAAGGTAATGGCAGGGACTGGAAGAAGGCACTGCCTGGTGAGCGAGATCAGGGTCACAACCATCTGAAGAACATGAAAGTGTGCAAGTCCATGGGACCTGATGGGATACACCCAGGGGTGCTGAGGCAGCTGGGGATGAGGTTGCTGAACTGCTCTCCATCAGTTTGCTGATGACACCAGCTGTGTGGTGCAGCAACACACTGGAGGGAAGGGATGCCAGCCAGAGGGACCTTGACAGGCTGGAGAGGTGGGCACAAGCCAACTCATGAGCTTCAACAAGACCAAGGGCAGGGTCCTGCATCTGGGTCGAAGCAATCCCAGGCACAAAATCCAGCTGGGCAGTGACTGCTGGGAGCAGCCTGAGGAGAGAGACTTGGGGGTGCTGGTGTGAGAACGCAATAGGAGCTCTCAATTGCAGCCCTGCAGCCCGGAAAGCCATCAGATCCTGGCTGCATCAAGAATTTGGCCAGCAAGGTCAAGGGAGGTGATTCTCCCCCTCTCCTCAGCTCTGGTGAGACCCCACCTGGAGTACTGCATCCAGTTCTGGAGCCCTATTACAAGAGGTGTCTCCAGTACAAGGGTGGTGAGACTCTGGAACAGGCTGCCCAGGAGGCTGTAGCTGCCTCCTCCCTGGGGGTGTTGAAGCCAGGTTGATGAGGCCTTGAGCAGCTTAGTTGGTTGAGAGGTGTCCCCTGCCCATGGTGGGGAGGTTGGAGCAGATGATCTCTGAGGTCCCTTCCAACCTGAGCCGTCCTAGGATTCTATGACAGATGTCCAGTTCTGGAGCCCCTATTACAAAAGGCCTTGGGGGTGCTGGTGGATGAGAAGCTCAACAGGAGCCGCAGTGAGCACTTGCAGCCCAGAAAGCCAACCAAACCTGGGCTGCAGCAAGAGAAGTGTGCCAGCAGGGCGGGAGGGGATTCTCCCCCTGCTCCACTCTCTGAGAGCACACCTGGAGCACTGCCTCCAGTTTTGGAGTGTCTGTTCCAGGAAGAATCTGGAGGTGCTGGAAAGTGTCCAGAGAAGGGCCATGAGGATGAGCAGAGGGCTGGAGCTGCTCTGCTATGGAGACAGACTGAGGGAGTTGGAGCTGTTCTGTCTGGAGAAGAGAAGCTCCCAGAAGACCTTCTGTGGCCTTCCAGGATCTGAAGGGGCTACAGGAAAGATGTGGAGTGGCTTTGTAGGTGTCAGAAGTGATAGGAGTGGGGGAATGGAGCAAAACTAGAAATGGGTAGCTTCAGATTGGATGTTGGGGAAGTTGTTCCCCATGGGGTGGTGAGAGATTGGCACAGATTGACCAGAGAGGTTGTGGAAGCCTCACCCTGGAGGTTTTTTTGCAGCCAGCTGGATGCAGCTGTGAGCAACCTGCTGTAGTGCGAGGTGTCCCTGCCCATGGAAGGGGGGTTGGAACGGGATGATCTTTGAGTCCCTTCCAACCCCTAACAATTCTATGATTCCCCAACCCCCCCTAGGCAAGTTAAAGCTCAGAAAGTAAGTCCGGCTTCTAGTCAGCTGGTATACAACTAACCTTATCTAAAGCAGGTAACCAGGCCATCCAGCAGTGGCTGCTCTCCAATTTCCTAGCAAAGTGTGCCACACACATCACCTGGCTTATAGATTCCTACATATACAGAATCATAGAATATTAAGGTTAAAGAGAACCTCTGAATTCAGTCTAAGTCCAACTGTATACCCAACACCATCATGCCCACTATGTGGCCAGTGCTTTGTCTACATGTTTTTTGAACACCTTTAGGGATGAGGCTCCACCACTTCCCTGGGCAGCCTCTACCAGTGCTTACCACTCTTTCAGTAAAGAATTTTCCCTATATCTAATCTAAACCTCCTTGGCACACTTGAGGCCATCTCCCTTTCGTCCCAATATCAGAAACATGTATTAACCCCTACACAAACTCTTCTTCATACACTCCAGCCACATATAGCCCTCTTTTTCCACCAACAGAGACCCTCCCTCAAGCCTTCTTCCCAGTCCATTATACCCACGCTTTCCTGGTGAGACAGGACACAGCCTCTCCCTCCTCCCCAGCCATGTGGACAGGGCCAAGCCTGCTGCAGGTGCCTTGACCCCTTGCCAGGTGCCCCCCGCCCCTTCCTCCATGGGCCTCCCACACAACACCTTCAGCCCCAGCTCCCCTCTCCAGGGAGCGGTCCCTTCCTTTTGTACCTCTCATTTTTTACGGGCGATTGGGCAGGAGGTGGGTGTCGGTGGGGCTTTTTTTTGGGCCGTCAGGTTTGGGCGGGCTCTGGCAGATCCGGCGCCCAGCCAAGCCACCTCCGCAGGCAGGGCACGGCGGAGCCGATACCCCCACTGACCCCGCCAGCACTGCAGCGGCTGAGGAGCTGCTGTCACTTCCCGCCACACACCTCCACATCCCTTCATCCTTCCTAGGCCTCCCACCCCGGAGCCCTGATCCACGGTGCTGTGCCTCCCCCTGCTCCCATCGCTCTCCCAGCGCCCCTAGCGCTTGCTCGCACCTCACCCGTGTGTCAGTGCCCCTCACCCTCAAAAAAACAACCCTCGAAAGTTCTTGTTTATGCTCGTTACTAATAAGGCCTCTTTTCCCACACTTACGCACGGCGAACTTCTTAGCGTCTCACCGCCGCGCCGGTGTCCATCATCCCATCCCGTCCCCACAGCTCCGCGGCGGGAGCGGGAGCAGGCCCCCCCGTAACGCAGGAGCTGACCCTGCCCACGCCTCGCTCCCTGGGGCTCGGCGTCGAGTCTCGGCGGCCCAAAGCCCAGCATTCGGGGCGGGTGCCGCTGCCCGGCGCCCAGCTGCGGCCGGGGAAGGGCGGGGCTGCTTGCCCGGCGGCACAGCCACGATCCTGCACCTGCTGCGGCCGGCGGGATGGCGGCGGCCGGCGCGGGGGGAAGCGGGCGCGGTGGGCTGTGGAAAGCGAGCTCGAGGCTGAGCAGGGTTTAATGGAGCGGCTGAGCGGAGCCTGAGGCCGCCTCGAGAAACTCGGCATGCCCTCAGCGCGGCCTTTGGTGCTCTGCCTTACAGAAACCTGCCCCGCGCCGCAGCCACCCGGCCGCCCTCCCTCGCTCGCTGGCGGGTTTCACCTAGGTGTTGTGTGGGGTGATTCACACAAGGTCACCTCAGTGGAATATTCTCTTTCTTTCTTTCTTCTTTTTTTTTCCCTTTTGTTGTGATTTTTTTTTTTCCACAGGTAAGGAAACTTTGAGGGTTTTTCTCATATTGCTGTGTACTGAGAGGTCTCTGAAAGGCTTTCCTACATGAGGGGACATGGAAATGTTGGAGAGAGTCCAGAGGAGGCCACAAAGATGATCAAGGCCTGGAGCAGCTCTGCATGAGGACAGCTGAGGGAGCTGGGGGTGTTCAGCCTGGAGAAGAGAAGATCCAGGGGGACCTCAGAGCTGCCTGCCAGTACCTGAAGGCATCCTGCAGGAAGCTGCAGAGAGACTTTCCTGAGGGTGCCTAAGACAGAACAAGGGGGAATGTTTGAAGCTGGGGAGGCAGCGGGTAGACAGGAGCTGAGAAGAAGTTCTTGAGTGTGAGGGTGGTGATTCTCTGCATAGGCTCCCAGGGAAGCTGTGGCTGCCTCCTGCTTGGGGGTGTTGAAGGCCGGCTGGATGAGGCCTTGAGCAGCTGAGTCTGGTTGAAGGTGTGTCACCTCCAAGACAGAACCACTTTAGGATCAAGAGTGGCAGCCCAAGTGGCACAAGAAATCTATGATAGTGGAATGGAGGGGTTTAGTCAAGGGTCCCTGGTCTAACATGATAAGATGGAGTTGTTCAGCCTGCAGAAGAGAAGGCTTTGGGGACACCTAATGTGGCCTTCTAGTACTTGAAGAGGCCTCCAAGAAGGCTGCCGAAGGCTGTTTGCAAAAGCCTGCAAGGACAGGACAAGGGGCAATGGTTGGAAATAGAGAAGAGCAGATTTAGATTGGATGTGAGGAACGCTCTTTAGCATGAGGGTGGAGGAACACTGGAACAGGTTGCCCAGGGAGGTGGTTGGAGGCCCTATCCCTGGATGTTCAAGGTGAGGCTGGACAAGGCTCTGTGCAACCTGCTCTAGTGGAGGATGTCCCTGCTGACTGCAGGGTGGATGTACTAGATGACTTTTAGAAGTCCTTCCAACCCAGGGGATTCTATTATAAAATCAAAGATAGAATTCTAGATAGAATAAAAACAAGGAAAAACCCAATAAAATACTGAATCCATCCATTCTGAATGTTTAAGGATTCATCAGTTATTCCAAGTTTCTAGCAATTTGTCAAGCAGTGGTGCACTGCATTCACCTTCGCTGAACTGTCCCAAAGTGGTGAAGGGATTGTCCTTTCATTTAAACCCAATGCTTCTGTCAACAGAATTTCCCACTAATCTTAAAAAACCCAAAACCAACACACAACACCAAAACCAAAAGAAGTCAGCACCTTTGGAACGGGAATGAAACATACAGAATTGGAATGTAAACCTCTGTATTGGAAGTCACCTCTGCTCGGGTGAGACCCCACCTGTGTCCAGTTCTAGAGCCTCTGTACAAGAGGGATATGGAGGTGCTGGAGGTGTCCAGAGAAGGCCACGAGGATGAGCAGAGGGCTGAGCGCTCTGCTATGGAGACAGACTGAGAGAGTTGGGGCTGTTCAGTCTGGAGAGGAGAAGGCTCCAAGGAGACCTAATTGTGGCCTTCCAGCATCTGAAGGGAGCCTACAAGAAGCTGGGAGGACTTTTTAGGGTGTCAGGGATTGATAGGAGTGATAGGAATGGAGCAAAAACTAGAAATGGTAGATTCAGATTGGATGTCAGGAAGAAGTTGTTCCCCATGAGGGTGGTGAG
>CM037632.1:54360415-54385547 GCA_015227895.2 Colaptes auratus
TTGCCTTGCCTATTCTAAATCACAGAATCACAACAACATTCAGGTTGGAAAAGACCTTCAGGATCACCAAGTCCAACCCTACACTATTGAAGGTCTCTTCCAACCTGGTTGATTCTGTTCTGTTCTGTTCTACAAGGTTCAGCCCTGAAACAGCCCAAGAACCATAGTCCAAACCACCTTTAAACACATCCAGGCTTGATGACTCCACCACCTCCCTGGGCAGCACATTCTAATCCCTGACCACTCTTGCCCTGAAAAAACTGTTTCTTAATTTCCAGTCTAAACCTACTGAGTAGAGAGGGAGCTGAGAGGGAGTGTATGATTTGTATCTTGGGTCCCTTTGTCTCCAGGAAGGGAAAAGGAGCTGAATCAAAGGTACAGAGGGGTCCTGTGTCGTTGTTATGCTTTATATGGCAGCAACTGGCTTGAGAGAAGCCCTGAGGAAAAGGACTTGGGGGTGCTGGGGGATGAGAAGCTCAACAGGAGCCAGCAGTGAGCACTAGCAGCCCAGAAAGCCAACCAGAACCTGGCCTGCAGCAAGAGAAGTGTGGTCAGCAGGCTGAGCGAGGTGATTTGCCTGCTCTGCTCCCCTCTGGTGAGACCCCACCTGCACTACTGTGTCCAGTTCTGGAGCCCTTATTACAGGAAGGATCTGGAGGTGCTGAAAGGTGCCCAGAGAAGGGCCACAAGGATGAGCAGAGGGCTAGAGCTGCTATCCTATGAAGACAGACTGAGAGAGTTGGGGCTGTTCAGTCTGGAGAAGAGAAAGCTCCCAGGAGACCTTCTTGTGGCCTTCCAGTATCTGAAGGGGGCTACAGAAAAGCTGGGGAGGGACTTTTTAGAGTGTCAGGGAGTGACAGGACAGGGAGGAATGGAGCAGAACTAGAAATGGGTAGATTGAGATTGGATATGAGGAAGAAGTTGTTCCCCATGAGGGTGGTGAGAGACTGGCACAGGCTGCCCAGGGAGGTGGTGGAAGCCTCATGCCTGGAGGTTTTTCAGGCCAGGCTGGATGTGGCTGTGAGCAACCTGCTGTAGTGTGAGGTGTCCCTGCCCATGGCAGGGGGGTTGGAACTGGATGCTCCTTGAGCACCCTTCCAATCCTAATAATTCTGTGATTCTATGCTTCACATAACTTAATGGAAAAGGCTCAAAACAGCTTTCCTGTATACTTGGGTAAGGTAGAGATACAGGAAAGAAAGGGTTAAATTCTGAAGTATTTATTTAAACTTTCTGATGTTTAAGCACTGTCTGATAAAAAAACCCAACAAACACCACCCTTCTGATCCAGAAACATCTTTCTACTATCCTCTTGGCAAGAGATATTGCCATTATTAATAATTAGCCACTGAAAATACCTAATAAGATCTTTTTTTAAAATACCTTAAATAATTTTCTGAGTTTTCTAGGTAAAAATGTCAGCTGCCATATCAAGTTTTGATTCTAGATTTAGTGGGAGTGTATTTATAAACTCTTAGTTTAAAAAGCATCCTTTTATTATTTAGTCAGCTGTCTGCCAGCTAAGGGCTGAGTGAGCCAATGTGAAGCCTGTCACTGGTTCTTTGGCAGCAAAACTAAAGCTGTTTTAAGAGGCAGTCCCCTTCCCAAGAAGAGCCCAAGGTAAGAGTAAGGGTCAGCAGGCAAATCTGTGTGGGTTCAAACTGGGAGAAGATGAAACTTGCACTAATTGTACCCTGGGGGATAGAACACTATAGGAAGTTGTACAATTAACTGTGGCCACAGATGAAAGCAAACAGCTTAGGACCTTTGGCTACAGATGAAGAAATTCTTTCTTGTCTCTTTCTTCATCCATACATGAAAGAAGGTTTGACATAGCAAAGTATCAGATGATTAAAAGCAGCTCAGTGTAAGCAATACACACAGGCCATGAAAGTGGAGGCAGAAAGTGGCATCCTCCTCACCTCCGGAAGCAGCAGAAATTTCCAGTGACATAAAGCTGTAATTAAATGTACACAGAAAACAGAGTGCTCCTGTTCTTCACTGGTAACCTTTCTCACCTTCTCTGTTTCCTTCTTTAAATTCATTGTATGGCACTGTTGGGTTTGGGGGATTTGTTTTGGAGTTAAGAGCATCGTATATTTGACTCTGGCGTTCAGGGGAGAGGGGTGACACAATGAGGACACAGCAAACTCCTGGCCAAGCTGTCAGCCCGTGGCTTGGACAGCAGCAATCTGCACTGGGTTAGGAACTGGCTGGAGGGCTGAGCCCAGAGAATGATGGTGAATGGTGTCACATCCAGCTGGAAGCCAGGCACTTGTGGGGTCCCCCAGGGGGACATCTTCATTGATGATCTGGATGAGGGCATTGAGTCCATCATCAGTAAATTTGCAGATGTCACCAAGCTGGGGGCAGGAGTTGATCTGTTAGAGGGTAGGAGAGCTCTGCAGAGGGATCCTGACAGGCTGGACAGATGGGCAGAGTCCAAGGGCAAGAGATTTAACACATCCAAGTGCCAGGTTCTGCACCTTGGCCACAACAACCCCATGCAGTGCTACAGGCTGCGGTCAGAGTGGCTGGAGAGCAGCCAGGCAGAAAGGGCCTGGCTGATGGTAGGCTGAACATGAGCCAGCAGTGTGATCAGGTGGCCAAGAAGGCCAATGGCATCCTGGCCTGTATCAGGAACAGTGTGGCCAGCAGGAGCAAGGAAGTCATTCTACCCTGTACTCAGCACTGGTTAGGCCACCCCTTGGGTCCTGTGTCCAGTTCTGGGCCCCTCAGTTTAGGAAGATGTTGAGTTGCTGGAATGTGTCCAGAGAAGGGCAACAAAGCTGGGGAGGGGTTTGGAACACAGCCCTATGAGGAGAGGCTGAGGGAGCTGGGATTGCTTAGCCCAGAGAGGAGGAGGCTCAGAGACCTTCTTGCTCTCTACAACTCCCTGAAGGGAGGTTGTTGCCAGGTAGGGGTTGGTCTCTTCTCCCAGGCAACCAGCACCAGAACAAGAGGGCACAGTCTCAAGTTGTGCCAGGGGAGGTTTAGGCTGGAGGGGAGGAAGAAGTTCTTCACAGAACAAAATATTGGAATGTGCTGCCCAGGGAGGTGCTGGAAGTGTTTAAGAAGAGACTGGATGAGGCACTTGATGCCAATAGTTTATTCGATTAGATGGTGCTGGGTGACAGGGTGAATGTGATGATCTCAAAGGTCTTTCCTAACCTGGTCTATCCTATCCTATCCTATCCTATCCTATCCTATCCTATCCTATCCTATCCTATCCTATCCTATCCTATCCTATCCTATCCTACCCTATCCTACCCTACCCTACCCTACCCTATCCTACCCTATCCTATCCTATCCTATCCTATCCTATCCTATCCTATCCTATCCTATCCTATCCTATCCACACTGTTTCAGAAGCAGTCTAAGTGAAGAGAGTTCCTTTTCTTTTTGTTCTGCTTGCATCCCTTCTGCGAATTCCAAGAGCAGACCAAGCTGAATTTCACTCTGAACTGTATCCAGCTGTGTTCACTCAGGCTGGCTTGAAGTACAGGGCTTGGATGATTTGGGGTCTCATATTCAATACCTTGAAGAGATGGGGCCTTTTTTGGTTCTACTTAGCTCCTGGTTCCCTGGTCTGGCTTGGCAGAGGTGGCAGTTTTAGGCTATGCCTTTAAAACTTAGCTGCAGATTTGGAGCAGAAAAGTAGAAAAATATAAATAAATCACTACTGGGTGTAAAAAGGAAAACAAAAGATTATTGTAAACAAATTCATTGGACAAAATGCGGGGGGAAAGAGCAGCTGTATGCTAACAACTCTTCACATTCCACTTCCATTCCCACTCCTTTTCTTTTCTCTTCTTGGCTGTTCTGCTTCACCCAGGAGATAACAATGCTTCTGGCTGTGCTTATCACCTTTCCCTCTTTATTGCTAACCACAACACAGTTTAGCAAGATAAAATGAGTTGGTTCAAGTCAATGATATCTCTAATAGATGGAGCTCCTCTCTTACGGAGACAGACTGAGAGAGCTGGGGCTGTTCAGTCTGGAGAAGAGAAGGATCCCAGGAGACCTTCTTGTGGCATTCCAGGATCTGAAGGGGGCTACAAGAAAGCTGGAGAGGGACTTTCGAGGGTGTCAGGGAGCGATAGGACTGGGGGGGATGGAGCAAAACTAGAAATGGGTAGATTCAGATTGGATATGAGGAAGAAGTTGTTCCCCATGAGGGTGGTAAGAGACTGGCAGAGGCTGCCCAGGAGGTGGTGGAAGCCTCCTGCCTGGAGGTTTTTCAGGCCAGGCTGGATGTGGCTGTGAGCAACCTGCTGTAGTGCGAGGTGTCCCTGCCCATGATAGAGGGGTTGGAACTAGGTGATCCTTGAGGTCCCTTCCAACCCTGACAATTCTATGATTCTATAAGAATGGAACCATTCTCCCCCCACACCAGAAAAGGCAGCTCACTTCATCCAGGGATGTGCAGAGGGAGAAAGACACAACAACTGACTTCTCAGCCAGCTTCATAATGATGTAGGATTTATGAGGCGAAATACCTAATTTTCACTGGTCTGGACACTCTGCACACTGGAGGTCTGTAACTTTGTGGTTTTTTCTTAAGGCACCCAGCTCAAACTGCAACACCTGTGCATGTCTATGCATTAGCCTGGAGAAGAGGCTCAGGGGAGACCTTCTTGCTCTCTACAACTACCTGAAGGAGGTTGTATCCAGGTGGAGGATGGTCTCTTCTCCCAGGCAACCAGCACCAGAACAAGAGGACACAGTCTCAAGCTGTGCCAGGGGTGGTGGAGTCACCATCCCTGGAGGTGTTCAAAAAGGGATTAGATGTGGCACTTGGAGCCATGGTTTAGTTGTCATGAGGTGTTGGGTGACAGGTTGGACTTGATGATCTCTGAGGTCTTTTCCAACCTTATTGATCCTATGATTCTATGTGTATATATGTAAATATCGACTTTGCAATATGGAATATCAACAAAGCCTGTTTGCTTCAGTGCTTAATGATGTGAATGGCCAATGTGATGCACAATGCAATACACACAATTACAGGATGTGCTTCTGTATTTCCAAGTTTAAAAACTCCCCTGTGATAAAGGAAATATGAAAAAAAAACCCACCCCAAAACTCTATACTGATAACAACAGAAATCCAGGAGCAGGGAAGTCATTGTACCCCTGTACTCTGCATTGGTTAGGCCACACCTTGAGTCCTGTGTCCAGTTCTGGGCTCCTCAGTTTAAGAAGGACATTGAGACACTTGAAGGTGTCCAGAGAAGGGCAACAAGGCTGGGGAGAGGCCTTGAGCACAAGCCCTATGAGGAGAGGCTGAGGGAGCTGGGGTTGCTTAGCCTGGAGAAGAGGAGGCTCAGGGGAGACCTCATTGCTCTCTACAACTACCTGAAGGGAGGTTGTATCCAGGAGGGAGTTGGTCTCTTCTCCAGGCAACCAGCACCAGAACAAGAGGACACAGTCTCAAGCTGCACCAGGGGAAGTTTAGGCTGGAGGTGAGGAGAAAGTTCTTCACTGAGAGAGTCATTCACCACTGGAATGTGCTGCCCAGGGAGCTGGTGGAGTCACCATCCCTGGAGGTGTTCAAGAGGGGATTGGAGGTGGCACTTGGAGCCATGGTTTAGTCATGAGGTCTGTGGTGACAGGTTGGACTCGATGATCTTTGAGGTCTCTTCCAATCTTGGTGATACTGTGATCTTTAATGAAGAACTAGACCACTTGATTGTATTCTACAAAAGGAGATCATAAAAATAATCTTACCTGTATGAACAGTCCCGAGCTGTTTTTGAAATAAACTGAGTAGTACAGAATATTTCCATTAGGCTTTTCAGGAGGAGTCCAAAATAGCCTTATTGATGTGGAAGTAAGGTTGCTGTACACAACATCTTTCGGTGGATCACTTGGTGCTGGAAAAAAAAAGTTAGGTTTTAGCACACCTGACTCAAGGTGCTTTTTTCACATTTTGGTGCCCAAGAAACACCTGGTATAGAATTTACAATTTCCTAGGTGAAATTCAGTGTAGAATCATAGAAACATTCCGGTTGGCAAAGACCCTCAGGATCACCAAGTCCAACCCAGAATCCTACTCTACAAGGGTCACCCCTAAACCATAGCCCCAAGCACCACATCCAAACCACCTTTAAACACATCCTGGCCTGGTGGCTCCACCTCATGAAACCTGCATTATTTAGGCAGTTGTCATGGGGAGTTGTGACCTTCTGCAGCCAGCCTAGGTCAGAGCCTCTGTCCAATGTAGAACAGTTGGGAACCTCAATGGGTGGCCTAAGTCCCAGCTTCTTCACACCTTTCTCCTTTCAAAGCAATCATACTAGAGATTCCAAGGACTGGCTAATAGTCCACATCCTTATTTAATTTCACTCAAACTTTTACAATCATAGTTTCATAGTTTCAGTTAGGGTTGGAAGGGACCACAAGGATCATCTAGTTCCAACCCCCCTGCCATGGGCAGGGACACTCTACCCTAGATCAGGCTGGACAGAGCCTCGTCCAGCCTGGTCTTAAACACCTCCAGGGACGGGGCCTCAACCACCTCCCTGGACAACCCATTCCAGGGCCTCACCACCCTCACGGTCACGAACTTCCTCCTCACATCTAGCCTGAATCTCCCCACCTCCAGCTTCATCCCATTCCCCCTAGTCCTATCACTCCCTGATAGTCTGAAAAGTCCCTCCCCAGCCCTCTTGTAGGCCCCCTTCAGATACTGGAAGGCCACAATGAGGTCACCTTGGAGCCTTCTCTTCTCCAGACTGAACAGCCCCAACTCCCTCAGTCTGTCCTCATAGGAGAGGTGCTCCAGCCCTCTGATCATCCTCGTGGCCCTTCTCTGGACACCTTCCACCACCTCCAGATCCCTCTTGTAATAGGGGCTCCAGAACTGGAGGCAGTACTCCAGGTGGGGTCTCACCAGAGCTGAGTAGAGGGGGAGAATCACCTCTCTTGACCTGCTGGCCACACTTCTCCTGATGCAGCCCAGGATCTGATTGGCTTTCCGGGCTGCAAGTGCACATTGAGAGCTCCTGTTGAGCTTCTCGTCCACCAGCACCCCCAAGTCTCTCTCCTCTGGGCTGCTCTCCAGCCAGTCACTGCCCAGCCTGGATTTGTGCCTGGCATTGCCTCGACCCAGATGCAGGACTCTGCATTTGGTCTTGCTGAAGCTCATGAGGTTGGCCCCTGTGCCCACCTCTCCAGCCTGTCAAGGTCCCTCTGGCTGGCATCCCTTCCCTCCAGCGTGTCTGCTGCACCACACAGCTTGGTGTCATCATCTAAATTTTTTTGCAAATTTTTACAATCATCTCCTTCCCTGGAGATATACAGGATATGATCTTGTGCAACCTGCTCTAGGTGAACTTGCCGTAGCAGGAGGGTTGGACCAGATGATCATCAGAGGTCCTATCCAACCACTACCATTCTGTGATGGCAATTCATGAGGCTTTTATATAATGCTTCTCAGAGTATCTGCGCACTCTCTCTACCCTGAAACACCTCACCCATTTTGTACTATCCAAGGATATACTGTCACCTTCCTCTGAAGAGAAGAAATAGTAATAGAGAAATTCTAAACCACAAAGGGCAGAGAGGTTTGGACACCATGATAGTGAATATCACAACAGCTGATTCATCACATCACAGAATCACAGAAGCATTCAGGTTGGAAGAGACTCTTAGGACCACCAAGTCCAACCCAGAACCCTACTCTACAAGGCTCACCCCTAAACCATATCCTCAAGCACCACATCCAAACCACCTTTAAACACATCCAGGCTTGGGCACTCCACCACCTCCCTGGGCAGCACATTTCAATCCCTGCCTCCTCTTGCTGGGAAAGTTTTCTTCCTAGTGTCCAGTCTAATGTATTTCTGACTATGGCATAAAACCTGCTTCTGGAAAATAGTTAAATAAAAATAGTAGATGCAGGCAACAATATTTTTAAAACTAAGTCTTCAAACAGACTTGCATTTTGTAAACAGATCCTCTCCTCTCATAGGATTTCTCCTGCACTTACTGTTTTGGACACGATGAAAGTCTAATCTGCAGACACAGAAATTGAATGAGTTTGGCCTCTATGCTCCATGCATAATTAATAGGAAAAAATCTGATTTGTTTCAGAAAACCTAAATTAAAAGCCTTATTCTCTCTTTGTTGATTACAAGCAGATTTTTTTGGAATGGGCTGCCCAGGGAGGTGGTGGAGTCACTTCGTGCCATGGTTTAGTTGATTAGATGGTGTTGAGTGATAGGTTGGACTTGATGATCTCAAAGGTCTTTTCCAATCTGGCTAATTCAATGCAATGCAATGCAATGCAATGCAATTCAATTCAATTCAATTCAATTCAATTCAATTCAATTCAATTCAGTTCCCCTGCGTAATCCTGCTCAGGCAGGGGATTTGGACTGGGTGATCTCTGGAGGTCCCTTCCAACCTATACCATCCTGTGATACTGTGATAAATGTGATGCATAGTCTTAGTTAAATATTTTCTTGTGAAATTTTCTTATTTTACAAAATTCTGTTTGGCTGGAGAGCAGCCAAACAGAAAGGGACCTGGGGATACTGATTGACAGCTGCCTAAACATGAGCCAGCAGTGTGCCCAGGTGGCCAAGAAGGCCAATGGCATCCTGGCCTGGATCAAGAATAGAGTGGCCAGCAGGAGCAGGGAAGTCATTGTGCCCCTGTACTCAGCAATGGTTAGGCCACACCTTGAGTCCTGTGTCCAGTTCCGAGCCTCTCAATTTAAGAAGGACATTGAGACACTTGAAGGTGTCCAGAGAAGGGCAACGAGGCTGGGGAGGGGTCTGCAGCACAGCCCCATGAGGAGAGGCTGAGGGAGCTGGGGTTGTTTAGCCTGGAGAAGAGGAGGCTCAGGGGTGATGTTATTGCTCTCTACAACTACCTGAAGGGAGGTTGTAGACAGGCAGAGGTTGGTCTCTTCTCCCAGACAACCAGCACCAGAACAAGAGGACACAGTCTCAAGCTGTGCCAGGGGAGGTTTAAGCTGGAGGTGAGGAAGAAGTTCTACACAGAGTGATTGCCCATTGGAATGGGCTGCCCGGGGAGGTTGTGGAGTCACCATCATTGGAGGTGTTCAGGAGGAGACTTGATAGGGTTCTTGGTTGCATGGTTTAGTTGATTAGGTGGTGTTGGATGATAGGTTGGATGCGATGATCTTGAAGGTCTCTTCCAACCTGGTTTATTCTATTTTTCTTTTCTATTCTATTCTATTCTATTCTATTCTATTCTATTCTATTCTATTCTATTCTATTCTATTCACCTTCTTCATGTAGCCTCTCCTCATATCCTGTAAAGTGTGGTAGCACATGGTCCTTCACAGTAGCACAGTGATATAGGAGATTCAACTTCAATTCCTTAAGAGAACTTCAGTCCAAACTTCTCTCCATCCAAGAATCTTCTCTTCACAACATGCAGAAGAGTGACGAGTGCAAGTTATCTCATCTCTCTTTCTGTCTGCTGGTCTAGTTTTTACTAAATGCTAAAGTATTAATTTGAGTTCCTAATAAGCCTGTCCTAAAAAGTTGCTTTAATAGCAAAGACTGGGAATGCCTATAGTTTGTAGTCAAAGCCAGTCTTTTGAGGGATGGCTGGGATAGACACTAATCATAGAATCATAGAATGGTCTGGGCCAGAAAGAACCTCCAAAGCTCATCCAGTCCAACCTCCCACAGTCAGCAGGGACAGCCCTGACTGGATCAGGCTGCCCAGGGCCTCCTCCAGCCTCACCTTGAAGATCTCCAGGGAAGGAGACTCAAACACCTCCCTGGGAATCCTGTGCCAGTCTTCCACCACCCTCACAGTAAGAACTTGTTCCTCACGTCCAATCTAAATCTGCTCTGCTCTAGTTTGAAGCCATTGCCTCTCATACTGTCTTTGCAGGCCTCTGCAAACAGTCTCTCTCCCTCCTCTCGATTCTTCAAGTAGTGGCAGGCTGCTCTTACATCTCCCTGGAGCCTCCTCTTCCCCAGGCTGAAGACCCCCAGCTCCCTCAGTCTGTCCTTGTAGCAGAGGTTTTCCAGCCCCTTGATCATTCTTGTGGCCCTCCTCTGGATCCTCTCCATCAGGTCCATGCCCTTCCTGCATTGAGGGCTCCAGACCTGCACACAGTACTGACAGTGCTGACAGTGATTTTTTTGGGAAGTCAGTTTATCAATCCAGGATGATTCTGAAGTATGTCTGCTGCTTATCCATTTTGGAACAGATTGCAGTAATATAATTGATGGGGAAACCCAGAAACAATAGTTAAACTGAATGACTTCCAAAGCACAGAATACAGTACAATCATTTATAAAAGTCATCTCCCACGTTGGAAGTAGAAAAATCATGAAGACAGACTAAAAAAGCTGTGTGCATTTAGAGGTTTCATTTTCAAATTGAAACTGTTTCAGACCTGTGAGAGAGAATCTAAAGAGTCAGAGGCTGTGTCACAGCAAGATAGAGAAAAGTGCTAATAAAATATTTTATAGAAACACACAGAATCACAGACTGTTAGGAGCTGGAAGGGACCTCAAAACTCATCCAGTCCAACCCACTCCCTCAGGCAGGTTTATTTAAAAATGTAAAATGAAGGTATTTTAATTGTACCTGCCTTGAAGGGAGATGCAAAGTTTTGCTCAGTAAGTTAACAGACATACCTCATTATGAATCTATAGAGCCACAGATAAGTGTGCTCACAAAGGCAGGAAGAAAATTCTTCCCTAAGAGGGTGTTGAGACACTGGCACAGGCTGCCCAGGGAGGTGGTGGAAGTCTCATGCCTGGAGGTTTTTCAGGCCAGGCTGGATGTGGCTGTGAGCAACCTGCTGTAGTGTGAGGTGTCCCTGCCCATGGCAGGGGGGCTGGAACTGGCTGATCCTTGAGGTCACTTCCAACCCTTACAATTCTATGATTCCATGACAGAGACACACAGAAATAGACAGGCAGAATGACTCTTCTTAACAAGTCAAATTAAGTTTCTACCTCAGTAGCTTTATTAACTTAGAATCATAGAATACTTAACTCAAGGCAACTGAAATTTAAGGCTGAATGAACTTAAAGATTGACACTGCCTATAAGCTTACCGCCCTCTGAAGTTCTGAATGTTATGGTATCACTTTTTATGTTGCCATCTCCAAATCTTGTGCTTGCTGTTAGGTAAGCACTATATTCACAGTTGTATTCCAGGTCTGTGAGCTGCAGTGAGGTTTCTGTTACATTGAAACTCCTTTTGGACATTTTATTCCTAAAGAAAAAGTATTTTCTTAATTATATGCAGATACTATTTATGTATGTATACAGAACACAGAATACAGAATTAACCAGGCTGGAAAAGACCTTTGAGATCATCACGTCCACCCTGTCACTCAACACCGTCTAATCAACTAAACCATTGGCACCAAGTGCCTCATCCAGCCTCCTCTTAAACACTTCCAGTGATGGTCAGTCCACCACCTCCCTGGGCAGCCGCTGTCAACCACTACCCCCAGGTCCCTCTCTGCCTGGCTGCTCTCCAGCCACTCTGACCCCAGCCTGTAGCACTGCATGGGGTTGTTGTGGCCAAGGTGCAGAACCTGGCACTCAGACTTGTTAAATCTCATGCCCTTGGACTCTGCCCATCTGTCCATCCTGGCAAGGTCCCTCTGCAGAGCTCTTCTACCCTCTAACAGATCAACTCCTGCCCCAGCTTGGTGTCATCTGCAAATTTACTGATGATGGACTCAATCCCTTCATCCAGATCATCAAGAAAGATATTGAACAGGATGGGGCCCAGCACTGATCCCTGGGGGACACCACTAGTGCCTGGCTGCCAGCTGGATGTGGCACCATTCACCACCACTCTCTGGGCTCAGCCCTCCAGCCAGTTCCTAACTGAGCTCAAAGTGCTGCTGTCCAAGCCAGGAGCTGCCAGCTTGACCAGGAGTTTGCTGTGGGGGTAACATTTATCTTCTGTGTGGAAAGGCTCAGTTTTGTGCTGTTGCATCACACAGGGCTCTTGATTTTGCTTTTAAGGAACCCAGATACAGAAATAAATTTGTAAATTACACCAGCAAAGGCAAGGATTATATGCAAGAACAAAGAGGAGCCTGCCCATCTCATAACTGCCATCAAAGGGGTATGGTCTACCCTTGGGAAGGACACAGTAGGGCATAACTAAATTGTCTCCCTGGCCAGGAATAGAGAAATATAAAAAGATTATAGCAGGGAGCATGCCCTACAGTGACTCTGTGAAATTGGTCAGAAGGCTGAAGTTATAAATGGAATAACAGAAGATGATATGGAACAGGAATTAGATGGTGCTGAGTTAATTCTGGTGGAATGTAGCAGGGGATCAGAATGGAACTCCAGTCAGGTCAAAACCCACCTAGAAAAGACTGTAAGATACAGCATTAATAAAATGCTGGCATTAGCACAGGTATGAAAAGATTATCAGAAAGTAAAAGAAGGTACAGAAATAACTAACTTGAGATTTAGAAGTCTGCTATTCCTCATTAAATTAATTCACTCTTTTATGGGGAAAAAACACCAGCCAACCAGGGAAAAAGGCTATCTAACATTCCATTCCTGCAAGGATTTCTGTATCAGGGGGTGCCCTGTGTGTTGAATGGGATTTCATAGAGGGATGGTAATTTGACAAGTAAACCCAACTATCTTCCTCCAGGAGTCACTGTAGAGCTCTTGGACAACGAGAGAATGAGTTCTAAGTCTTAAAAATAATAATGAGAAAACAACATAAAAAGAGGGAAAGGCAGATTTAAAATTGCTAGATGGGCTGACTGTCATCATTTGGTACTTGACTGAATGCCCCAGAAGTAAAAAGCACCATCTGATACTCCTGAAATAGTTACATTGACAAACAATTGGAATGAGAAGATAGACCAGAATGAAAACAAAACAAAACCAAACAAAACAAAACCAAATTCATCGAATCGACCTGGTTGGACAAGGCCTCAGAGATCATCGAGTCCAACTTATTACCTAATACCTAACACCTCCTGACAACTAAACCATGGCTCCAAGTGCCACATCCAATCCTTTTTCAAACACCTCTGGGGATGGTGACTCCACCACCTCCCTGGGCAGCACATTCCAATGGCCAATTACTTTTTCTGGGAAGAACTTTCTCCTCACCTCCAGCCTAAACCTCCCCTGGCACAGCTTGAGACTGTGTCCTCTTGTTCTGCTGCTGGCTGCCTGGGAGAAGAGACCAACTCCCACCTGGCTACAGCCTCCTTTCAGGTAGTTGTAGGCAGCAAGAAGGTCTCCCCTGAGCCTCCTCTTCTCCAGGCTAAATTCTCCCACTCCCGTTCAGATTTTGAGTGGAATGCCTCTTGATGTGGGAAAGGCTCTTGGTTACAGAGGAAGTTAAACAATATTTACATTTTCCCCCAACTTCTGACATTTTGAGTAGTCAGTGAAGAGATACAAAACCTTGCAGCTGCAGTTCCTGACTTCTGTACAAAGACAAGACATCTTTTCTTGGATCCTAGCCCAAAGTATTCTTAGTATGGAAAAATGTATCTGGTTATAACTTGAGTAAGAAGCAAATCCACAGCTAAGTGCTGCAAACACTTCTGCTCTGAGTAATTGCATTCTTATCTTATGTGGAAAATTTTTGCCACAATCAGGCACAGTTAAGCAAACAAAATCTTGGAGTGTTTACAGAGAAGTTGCTTTTCTGTTCAGGAACAACTGAAGTCGTGACCAAACTAACAAGAAAACCCTGATCAAAGTGAGTACAGTCTTCACAGAGAGTAGAATAGAATAGAATAGAATAGATAGAATAGAATAGAATAGAATAGAATAGAATAGACCAGGTTGGAAGAGACCTTCAAGATCATCACGTCCAACCTATCAACCAATCCAACCCACCAACTAAACCATGGCACCAAGCACCCTATCAAGTCTTCTCCTGAACACCTCCAATGATGGAGACTCCACCACCTCCCCGGGCAGTCCATTCCAATGGGTAATCACTCTCTCTGTATAGAACTTCTTCCTAACATCCAGCCTAAACATGCCCTGGCACAGCCTGAGACTGTGTCCTCTTGTTCTGATACTGGCTGCCTGGGAGAAGAGACCAACATCCGCCTGTCTACAACCTCCCTTCAGGGAGTTGTAGAGAGCAAGGTGGTCTCCCCTGAGTCTCCTCTTCTCCAGGCTAAACAACCCCAGCTCCCTCAGCCTTTCCTCATAGGGCTTGTGTTCCAAACCCCTCACCAACTTTGTTGCCCTTCTCTGGACACACTCCAGCAAGTCAACATCCTTCCTAAACTGAGGGGCCCAGAACTGGACATAGTACTAGAGGTGCGGCCTAACCAGTGCAGTGTACAGAGGCAATGAGAAGGTGCAGAATAAGCTAAACCAAGGAATTTTAATGAGAACAAGAATATTAACTTTTTAATGAGATCTTTCAGAAACCCAGACAAAAGAGGCTCCAAGAAATGGCATGCTTTCTCTTGACAAAGGCAAGCACCTATTTTCTTTCAAACCCCTACCTCAAAGTAGATCTAGGCAGCAATTATCTCCCAAAAGTTTGCTGAACAGCATAGTGCCAACAGGCAACAGCTATCTACAATTCAGCAGTTTTGTTAGTATGCCTTTAACACTCTAGAAATGCAAACTTGGGGAGTACGTGTTTGCAGACTCAAAGCACACAGAAAGTTGCTTTGCTACCTGCTAGCACACAGAAAGTTGCCTTGCTACCTGCTAGCACACATACCCACCTCATCCTGTGACATATTCCATGAAAGATATTAGCAGTGAAAACATCACAAATACTATCCTTTGCATTCCAGGGGCTGTGAATTCTTGTTCCCAGTCCCTTAAAGAAAGGTTACCAAATTCTCTGTAACTGTTGCAGTACATTTAAGGGAAGAAACATTTAGCATCTCTATTAACCTTTCTCTTTCTGCTTTATTGAGGAGCTCTGGGACTAACAATCTCCCCCAAATATATCAAATGCCCCCCAAACCAGCAACTATGGCTCAGCAGTTTGCCTTCTGAAATCACACCCTGCAATGCATTTTATGAAATCATGCAGACAGTTCTTCTAGATACCTATAATTGCCCTTTACTGAGAAGCTCTGGGACTAACAGTCTCCCCCAAAATATATCAAATGCCCCCAAAACCAGCAACTATGTCTCAGCAGTTTGCCTTCTTAAATCTCACCCTGCAATGCATTTTATGAAATCATGCAGACAATTGTGCTAAATGCTTTAAATTCCTCTCATTCCCCCATGAAAACAATAAAGCCCAAACCCACAACCCTGCAAGGCAGGAGTGAAGTTGTAGCCCCTTTGAAGGCAACGGCAGATTTCCTCCAATGTCCTTGCCTCAAGATGACACCTAATGCCTCTCTAATTTTAGATATGGCACACTAAGGCCAGAGGAGACAGAGCAAGGAGAAAATGGAAGGGAAAAGGACAAGGCTTAGTGCAAAAATCTACGTGGTTGCTTGATTCAAATATTTAGAAAGAGGACTCAATTAGCACTTTTAAAGAAGTGACTCTTACCAACTCGTTTGTCATAACAACAAAAGCAGTAAGCTTTCAGGCAATAACAAGGATGAAAAGTCTCATTTCTGTCACCTCAAGCCTTTGAACACTGCCTGTATTAAACCCATGATCTGTATTGTGAAATAATGCTTCCCTAGACAGAAGACAGACCTTAGTTTTTATTCGTATTGTCTGGTGTGGCTTAAGAGCAGCAGACCATGCTAGCACAGTGTGGAATATGAGACAAAACCAAATCAAACTCTTTTGGAGAGAGGAGTTTGCTCCTGTTCAGTTTATCTCTAGTTTAACTAGAAGCTATACCTCAAAAAAAAAAAGAAAAAGAAAAAAGAAAAAAGAAAAGATAGGAGCTGGGGCCAAACCCTACCCCAAAACTCTCAATATCATTACAATAAAAAATGTCAGCTCAGTAGTAGTCTGTTTACAATGACTGCTGGTTTGTACATCTGGTTTGTATCTCATAAAGCTCACATGAGCCTTTTCTTCCTGCACCTTAGTAGTGGCAGTAAAATGCTGCAGCATAAATGGAATGCATTAAAAGTCATCAGGAACCTTCCTGCACTTTAGTAGTGGCAGTAAAATGCTACAGCATAAATGCAATACATTAAAAGTCATCAGTGACCTTCCTGCACTTTAGTAGTGGCAGTAAAATGCTGCAGCATAAATGGAATGCATTAAAAGTCATCAGGAACCTTCCTGCACTTTAGTAGTGGCAGTAAAACGCTTGTGGTGGGACAACGCTGCAGCATAAATGCAGTGCATTAAAAGGCATTAGGAACCTTCCTGCACCTTAGTAGTGGCAGTAAAATTGTGCAGCATAAATGCAATGCATTAAAAGGCATCAGGAACCTTCCTGCACCTTAGTAGTGGCAGTAAAATGCTGCAGCATAAATGGAATGCATTAAAAGTAATCAATAATGAATTCTTTTCATTCCCTTACACACAGATCTTTGAAGAAAGCTCACACTGCTGAGTCAAACTATGCTATGCAGAGAGCAAGGCAGAAGCTGCAAGATTTAAAGTAACAAAACTCCTTTATGAAGGTGAAAAAATTTCCCAGGGGGATGACAGAAACAAACAAACAAGCAGAAACAACAACAAAAACAACCAACCAATCAAATAAACAAACACACACACACACCCCAAACCAAACCAAACAAAAAATCCACAAAGCAAAGCAAAACCAAACCAACCCAAACCAACAATACAGGGAAAAGGACAGCATAGGCAGACATAAATCTCCAACAATACAGCACAGTAAACAGCAACAAGTTAAAAAACCCTTATTAGCTGGGAGTATAATGAGTACCAAATATAACTGGAGGCACAACTGATGGCACTTTCAAAGGCTATTAACAATAATCTCCCACACCTTCTCCAAAAGGAAGCAATATTTCTCTATTTTAAGCCTATTTCAAAGCTCCTTAACAATTCAGAATAGGTTTGTGACCTGCTTAATCATAGAATTGTTAGGGTTGGAAGTGACCTCAAAATCATCCAGTTCCAACCCCCCTGCCATGGGCAGGGACACCTCACACTACAGCAGGTTACTCACAGCCACATCCAGCCTGGCCTGAAAAACCTCCAGGCATGAGGCTTCCACCACCTCCCTGGGCAACCTGTGCCAGTGTCTCACCACCCTCATGGTGAAGAACTTCTTCCTAACATCCAATCTGTCATCCAATCAGAGTGGAATGAAAAAGCCACCATGCTCTAATTAAAACTAGAATCCATTTACCATAACATAACCTTTAGTAAAAATGTTACAAATTCTTGCAAAATATTTCATACCCTTGTGGGTTTTTTGGGTCAGTTACTACATTATATCATAATAATAACTGATAATAATAATAATAATAATAATAATAATAATAATAATAATAACAACAACAGCAATACCATCTATACCACAATGAGAAAATTATTAATTATTATTAACCTGTTATTAATTAATATTAATATTAATGCTAATAATAAATTTAATTACTAATATACAAGATAAAATATATAGTAGCTACATTATTATTACATAATATAAGTATAATATAATAATTATATATTTACAATAAGTTATAAATATAATTATAATATAATATCTTTACAATAAGTTATAAATATAATTATAATATAATAATTATAATAATTTTATAATAATAAACGAGGTATAATGTATAATATAAAATATATAATCACTAGAAAAATATTAATTATGTGTATTAACTAATTATTAATTATATTAATAAATATTACTTTATATAATATTATTGCTAATAAAAAGTATAATTATTAATATATAATATAAAATATATAATAACTAGAGGATGATGATGATGATTATCATCATCATCATCATCATCATCTCTCCTAAAGGCTAATATTTTCAAGTGCTGGATGAACATTTGTCCTTCGAAAAAATAAACAGAACAGTGTAATCAACACATTGTGCAAGAAACCCCCAACATTCCTGATAGGCTACAGATTAATGTTTATCTTCAGAACTGCTTCCAGAAAATCTTACCAGATGTAAACTGTGTAATAGAGGATAATTCCATTTGGCTCCAGTGGGGGTTTCCATGACAACTTCACAGTGACACCCAACAACTGTTTTACGGAGAGGGACTCTGGAGGCGAGCTCGGAGCTGTAAAAAGAGAGAGCAGGACACAACAGCATCACCTTAAACAGCTAAGATCAACGAGGTACACAGAATCTTTAAATGGATTTTAAATTATTTGCAATGGGGAATGGGCTTTGTGCTACCCTGGCACAGTATCCATCAAGTACTGGTTAAGGCACAGCTTCTTTTCCTTTTTCTGACAGATGATAAAAGAAGATTTTGCATGGTGGGGTTAGAACATCTGTTTCTGTGATTCAATGGAAAAAGTACTTCATGAGAAACCAGAGCAATGGGTAGGTCACAGCGATTCACCTACTGTCCAAGTACATTGCTGTAAAATTCTTTCTCTAATAAAGAGAGAGGTATGAACACATGTAAAATACAGCCAAACAGTTCCCCTGAGGGGAAGGAGGTGCTGTAAAGAATGATACAAGTACCAAAAGGTGGGAAAATGGATAAGCATGGCATTGAGAGATGATAAAAACGTGGGGAGTAGGCAGCAGTAAAACCTATTCACTCCATCAAAATAAGGACTGCATTCATACATTTAACGTGTCACGAGGGCAAAGATAAAGCCCGGCGCTGACTGAAACCCTTAACACTTATTTCAAGGTGAACTCTACGTGACACCACATCACTACTGTGTAGGGGGGGGAATTGTCAAGTGAATGAAAATGTTAGGCTGCATGTGATTTCATTCTCCAGTTCACACAAATATTGCTTTGTGTGAGCATAGCGCTAAAAGAGCGACCCTTTCCCTCCTTGGGGGTTCAGAGATGTGGGCATCACTACGAAGTAACATTAGAATCACTTTTGCTTTCCTCAAATTAAAGCAAAGAGCATCATGCACTAAAAATTCAGGCCATAGCTGTAGTCATGCATGAAAATTGGGAATATGAGCATAGCTATTAGTAAGTCTAGGAAACATTTGGTCTGAACCTTGGGACAGCGTGTTCCTGGGAATAAGGAACATGTGTTGTATTATAATTGTTGTTGTTCCTCAGCGGCTGCTCCTCTTTCTCACTACCTCAAAAGCTGGCATAAAGGCTTCAGAACTGTACATTTCAGGACAAATAAATAAATATAAACCAATCTGTGTCATGAACAAAGGTTCACTGAATTCGATGAATGTCTGTATTTACTGAGGGGAAAATGGTGACAGCTGTATTTAGTGTTTTGCTTGTAGTATTACCCTCAGTGGTTGCATAACAACAGACCAGCCCTCCTGTGAATGGTCATGTCTTTTTGGCATGCCTAGCTCATCCTACAGCTCTTATTCAGGGGATTAAAAAAAAAAAACAACTATTCTATTTTGCTGAAGAATAGAATCCACACTGCCACAACTGAAAATGCTTTATGCAGAACCCAGGTTTATCCAAATGAACTGTTCCCAGTGTGCCCCAGCAACATTACTCCTGAGCAAAGGTTGATTACTGACAGAGTGAATCACAGAATCACAGAAACATTCAGGTTGGAAGAGACCCTCAGGATCACCAAGTCCAACCCAGAACCCTACTCTACAAGGTTCACCCCTAAACCACAGCCCCAAGCACCACATTCAAACCACCTTTAAACACAGCCAGGCTTGGGGACTTCACTGCCTCCCTGGGCAGCACATTCCAATGCCTGACCACTATTGCTGGGAAAAAAATTCTTCCTAATATCCAGTCTAAACCTACCCAGTGGCAGCTTGAGGCCATTCCCTCTTGTTCTATCACTAATGACCTGTCAGAAGAGACCAGCAGTAGCCTCTCCACAAGGTCCTTTCAGGTAGTTGTAGACAGCCATGAGGTCTCCCCTCAGCCTCCTGTTTCATACTAACCATCCCCAGCTCCTTCAGTTGCTCTGCATCAGGTTTATTCCTTCAGGCCCTTCACAGCTTCCTTGCCTGCCCCTGCACTGGCTCCAGCACCTCCACATCTCTCTTGTATTGAGGTGCTCAAAACTGGACACAACACTCCAGGTGTGGCCTCCCCAGAGCTGAGTCCCAGGGGACAATCGCCTCCCTGCTCCTGCTGGACACAGCATTGCTGATCCCAGCCAGGATGCCTTTGGCTTTCTTGGCCACCTGGGCACACTGCTGGCTCCTCTTCAGCTGCTTGTCCATTGGCACCCCCAGGTCCCTTTCTGCCAGCAGCTTTCCAGCCACACTGCCCCAAGCCTGTAGCCATGCCTGAGGTTGTTGTGCCCCAAGTGCAGGGCCTGGCATTTGGCCTTGTTGAAGCTCATCCTATTTACATTGGACCATCACTATCTTGGAGATTTGCAGAGTGAATATAAGCTCATCAATACCTTGGAAATTTGCAAAGAACCTCCTCATCAAAAGCTGGATCTTAAGCAAGTCAGTGCTTCCTAAGACACTTTAAGAGTCTTATTTGGGAATGGCTGTTGGGATGCTTGTTTCAATGCCACATTAGTTTAGATTCCTTCCTAGATGCGGGAGAGGGACAGAAACAGCCTCTTCCAAAATGTGAGTCACAGCACCTGCATTAAGATTCTTTGAGGCTTTCTAATGATTCTCCCTCCAGAAACTACAGAGAGGAGTGATGGTAGCTTCCCAGAACTAAACTGGGTATAATACCATTCTGTGGTTCCTCTGCTGATTCATGACTCACCAAACTAATCAGCAGGGGATGCAACGCCTGTGCTGTACTCTCAGCCTGCAGTGGAGAATACTCCCTGATCAGTTTGGAAGTCTGGTGTTACAGATCACAGAATCACAGAATGTTAGGGGCTGGAAGGGACCTTGATAGCTCTTCCAGTCCAACCCCCCTGCCAGAGCAGGAGCACCTAGAGCAGATCACACAGGAACTCATCCAGGCAGGTCTTGAATATCTCCAGAGAGTGAGACCACAACCCCCCTGGGCAGCCTCTTCCAGGGTCTGTCACCCTCACAGGGAAAAAAAAAATTCCTCCTGTTTCCATGGAACTTCCTCTGCCTCAGCTTCCACCACTGCCCCTTGTGCTCTCATTGGGCATCACCCAGCAGAGCCTGGCTCATGGACTTTGAGATTTTCATAATGTTAATAATTCTTCACATATATATGTGTATATCTGTACATGCATCTCTGGAAGAATCCAGAAATCTCCAGACAAAAGAACCAGAAATGTCCCTGGACAATTCAATCTGACTTTTGGTGGTTCTGTGTCCTTTCTCCAGCTCTCACAGGCAGAACTGAACGCAGTATTTAACTCTAGCATGTGGTGTATTAGATTAGAGTAATATTAATAAATTAAGATTCTTCAAATTCATGGGATGACAGAATTGTTAGGGTTGGAAGGGTCCTCAAGGATCAGCCAGTTCCAAGCCCCCTGCCATGGCCAGGGACACCTCACACTACAGCAAGTTGCTTACAGCCACATCCAGCCTGGCCTGAAAAACCTCCAGGCAGGAGGCTGCCACCACCTCCCTGGGCAACCTGTGCCAGTGTCTCACCACCCTCATGGGGAAAAACTTCTTCCTAACATCCAATCTCAATCTACCCATTTCTAGTTTTGCTCCATTCCCCCCAGTCCTATCACTCCCTGACACCCCTAGAAAGTCCCTCCTCAGCTTTCTTGGAGCCCCCCTTCAGATACTGGAAGGCCACAATTAGGTCTCCTGGGAGCCTTCTCTTCTCCAGACTGAACAGCCCCAACTCTCTCAGTCTGTCCTCACAGCAGAGCAGCTCCAACCCTCTCTCAACCTCCTGGCCCTCCTCTGGACACCTTCCAGCAATTTCTTTAGATATTGGTAAGACCAAATAGTTATGCACTGTAATTGTGCCATTTCAGGTCATGTGGATTGGTCAATGTGTTAAATATCAGATAGGCAGATAGATAAGTATACTTGTATGTAGATGGATGGATACAGATACCAAAACAGAGATATAACTGTAAAGAAAAATAAAACCTTTGAAAAGCCTACATATATATGACAGGAAGTGTGAGATTGTTTTAAGACTACAGATGGACAATGACACATTGCAGCTTCTGTTTTGACTCACCATCTTCATCAGTCAGTATATGCAGAGGTGGACTACGAAGGCCCTCCCCCACTGCAGTACTGGCAGGACACTTCTACAGTGTATTCTGTGTATTTCTTCAAATCTAAAGAGAGAAGGATTGAACAAACCAGCAGTTTAGTGGGGCCTAGTGAAGTTTTTCAATGTAGTTCTGAAGGGCTGAATTGTGCCATCGCCTAACAATGATCTGCTTCTTTAGAGCCTGAAATAAGCAGTAGGAAAATATGAATTATACCCTCCATGGCCTGTTCCTCCACATTAGGCAGGACACAACAGGCTATTGCTCAGGACAGGTAGCATACAGAATACAGAATTAACCAGGCTGGAAAGGACCTTCAAGATCATCGAGTCCAGCCTCTCACCCAACACCATCTAATCAACTAAACCATGGCACCAAGTGCCTCATCCAGTCTCTTCCTAAACACCTCCAGTGATGGTGACTCCACCACCTCCCATACAGTTTTAAAGACAAGAAGATTCATGTCCAACCAATTAACCAATTGATGTACCTCAGTTCCTTCCCAGAACAATCTGCAGTTCCCACAAGCCCCAGGTCATTGTATACTGGCCTGTAATGCAGAGTGTCAGCAGAGAAGTGTTTATGGCCCTTTGCTCAGTTCTGTTAGTCCTCTGGAGATAGATTGTGTAGGTCTGTATGATTCCATTGGGGATGGATGGTGGAGAAAATGATAATTCAATTTCCACAGAGGAGATGTTCCTATAGGTTATGTTTTCTGGTGCAGAATCAGGAACTAGAAGACAAAATTCAGACTCACAGAGGATTTTGGTCAGTTTTGTTGATTTGTTAAGCATTCTCTTCAACTGGATCAAATGAAACACACTGGAGGCATTTTTACTTTTATCCTAGTTTTTGTACAAAATCAACTTTAAAAGAGGCTGGATGGGAAGATCAAAGCCACGTGGCAGGCTATAACACCAGTGGGGTCATCTAAAACAGCAACAGTGGGGTCATTTAAAACAACCCCAAAAAAATCATGGAAAGCATCTTAACATGCTAGATGGAAAAAACACCCACACCAAGATCTGGGGCATGATGCTAAGCTTTCCTTCTGACACTCCATAACTGTCACTGCAACCCTTCAAATTAGCTGTTGTTAGGAAATGGGCCATGTTCTACTGCCATAATTAACTCTTTCCATCAGCAACCTGCATTTTCTTCCTTTCCCCTGGGTAAGCTATACCAACTGTATGAATACTTGCATGGAAAACCAAAGAGAGTCTAAGACATTGCTGTGTGACTCCTCGAAGCATTTCCCCCTCCTGGAAGGTTGGCTGCTGGGGCTCAGGGCCACCTTAGCAGTAACACAGCCAAGGGCTGCCTCCTCCTCGCTGGTGACACTCTCTGAGGCAGTGCTGCAGTGACACCACAACCAGGGCTGAACAGGGCTGCTCCCCAGGAGCTGCTTTCAGCTACTGCCCTCTCACTTTCCCCTGTCTGAGCTACAGCTCCTGCTGTGTCACATCCAAGGCTGTGGTTGACCATGGACCCACTGATCTGTGGGCTGATGCCTCAGCTTGGCCACATCACTACAGAGCCGCTCAGCAACCACTGGGTTTCAGCTGCCTTGGCTAGTGTCACTGAACTTGCTAAATCACTTTATTGGCTGTAAGCTCAGACCTGGCTCATCAGCATCTGTTTGTCTGTCCCCAAACATTAAACAAGTATGCTTTTAATTATCTAAAATTGGAGTGATGGCATAATATGTCCTGTTCAGAAAATCACACTCATACGGTGCTAACAAAATTCGCCCAGAAGGCCAAGTAAAGGCATGGGCATGGCTTTCTTTTAGGATGCCCTAAATGTTCTTATAAATGTACTGACACTCTGCAATATCCAGAAAGGTCATAAATGCCATGAGAGGCAGTGAAACCAGCCATAATTCTGCCTAATTTCATGGTGGAATGGTAACAGAGAACTCCCAAGAGCTCTCCAAGCAAACCAATCTGTTAATAGGTTGTGTTTCGCTCAAAATGCTCTGTTCTCAGCTTAAGTGCTTCCCTTGCTTTTATTCTTCTTATCTCAGAGGACATTTTTGCAGCTTCTCATCTGTGTCACAGGCAGCTGGAATTCAAATGTTGGTTCTGAGAATTAGGGGAGTTGTCACTGAGAAAGGGCTAACTGCCTTAAAATACAATTTAGACAAAAGATGTGTGTCCAAGTTAAATGTGGCAACTGAAAATACTATGTCTAAGGACATTGTGTCCTTAGTTGGGCAGTGCTCACATACCTATGGTACTGGACAGAAAGAAATCCTCAAAGGTAGTACAGTGTCTTGGCAAAGATATCTTGGTGCTTCTATGATGACTACTGTTTGAGTCCCTGCTCATTAACAGTTTGGCTGGTTAAGCAGGCCTAGATCACAACTACTTCACAGGGGGGGAAAAAAATCAAAGTTTATTTCAGAAGCAAGGAGGAGCAGGAATTCATTGTGAACCCATTGCATCTTAATCAACAAGCCGGAGCATCTCCCTGCCCCTTTTGAGAGATGTCAGTATAGACATGGCTTTCTTTACTGAGAAAAATGGGATAAACAGAGCACGTTCTGTTCCAGAACTAGCTCCAGGGACAGATGAAACAGGTAGTGTTTGGGGTAGCAAACTGGTGACAGTCCCCCCAAAAAGATGATCATCATACTGGTACTACCTGGATGTGGCAGAGTCCTGAAGGAAATTAACCTTCACATTTGCCTCCCCAGCCACCTTTCATTCCTGAGCCTACAGATTAACCCAGGTATCTATTTCTCCATGTAACCCATAATCCTCAGTTTTCAATCCAATACATCCACTAAACATTTAATGGCCCTCTGTCAAGGTTTTAGATTCCCTCCCTTATTTTGTCCCACCTTACAGCTACTTCTTTATTTCAAGTCTCTTCTCCTGCCTCGTTACACTTCTAATGCTCATCCTTCCCAGTCCTCACTTGTAAATTTACTTTCCTTTTTTGGAACAACTCAATCTACTCTAACCCTCTGCTATTTTGTTTGATCTGTACCTGCTCCAAA
>CM037632.1:54386047-54437826 GCA_015227895.2 Colaptes auratus
TGCATCCTCAGTGCCTTCTGGGTGTTGGTTAGAGTTTGGATAGCAGCTCGGGGTAGAGTAGGAAGCTCTTGGAGAAATGGTTCTGCAAATCTGAAACACAGAATCATAGAATGGTCCAGGCTGGAAGGGACCTCCAAAGCTCATCCAGTCCACCCTCCCCGCAGTCAGCAGGGACATCCCCAACTAGATCAGGCTGCCCAGGGCCTCCTCCAGCCTCAACGGGAATAGCCTTTAAAACAGAGGGGGGGGAAGGAAAAAAAAAGGAAAAAAAAAAAGAAGAGGAAAAATATAAAAAGGAAGAAAAGAAGAAAGAAAAAAGAAAAAGAAGAAAAAAGGGTGAAAAAATTGTTATTTGATCAGTGGAAAAAATAATAAAGGATATTGGAATAAAAGGGAAGAGTGTGAAGGGCAAAGTCAGCGTTTTAAAAGGACAGTTGTTAGTTAAGTATGGACAGTGGCATTGAGTGCACCCTCAGCAGGTTTGCTGATGACACAAGCTGTGTGGTGCAGCTGACAGCTGGAGGGAAGGGATCATCCAGAGGGCCTGGAAGGCTGCAGAGCTGGGCCAAGCCAGCCTCATGAGACCTCAACAAGATGAAGTGAGGTCCTGACGGTGGGTGGGGCAATCCCAGCACTGACACAGGCTGGGCGGGACTGGCTTGAGAGCAGCCTGAAGAAAAGGCATTGGGGGGGCTGATGGAGGAGAAGCTCAACAGGAGCCAGCAGTGAGCACTTGCAGCCCAGAAAGCCAACCCGAGCCTGGGCTGCAGCAAGAGAAGTGTGGCCAGCAGGGCCAGGGAGGGGATTCTCCCCCTCTGCTCCACTCTGCTGAGACCACACCTGGAGCTCTGTGTTCAGTTCTGGAGCCTCTGTTGCAGGAAGGATCTGGAGGTGCTGGTAGGTGTCCAGAGAAGGGCCATGAGGATGAGCAGAGGGCTGGAGCTGCTCTGCTGTGGAGACAGACTGAGGGAGTTGGAGCTGTTCAGTCTGGAGAAGAGAAGGATCCCAGAAGACCTTCTTGTGGCCTTCCAGGATCTGAAGTGGGCTACGAGAAAGTTGGGGAGGGAGTTTTTAGGGTGTCAGGGAGTGACAGGACTGGGGGGAATGGAAAAAAAATATAAATGGGTAGATTCAGATTGGATGTTAGGAAGAAGTTGTTCTCCATGAGGGTGGTGAGAGACTGGCACAGGTTGCCCAGGGAGGTGGTGGAAGCCTCATGCCTGGAGGTTTTTGCAGCCAGGCTGGATGTGGCTGTGAGCAACCTGCTGTAGTGTGAGGTGTCCCTGCCCATGGCAGGGGGGTTGGAACTGGATGATCTTTGAGGTCCCTTCCAACCCTAACAATTCCACGATTCTATTAAGAAAAATGTAGGAGAAGGAGTCTGGAGTTGGGGCTGCTGCCAGCAAGAGCCAGAGCATCGATTATGGAAGAGTAAAACCTGAAGAGTGGCCGGGGGCGGGGGGAGGCAGAGCGGTAGGGGTGAGGAGCAGAGGGCGGTGGTGGGGCGGGCAGCTCGGCCGACTCCGTCCATCTCCCGCCCCGCAGCAGGGCCCTTCTCTGTCCTGCTTCACTTCTGCTTCCTCTCGCCTGGGCCCTCCTCGGATCTTCTGTGCCATGTCCCGGAGACCCAATTTTGGGAGCCGGGTTGTTGATGGCAAGGTGCAGGCAGCATTGGCAGTGGGAGTCATCTAAAAATGCACAGCTAAGGAAAATCATGAGGAAGGAAGAGAAAAAGGAAGGAAGGGGGGGAAGGAGAGAGAAAAGGAAGGAAGGGGGGGAAGGAAGAGAAAAAAAGGAAGGAAGGGGGGAAGGAAGAGAGAAAGGAAGGAAGGGGGGGAAGGAAGAGAAAAAGGAGGAAGAAGGGAGGGAGGAAGAGAAAAAGGAGGAAGAAGGGAGGGAGGAAGAGAAAAAGGAGGAAGGGGGGAAGGAAAAGGCAAAAAGAGAGAGAAAAAAATAAGTGATTATTGCCCTTGCTCTCCCCTCCCTGGTCCCCGGGTGTGCAAGCAGCGGCAGCCCCCCGAGGACACCCACATCTGTCCCCGGTGCTGGGGCAACGTGGCCGGCCAGCGGGCAGTGGAGGCTCCCGGAAAGGCCTCTCTCTGCTCCTCAGTGTTGGATCACCATGATCGAGATCACTCTGTTAGTATAGCTGTCCAGTTTCTCTCTCTGTCTCTCTCCGCCTCTTACCCCGCCCCCTGGTACCTATATGCCCTTACTAACACTGCTCGCCGCATAAGGCTGACTTGAGTTGAATTGCCACATTCCTGAGCCCCAGCCGAGTCCTCACCTGTGAGGCAACAAGCTCTTTAAAGATCCTGTCTTTGCATGGCTGCGGGATTATTATTATTTTATTATTATTATTATTAATGATTAAAAAATGCATAAATTGAGTTGCAGTCCAAGAAGCCCCTTGTTTCCCACCTTGAAGTCAATATGAAGAGGAGGGGGTGAGGGGGAGCCAAGGGGCAGCTCTCAAAGGCCGGAGAGCGATGGCCTGCAGCACCCCGAAACGGGAGGGAAGCGACAAGCAGGGAGCTGCCCGGGTCGTCCACCGGGACCTTCTAGGGCCACGCAGCCCTCCCGCCCCGCCGCCGCCTGCTGCTGCGGGGACGATGCGCAGCTGGGAACAGCCCCGTCCACGCTGTCCCTGTAGCGGCAAGGAGGGAAAAGAGCCAGGCCAAGGACTGAGGTTACACAGCGGGGGCGGAGGGAGATGAGAAGGCAAGCGGAGCTGGCCGGGCAGCGCCCGTGCCCTCAGCAGGGAGCCGCCCCAGCTGCGGGCAGCGCTTCCCCCCTTGCAGGGCACAGGTGAACGCCACGGGCTGTTTTTTTCTGGAGTGTCCCCGGCAGATTGCTCGTCGGGTACCAGGGGCGCTGCGGTTTCTGTTCCAGGTTCCTCAGTTTCTGTTCCACCTGAACGAGTATCTCGTTGTTTCACAGCACCAGCTGCACCCTTCCCAGGTTATTTGGAAGAACTCTTAGCAAGAAAACGCATTCATTCAGGCAAAAACTTGAGACAACACTACAAAGCTGCTGACTGAGGAGACATCTGAACCGGCTCTTGCTTATTTCGACTGCCTTGGTGGTAAACCACCTGCAGTGCACGTTTCTATTTTTGGAGGGATCCATTTTCAAATCCTCCTTCGAAGGGGAAAAAAAAAAGGGCAAACGCTTGGTTGGGGCTACACGGGACCGAGGGCTGCTTGCCCGGGCAAGGGTCGAGCATCCCCTCACGCCTGTGCCAAGGGGCAGCAGCCCTCCGGTTCGGGGAAAAGGCAGAAGAGAGGCAACTAACCTGCCGGGAAACCTCTCTGCGGACTGGCATCTTCTCAAGGAGAGAGGGAAAGAGGAGACGCCGGCTCTCTTCCTGCGGGAGAGGTGCGGGGACCCGGGAGCCACGGGCACCCTTCCAGATGTTCAGTCCTTTCCCTCCCCTTCTCTCACGCCAACTCCAATCACGCCAGGAAACTGAGTGTGCGTGACTTTGTCACTGCGGTGGGCTACCACAACATATATGCCTTGTTTCATTTCCTTTTTGAAAGATCTGCCTGAAACCAGAGCTTCGTGTTCAACACCGGGGACAAGCCAAACCAAAAACCCACCCCCGCTCTTCGGGGTAAGTAAAGCAATTAACCGAGAGCGGAGCTGGGAGCTACCAGCACGTTCAGGATCTCTCCCAGACCAAGCGGGAAGGGTTCCTATGGCAGAGGTGGGGAGCCAGCTGCCCGCAGCTCCGCTGAGCGGCGGGGAAGAGCTTTGAGAACGCCCCGCGGGGCTGGGTGAGGAGCGCGGGTTGTTTGCAGCCCGGGCTGGGTCACTGTCTCTCCATTGTCATTCTCCCCTTTAGGAAAAAACAAACCAACCAACCAAACCAACCCAAACCCAAA
This sequence comes from Colaptes auratus, assembly GCA_015227895.2. NCBI lineage: Eukaryota > Metazoa > Chordata > Aves > Piciformes > Picidae > Colaptes > Colaptes auratus. Next base: position 54,389,935 of record CM037632.1, read on the forward strand.
CCAAAAAGAGCGGGAGAGAAAAAAACACAGGGGGATTGCGAGCCACTGTCTGCCCAATGGCAGCCCTGGTCTCAGAAGAGTTACAGAGAGAGGGAGAGAGATAGATGCCACTTTCACTGGCCCTAAACCATCCTCATTCAACAGGAGAACCTGTAACTGTAACAACTTCCAGCCACTGAGACACCAAGGCAAGGGACAGAGGCAGTAGCACAGCTTTGCATGCCATCTGCACAGGAAGCAGCGTGAGCACCAAGGTAAAATTAGACACAATACAAACAACAGGCAAACAGACAAATCCCCCCAAGCCCGAGGGACTGAATTCCAGCTGGGATTCAAGCCACAGACGCAACAACAAAGGGTTGGGGAATTATGACAGGCAGGGGCCAGGAAAGGAATTGCCAACAAGCAAACTCCAAGAGTGCTAAATTTTACCTATAAATGGTCCAGATTTATTTGGCCAAGCTTGGACAACCCTCAAGGGGAAGACAGCACTGGTTAGGCCACACCTGGAGTCCTGTGTCCACTTCTGGGCCCCTCAGTTTAGGAAGGATGTTGACTTGCTGGGAACGTGTCCAGAGAAGGGCAACAAAGTTGGTGAGGGGTTTGGAACACAAGCCTGTGAGAGAGGCTGAGGGAGCTGGGTTGCTTAGCCTGGAGAGGAGGAGCTCAGGGGTGACCTTATTGCTCTCTACAACTACCTGAAGGGAGATTGTAGACAGCCAGAGTGGTCTCTTTTCCCAGGCGAGGCATACCAGAACAAGAGGGACACAGTCTCAAGCTGTGCCAGGGAGGTTTAGACTGGATGTTAGGAGGAAGTTCTACACAGAGAGGTGACTGCCCATTGGATGGTCTGCCCAGGGAGGTGGTGGAGTCACCATCATTGGAGGTATTCAGGAGGAGACTTGATGGGTACTGGGTGCCATGTTTAGTTGTTTAGGTGGGTTGGATTGGTTGATGGGTTGGACACGATGATCTTGAAGGTCTCTTCCAACCTGGTTTATTGTATTGTATTGTTCCTGAACCTCCCATGGGGCAACTCGAGGCCATTTCCTCTTGTTCTATCAGTTAAGGACAAGAGACCTCCCATCTGGCTCCAAGCTCCTTTTAGGGAATTGTAGAGAGTCAGAAGGTCTTCCCTCAGCCTCCTTTTTGTTTGTTTGTTTGTTTCCTGGGCTGATCAACCCCAGTTCCCTCAGCTGCTCCTCGTAAGCTCTCCACACCCTTTGCCAGCTTACTACCCTTCTCTGGACCTACTCCAGATCCTCAATGTCCTTCTTGAGTGAAGAGGCCAAAATGACCCCAGGGTTCCAGTGTGGCCTCAGCAGTGCCCAACCTAGGGCAACAATCCCTGCCCTGCTCCTGCTGGCCACACTAGTCCTGATCTAGGCCAAGATGATGGTTTCCACCCCAAACACTGGATAAATGCAGGAGGGAAACTCTGATGCCAGAGAGTTCATGTCCCTTACAACTCTCAACCCCCAGCACATTAAGGCTGTGCCCAGCCTGGCTCTGCAGGACACCCCTCACGCCCCATTGGCCATCCGGGGGTCAGGACACCCAGGGCATCCTCTCTGTGCCCAGGCACGGTTCTCAGCCTGCATAAGGCCAGGACCAGGCCTGGCCAGCCAGGGAGGCCGAGGCCCAAGAGAACCATAACCAAGAGAGCCAGGACCGGGAGACCCCAGGACCTAGAAGACCAAGTGAGGCCAGACCAGGTCCAGCCAGGACCCGGGGCACCTCAGCCTGGGGTGAGCAGTGAAGCTCTGGGGAACGGCGTCCCGCAGCAGTGCGCTGGGGGCAGGGTAAGGGCATTCACGGCCAAGTTTCGCCCTCTGAGGCTTGCAGGGCCCAGGCCGCGCCGCCATAACCTGCGTGGCTCAGCACCGCTCTGCGCGGCTGGAGCCGACTCTATGGTGGGAGCACCGTGGGGGACAGCGGGCACCGAGACCTCGGGGGCAGCCGGGGGGCGCAGCGCGCGGGCAGGGCCGACCGGGCCGGGCGGAGGCGGGCGCTGCCATGGACGCCCTGTGCCGGGCCGAGCCCCGCCCCGCCGCCCGGAGGCTGCGGCCGCCGCTGCTGCCGCTTCCTCCTCCCTGCTGCCCTGGGACGCTTTCTCCGCCTGGCTTGACTGTGTCTGCGTGGTCACTTTCGACCTGGAGCTGGGCCAGGCTATGGAGGTACGGGAAGAGCCGGGGGGTGTGCCGCCTCTCAGCTGACAGCGTCTGTGGGGCAGGTCTGGGGCTCGGTCGTGCCGGGGAGCGGTGCGGGCAGCTCGGCCCGGGCAGCGCCTGGGCTGTGGGGGGCGGCTCTGCGCCTGGGTAGGGCCTGGGGTGTGTGGGGCGGGCCTGGGTCTGGGTAGGGCCAGGGCTGGGTAGGGTGGACCTGGGGTTGGGCTGGACCTGAGGGCGAGTGGGGACGGGCCTGGGTACAGTGGACAGGGGACACCTTCCACTACAGCAGGTTGAGCAAAGCTTTATCCAGCCTGCCCTTGAACGCCTCCAGAGAGGGGCCATCCATAATCTCTCAGGGCAGCCTGCTCCAGGCCTCCGGCACCCTCACACCAAACAAGCTGCTCCTGATGGAACCTCCTGGGTTCCAGCTAGTGCCCCTTGGCCTGTCCCTGGGCACCACTGACAAGAGTCTGGCTCCACACAGGCCCTTCAGCTCTTGCTGAGCATTGATCCCTCTGGGCTGCTCTTCGCAGGCTCTCAGCCCAGGGCTCTCAGCTTTTGCTCCTCACAGAGCTGGCAGGCCCTCAGCATCTTCCCAGCCTCCCCTGGACTCTCTCCAGTAGCTCCCAGTCTCTCTGGAATTGGGGGAGCCCAGTTCTCCAAGTGTGGCCTCAATAGAACTGAGTAGAGGGGCAGAATCCCAGAACAGAATCCCAGAATTGTCAGGGTTGGAAGGGACCTCAAGGCTCATCCAGTTCCAACTCCCTGCCATGGGCAGGGACACCTCACACTGGATCAGGTTGCTCAGAAGGGTTGACTTCCTGCCTCCTGTCTGTTTTGCAGCTGGTGTACCCCTATGACTTCAGGCTGACAGAGAAGGAGGTAAGAATTACTCACCTTCCTGCTTTGAAAGACTTGGAGCAGCAAGGATGGAGGTCTCCTCACTCTGTCTCTTTTGTTTCTTGCAGAAGACCAGTATCTGCTACTTGTCCTTCCCAGACTCCTACTCAGGTAGGTGGCATCTGCTGGCCATGCCTGCAGCCTGCAAGCTGCTTCCTTGGCCTGATGAAGGAGTGGATCATCACCTCCACAGCAACAGGGCCTGCTGGGCTGTGTCTTCTACAGCTGTGAACAGCAAGGAGCACCCAGCCCCTAGGTCTGAACAATTCTTCTCCTTTGGATTCTCCTAGGGTAGAGAATCTGTGACCTTGAGTCAGAGAAATCACAGAATCCTTGTGGTTGGAAAAGGCCTTGATCATGAAGTCCAACCCTTAGTCCAGCACTGTTATAACACCAGTAAACCATGTCCCTCAGGACCACATCTATGTATCCTCTGGGTTTGTTCTTAGCTTTTGGGACTTCCTTTCTGTTGTTCCTCTCCATTCTTGGTTTTGGAGTTCCTGGTAAATAGAAATTTGCTGAGTGACCTGGGGTTGTTGAAGGCCAACAGCATCCTGACTTGGATCAGCAAGAGTGTGGCCAGCAGAACCAGGGCAGGGATTGTACCCCTGGACTGGGCATTACTCAAATCCTGGGGTCGGTTTTTGGCCCGTCATTCCAAGAAGGACATTGAGAAGGGCAACAGAGCTGGGGAAGGGTCTGGAGAAGAAGGAGAAGGGTCTGGAGAACTTGTGAGGAGCACCTGAGGGAGCTGGGGTGGCTGAGAGAAGGAGGCTGAGGGGAGACCTTCTGGCTCTCTACAGCTCCCTGAAAGGGCCTTGGAGCTGGGTGGGGGTTGTTCCCTGGGAGAAGAGACCAAGGGACAGGGCAAGAAGAACTTGTCCTGTTACCCCAGGGAAGGGTGAGGTTGGCCATGAGGAACAATTTCTGCCCCTTGAGGGTTGTCCAGGCCTGGCCCAGGCTGCCCAGGGCAGTGTTGGAGTCCTCATCTCTGGAGGGGTGTCAAAGCTGTGTAGATGTGGTGCTGAGGGCCATGGGTTGGTGGTGCCCTGGCAGTGCTGGGGTTAGGCTTGGACTCCATGACCCTGAAGGTCTCTTCCAACCCAAAGCATTCTATGATGCTCTCACTGTAAGCCAGCATCCCTTTTGGTGTCACCACTTGAGAGGTCACCAATTCCCATCTTTCTCTTTCCTGCAACCTCTTCCTGAGCAGTTCTGATCTTCTGTGTCCCAGGTGGCCTGGGGGATACTCAGTTTAGCTTCCGCCTTCGGCAGTCTGGGGGCCAGAGGACCACTCACTACGAGGATGATGGAGAGTACAACAGAGAAGCACCTCTGACACTGCAGGTCAGTGGTATTTCTGGGCGACCCTTGTGCCTACAACCTACAAACCAGTGTTAGAGTCACAGAATCATGGAACTGTGTAGGTTGGAGAAGACCTTGAAGATCATCCAGTCCAACCATTCTCCAGCTCTTCTGAGGCTGGTGCTACCTCATGGCCCTCAGTACCACATCTCCACAGCTTTGAAACTCTTCCAGGGATGGGGATTCAACCACCTCCCTGGGCAGCCTGTTCCAGTCTCTGAGAGGCCTTTTCAGTGAAGGAGTATCTTCTAATGTCCAACCTAAACCTCCCCTGGGGCAACTTGAGGCCATTTCCTCTTGTCCTGTTCATTGGGAGAGGAGACCAACCTTCACATGGCTCCAACCTCCTTTCAGGGAGTTGTAGAGAGCCAAAAGGCTTCCCCTCAGCCATCATTTCTCCAGGCTTAACAACCCCAGGTCCCTGAGCTGCTCCTCACATGCTCCGCTTAGGCCTCCTCTGGACCTCCTCTCAGGTCCATGTCTCTCCTGTGTTGAGGACTCCAGGCAGATACAAGTTGGATATCAAGAGGAAGTTCTGAACAATGAGGGTGGTGAGACACTGGGACAGGTTGTCCAGGGATATGGTGAAGGCCTCATCCCCAGAGACATTCAAGGTCAGGCTTGATGGAGCCCTGAGGAACCTACTCTGGTTGGAGATGTCCCTGCCGATTGCAGGGGGGTTGGACAAGATGCCTTGGAGGGTCCCTCCCAACCTGGCACATTCTATAGGGCAATGATTGATAGGTTGTCTCCTAGCAGGGTGAGGTTTGATGCTTGCCCAGTGGCTGGAGGGGTCTGGGGGGATGATGGGTTTGGGGTGATGCATTTCTCCATGACAGTGTTGTTGGTCTCTTGCAGAGGGAGTCAGCTCATTACTTTGGTTATGTGTACTTCAGGCAGGTCAAGGACAGCTCGATGAAGAGAGGTTATTTTCAGAAGGTGAGTCCTGAAACCACATCCCCTGGCTCCTTCTTAGCCTCTCCTGAGCTTTAAAAAGGCACCATCCAGAGCTGGAAACCAGCACCACTTCGTACATGACACCCACAGGCCTTCTGCAGGAAACACCAAAGGTCTTGGAGAAGAGGAACGAGTGGAGAGTGTCACTGCAAACCAACCTGGATGGGGTTGCCACAGTGTCTTCATCACATGGGCAGTGACCTGCTGCTGTCTGCATCATGATGTCCTCACTCCATGTGTGTCACAGGCAGCAGGAGGATGAACTTTGTTCCTCCAGCTTGGACTGGGTTAAACCTTAACCCTGTTTAATGGCTGGAATTTGTCTTCTTCCCAACCATGAGATCATCTCATGGTTTAGTGGCCATGGTGGTGTTGAGTTGATGGTTGGACTTGATGCCCTAATGGTTTGATGGCCATGGTGGTGTTGGGTTGATGGTTGGACTTGACAGCCTCATGGTTTAGTGACCATGGTGGTGTTGGGTTGATGATTGGACTTGATGGCCTCATGGTTTAGTGACCATGGTGGTGTTGGGTTGATGGTTGGACTTGATGGCCTCATGGTTTAGTGACCATGGTGGTGTTGGGTTGATGGTTGGACTTGATGGCCTCATGGTTTAGTGACCATGGTGGTGTTGGGTTGATGGTTGGACTTGATGGCCTCATGGTTTAGTGACCATGGTGGTGTTGGGTTGATGGTTGGACTTGATGCCCTCATGGTTTAGTGACCATGGTGGTGTTGGGTTGATGGTTGGACTTGATGCCCTCATGGTTTAGTGGGCAACATCCCACCATATAAAAACAGCTTGTCTGGAGGTTTTCTCTGGTTTTGCTGCTGGTGTGAGGTGATGCAGTGCTAGAAATGATGATGTCAGGATGTCTCTGACTCCTCAGTGTCCCTTCTTTTGCAGTCTCTGGTGCTGGTGTCACGACTTCCATACGTCAACTTGTTCCAGTCCCTGCTGCAGCTGATTGCCCCGGAATACTTTGACAAGCTGGAGCCATGCCTGGAGGCAGGTGAGAGGCTCAGACCTAAGGAGGAGAGGGTTGGCATCTTGAAACCTCAAACTGAAATCAGGAAGTTCTTGAAAGGCATCTGGGATGTTCCAGATTCATTGGGTCTGGAAGAAAACCCAGCAGGGAAGAGCTTTCTTCCAAGGGTCTGGCTGGCCAAGAGGAGAAATGGCTGCAGAGGATGAGTTGTTGGGAAGGGTCTGGCAACCCTAGGAGGTGAAGCTGTCAGTTCTGCATACAACCATTCAATCATTTAGGTTGGGGGAGACCTTTGAGCTCATGGAGTCCAACCATGAACCCAGCACTGCCAAGTCACCACCATGGCCCTCAGCACCACACAGCTTGGAAACCCCTCCAGGGATGAGGACTCCAACACTGCCCTGGGCAGCCTGGGCCAGGCCTGGACAACCCTCAAGGGGCAGAATTTTTTCCTTACAGCCAACCTCAACCTCTCATGGGGCAACCTAAGGCCATTTCCTCTTCTCCTATCACTTTTTCCTTGGGAGACTAACCCCGACCTGGCTCCAAGAGTCCTTGTAGGGAGCTGTAGAGAGCCAGAAGGTCTCCCTCAGCCTCCTTTTCTTCAGGCCCAGCAACCCCACCTCCCTCAGCTGCTCCTAACAAGTTCTCCAAACCCTCCCCCAGCTCTGTTTCCCTTCTGTGGACCTGCCCCAGCCTCTCAATGTCCTTCTTGGAGTGAGAGCCCCCAAACTGCCCCCAGGATTCCAGGTGTGGCCTCAGCAGTGCCCAGTGCAGGGGGACAATCCCTGCCCTGCTCCTGCTGGCCACACCATTGCTGATCCAGGCCAGGCTGCTGGTGGCCTTCTTGGCCACCTGGGCACATGTTGGCTTATCTTCAGCTGCTGTTGACCAGCTTCCCAGGTCCTACAGTGTACCTCCAGAGTGAGTTACAAGCTGCTAGTGCAAAGCACACATCCTTGTGCAGGTCTTCATTGCACTACTCAACTTTGCCAATGATATATGAGCAGGGCTGGGCTGCTGTACCTCTTCTGGAAGTGATGGTGCAGGTCCCAGTTCTGCTCTCTGACGTAACCTCGTAAAATTGTCATAGAATCATTAGAATCATTTGGGTTGGGAAAGGCCTCTAAGATCCTCCAGTCCACCCATCAACCCAACCCCACCATGGCCATCAAACCCTGTCCCCAAGTGCCATGGCCACACTTTTCTTGAACGCCTCCAGGGCTGGGGACTCCACCACCAGTTCCACATCTGTTCTTCAAGCCTGTGTTTGTCTGCAGCCAGCAGTGAGTGACAATCCCACTGGTGGGCCTCACAGAGCAGCTCAGGTCACCTTCTTGACCTTCAAGTGAACTGCTATTCCTGCCCTGTGTCCCTGCAGTGTGCAACGAGATCGATCAGTGGCCACCTCCTGTGCCAGGACACACCTTGAACCTTCCAGTGATGGGAGTTGTCATTCAGGTACCTTGTTGCTGGTGGTCTGCTCTCAGCACCATCCCTTTGCTTCTGGATCTTCAAGTTGTTCTTTCCTCCAGACCCTTTCCCTTTTAATCCCAACAATTCCAACTGTTACCTGGGGAGGCTTCCTCAGGTGGATGGTTGAAGATGGGGATGGGGAATGGGGAAGGGGGAAGAAAGTCAAGTGCTGACTGTGCTCACTGATGCTGAGTCCATCTCCCTCTTCTTACCTAGGTGAGGATTCCATCAAGGGTGGACAAGCCAGGATCAAGCCCAGTGAAGCAGTGCAACCAAGAGGTGAGATGAAGCATGGAGTGACACAATCAATGAGGAGCAGATCTAGGCTGATAGGGCAGGAAGGTGGAGAAGAACTGAAATGTCTTCAGCCTTATCCTCTTGGAAATCACTTGATTATTAATTATGAATTATTAATTAATTGTGGTTTAAGCTCCATATTGGGCTCAGACTACAGGTGAACCTGCCTTGCTAAGGGGGAGTGGAATTGATCTCCAGAAGTACCTTCCAACCTCCAATGAGGGAGGTAGATCTCCTGGCTCAGGTGTAGATCTGGTTCAGGTGGAGGTAGATCTGATTCAGGTAGAGGCAGATCTCCTGGTTCAGTTTTAGATCTCCTGGTTCAGTTTTAGATCTCCTGGCTCAGGTGGAGGTAGATCTCCTGGCTCAGGTGTAGATCTGGTTCAGGTGGAGGTAGATCTGATTCAGGTAGAGGCAGATCTCTTGGTTCAGTTTTAGATCTCTTGGTTCAGTTTTAGGTGTCCTGGTTCAAGTAGAGGTAGATCTCCTGGTTCAGTTTTAGATCTCCTGGCTCAGGTGGAGGTAGATGTCCTGGCTCAGGTGTAGATCTGGCTCAGGTGGAGGTAGATATCCTGGATCAGGTAGAGGTAGATATCCTGGTTCATTTTTAGATCTCTTGGTTAATTTTTAGATCTCCTGGCTCAAGTTTAGATCTCCTGGCTCAGGTGTAGATCTGGCTCAGGTGGAGGTAGATGTCCTGGCTCAGTTTTAGATCTCCTGGCTCAGTTTTAGATCTCCTGGTTCAGGTGTAGATCTGGCTCAGGTGGAGGTGGATCTCTTGGTTCCTGTAGAGGTAGATTTCCTGGCTTGGTTTTAGATCTCTTGGTTCAGTTTATATCTCCTGGTTCAGGTGGAGGTAAATCTCCTGATTCAGTTTTAGATCTCCTGGCTCAGGTGGAGGGAGATCTCCTGATTCAGTTTTAGGTCTCCTGGCTCAGGTGGAGGGAGATCTTCCCTTGGTTTGCTGTGCTTTGCAGCATCTTTTCTGCTTTCATTCAGCTTTGATGTGGTTCTTTTTAATTTGACACCACCCCCCCAGCCTTTTTCTCTCTTTTGAGCAACTTTGGGTACCCACCTTACCAACCTTCAGCATCTCTGTGTCTTAAGCTCTGCCTTGCACCAGAAGCAGCTCTAGATAACAAAGCAGCAGACACCTGAACCTTTCACATCGTGAAAGGAAGGAATTTGAGGCTATCTTCTGGCAAAGGACATCCATGTGGGCCTTGAATGCTCCACCCAGATCTGTTCCTGGCTCATACCTCCTTGTTCTCTTCTTTTTTGTGCTTAGAGGGAGCTGCTTTGTGGTGGTCACTTTAGGTGGCATCTCAGCCACCATGCTTCCGTTGACCAGCAGTGTTGGTTTTGCTTCACAGAGCCACAGAATGGTTGGGGTTGGAAGGGACCTTGTGGAGATCATCTGAGTCCAGTGTTTGATTATTTTGTTTCTTTCTTCCTCCTTTAGAATCTGTTGCCAGCCCCAATGGTTCTCCCCAGTATTCATGAACTAGATCTCTTCAGGTGAGAGCCACCATGCCTACAACCTTCTCCTTCCCATCTGCCCATGGTGTCCCATAAATCATGGCTATAGGGAAGACACCAAATGAGGAATCAGAAATTGCTGTGCCCTGCTCTGTTGAGATCCTCCTACAGTCCTCAGCACAGACAGGGACCCACTGGAGCAGGGCCAGAGGAGGCCACAGTCATGCTGGAAGGCCTCTGCTGTGGGGCCAGGCTGGGAGAGTTGGGGGTTGTTCAGCCTGGAGAAGAGAAGGCTCCAGGGAGACCTTCTGGTGGCCTCTCAGTGCTGAGCTGAAAGCTGGGGCCAGAGTTCTGAGCAGGGCTGTTGTGCCAGGAGCAGGGCTGAGGGTTTGGCACTGAGAGAGGGAGCTTCAGAGTGGAGAGAAGGGAGAAATGTTTGCCCCTGAGGGTGGTGAGAGCCTGGCCCAGGCTGCCCAGAGAGCTGGGAGCTGCCCCATGCCTGGCACCATCCCAGGTGAGGTCCTTTGGGGCTGTGAGCAGCCTGCTCTGGTTAGGGATGTCCCTGCTGGCTGCAGGGGGTTGGACTGGAGGAGCTTAGAAGGACCCTTCAACCCAAGCTATCCATGATTCCATGATCTTGGTTGAAAAGGTTGCTTTGTGTTGCTTAAAGGACTTCTTGTAGACATATTTGAAATGGTTGAGGAGCAGCATGTGGAAGACACCTGACATTCTGTGGTGGGACACTAGAAACCTATCCTAGATCTCCAGTTCCCACCCTGAAGCTCACCAGGGTTGGTTTATGTGCAGTAGCAGTGTCTTTGCTTGCCCAGACTGCATCTCTCACCTCAGTCCTGCCCTCCCCTCACAGGTGTTTCCAGCCAGTCCTCATCCACATCCAGATGTTGTGGGAGCTGATGTTGCTGGGAGAGCCAATGGTGGTGATGGCACCATCCCCTACAGTGTCTTCAGAAAAATGGTTCTGGCACTGACCAGGTAATGTCCTCAAATTCTGAGATGCAGGGAGCTAGACTAAGAAATTCACACAGGATCCTCAGTCCCAGCATGCTAGGGTGGGAAGGGACCTCTGGAGCTCAGCCAGTCCAACCCCCCTGCTCCACCAGGGGCACCCACAGCAGCTTGCCCAGGGGCACAATGGCCAGGGGGGGTTGGAAGCTCTCCAGAGAAGGAGACTCCACAACCTCTCAGGGCAGCCTGCTCCAGGCCTCCAGCACCCTCACACCAAACAAGTTGCTCCTGAGGGAACCTCCTGCCTTCCCCTTGCTGGCCCTTGGCCCTTGTGCTGTCCCTGGGCACCACTGAGCAGAGCCTGGCCCCAGCCTCTTGCCCCCCACAGCTCCTTTAGCTCTTGCTGAGCATTGATGCCTCTGGGGCTGCTCTTCTGCAGGCTCTCAGCCCCAGGGCTCTCAGCCTTTGCTCCTCACAGAGCTGCTGCAGGCCCCTCAGCATCTTCCCAGCCTCCCCTGGACTCTCTCCAGTAGCTCCCAGTCTCTCAGGAACTGAGGAGCCCAGCACTGGCCCCAGGGCTCCAACTGTGATCTCCCTAGTAGAAGGGCAGGAGAACCTCCCTTGCCCTGCTGGCCACACTCTCCTCCATGCCCCCTCAGCAGACTCTTGGCCTTCTTGGCCATGAGGGCACATTGCTGGCTCCTGGGCAACGTGTGGTCCCCCAGCACTGCCAGCTCCTTTGCCTTGGAGCTGCTTCCCAGCAGGTCACCCTTCACCTGCACTGGTGCAGGAGGTTGTTCCTCCCCAGGTGCAGCACCCTCCACTTGCCCTGGCTGAACTTCATGAGGTTCCTCTCCCCCAACTCTCCAGCCTGTTCAGCTCTTGTGGGTGGCAGCCATTCACCCCAGTTCTGCTGGGTCCATCCTGGTGGGTTTAGTTTGTTGATGAAACATAGAATCCCAAAATGGGTTGGGTTGGAAGGGACTTTAAAGATCATCCAGTTCCACCCTCCCATCACCAAGGGCAAGGGCATCTCCCAGTAGACCAACCTGGCCTTGACTCTGTGGGCCAGGCAGTGTAGTAGGAGAGCCTTGCTCAGGTTCCACCAGTGGTAGAGCAATGTGAACCTCCCATGGTGGGAGAGCTGCTGGCTCACAGCCCTGAGGAACTTTATCTCCTCAGGTATGAACTCAGCTTTAGGTAAAACACCCTGGAGCTCCTCTCAGGTGTTACCCCTGGTAGGACAGAACCCTGCTAGAGGACATGAATTTAGAGTAGAGTAGACTAGAATGGAGTAGACTAGAATGGAGTAGACTAGAACAGACCAGGTGGGAAGAGACCTTTGAGATCAAGTCCAGCCTATCACCCAACACCATCTAATCAACTCAACCATGGCACCAAGTGCCTCATCCAGGCTCTTCCTAAACACCTCCAGGGATGGGGACTCCACCACCTCCCTGGGCAGCACAACTCAATGGCCAATCTCTCTTGCTGGGAGCAATTTCTTCCTAACATCCAGCCTGAACCTCCCCTGGCACAGCTTGAGACTGTGTCCTCTTGTTCTGATGCTGGTTGCCTGGGAGAAAAGACCAACCCCCACCTGGCTACAACCTCCCTTCAGGAGAGCAAGAAGGTCTCCCCTGAGCCTCCTCTTCTCCAGGCTAAGCAACCCCAGCTCCCTCAGCCTCTCCTCACAGGGCTGTGCTCAAGGCCTCTCCCCAGCCTTGTTGCCCTTCTCTGGACACGTTCAAGAGTCTCAATGTCCTTCTTGAACTGAGGGGCCCAGAACTGGGCACAGGACTCGAGATGTGGCCTAACCAGTGCCGAGTACAGGGCAGAATGACCTCCCTGTTCCTGCCCTGTTCCTCCTCCATGTGACTCCCCTTCTGCCTGCTTTGCAGCTGCCTTGCTCCCCTGAGGTACTGCTGTGACTACCGCCCCTACTTCACCATCCACGACAGCGAGTTCAAGGAGTACACCACCAGGACCCAAGCTCCGTAAGTCCCTACCAGAGCCTTGCTGGCCACCATCTGGCTGAGGCAAACCCTCAGGCTGACCTTCTCCTGCTTGGTTCCCCCCCCATCTTTCTAGGCCAAACATAGTGGTGGGAGTCACAAACCCTTTCTTCATCAAAACTCTCCAGCACTGGCCACACATCCTGCGGGTTGGGGAGCTCAAAATGTCAGGTAAGGGTGGAGCCAAAGTCCTCTTGTGTTGGTAGAGCATGGCAGAGGTTCAGAGTGAGCTGAGGGTTGTGGGTTTGCTCATCAGCGTTCTTGGGGGAGCTGAAAAGCCAAAGGGAAGTCCAGGCTCTGGCCCAGTTGGTGTGCAGCATGAGCACAAAGAGCAGTGAAGAGCAGCTGTTGAGAGGACAGCTTGGTCTGTTTAAGTTCTGAGTGTGAAGAGGAGAAAGAAACCTTCCTGGGTGGGAAAGTGCAGAGTGGAGAGAGTGGTGGAAGGAGAAACTCTGACTGTTAGCTATGAAGCCAAGAAAGCCTCATTAGGGTGAGGAATGGTTCTCTGCAGGGCCTTCTTCCCAAAGAACCACAGCACAGTGGGGTGGGAAGGGACCTCTGGAGCTCAGCCAGTCCAACCCCCCTGCTCCACCAGGGGCACCCACAGCAGCTTGCCCAGGGGCACAATGGCCAGGGGGGGTTGGAAGCTCTCCAGAGGAGACTCCACAACCTCTCAGGGCAGCCTGCTCCAGGCCTCCAGCACCCTCACACCAAACAAGTTGCTCCTGAGGGAACCTCCTGGCTTCCACTTGGTGTCCCTTGTGCTGTCCCTGGGCACCACTGAGCAGAGCCTGGCCCATGCCTCTTGCCCCCCACAGCTCCTTCAGCTCCTGCTGAGCATTGCTCAGATGCCCTCTGGGGCTGCTCTTCTGCAGGCTCTCAGCCCCAGGGCTCTCAGCCTTTGCTCCTCACAGAGCTGCTGCAGGCCCCTCAGCATCTTCCCAGCCTCCCCTGGGCTCTCTCCAGTAGCTCCCAGTCTCACTGAACTGAGCCCAGCACTGGCCCCAGCTCTCCAGCTGTGGCCTCACCATGGCAGAGCAGAGGGACAGGAGAGCCTTCCTTGACTTGCTGGCCACACTCTTCTTCATGCCCCTCAAGCACTTTCCTGTTCCACAGTTCAGCAGAGAAGCTTTGTGTGAGGGTGGAGCTCAGGGCGGATCCTGTTTGAGCTGTTCAGGTGTAGAAGCTGAATGTCCTCAGGGCCAAAGCCTGAGCTCTGAGGGTGGATTCAGAGCCTGAACATTTGATGTCTGTCCACAGGAGATCTGCCCAAACAAGTCAAGGTGAAGAAGTTGGCTAAACTAAAGACTCTGGACACCAAACCAGGTGAGTCCTTGATTTCATTTTCTTTAACCCACCTGGAGGATTTGGCATCTCAACAGGTGGATGTTTTGGGGTCACCATCTCACACTTGATCTACTAGCCAGTGGTGACACTCCTCATCTGATCCACAACGACCACATCTCTGCCCTGAAGTTGAAGAAGCCACAGTCAATTAACTGAACAAACTGGGAGAGCAGCTTCTCATTTTCTCTGCTGGTTTTGATGTCCTGTTGGATTTTAGAGGTGATAGACCTCTAAGGAACTGGATTGCCTAGACACAGCTGCCCCTTAACCAGCTGCTCACCTCAGGCCTAGCCAGAAGTGAGTTATCTCACCATAAGAAGGTTCTTGAGATGGTTCAGAGTCCTTTCAGTCCTGCTGGGAGCACTGGCTGCACCCAGCTTTGTGGTGGGAACCTCAGGTTCTAGCCCTGAAGCTCCTCTAGATCCATGGACAAAGATTTGTTGCTAAAATTGTAGTTTTTTCCTCTGGGTTTTCTGTTTTGTTTGTTTTTCACTCCAGGAATCTACACTTCTTACAAAACCTTTCTTCACAAAGACAAGACCCTGATCAAGAGACTACTCAAGGTGAGCAGCTTCCACCTGTCCTACAGCTTCTGTCTCATCACTGGGGAAACTGGGCCAACCCCTTAGGTAAACAGAGGGTAAACTCTGCAGAAGCAGTGGGCTTGCCACAGCTGTGTCGTGGTGGCATCACACAGTCCTTTGGCTTGGAAGAGCTCTTTCAAATCAGCAAGTCCAGCCCTTACCCCAGCACTGCCAGGGCACCACCAGACCATGGCACTCAGCACAACAGCTCCATGGCTTTGAAAACCCTCCAGGGATGGGGACTCCAGCACTGCCCTGGGCAGCCTGGGCCAGGCCTTCAGCAAAGTAACTTTTCCTAATGTCCAACCACCCTGGGGTCAGTCTCTTCTCCCAAGGAACAAGGGATAGGACAAAAGGAAATGGCCTCAAGTTGCCCCAGGGGAGGTTGAGGTTGGCCATGAGGAACAATTTCTGCCCCTTGAGGCTTGTCCAGGCCTGGCCCAGGCTGCCCAGGGCAGTGCTGGAGTCCCCATCCCTGGAGGAGTTTTGGAGCTGTGGAGCTGTGGTGCTGAGGGCCATGGGTTGGTGGTGCCCTGGCAGTGCTGGGTTAAGGATTGGACTCCATGAGCTTGAAGGTCTTCAACCAAAACCATTCTGTGATTCCATGATTCTATGATCCCACCTGGCTCCAACCTCCTTTCAGGGAGTTGTAGAGAGCCGGAAAGTCTCCCCTCAGCCTCCTGTTCACAGAACAATTTAGGCTGGAGAAGACCTTTAGGCTCTTCAAGTCCAACCTCTCTCTTAACTCTGCCGAGGCTGGTGCTAAACCATGGCCCTCAGCACCACATCTCCAAGACTTTGAGGGATGGAGGGATGGAGACTCAGCCATCTCCCTAGGAAATCTCTTTCAGTGTTGGAGAACCCTTTCTGTGAAGAAGTTTCTTCTGATGTCCAACCTAAACCACAGTTCACTTGATGTTCTGGATGAAGTGTGGGTGCTGATGCCCACCCATGTGAGGACAATCCCCGCCAAAGAGAGGCTGAGAAACCAGATTCCATGCAGTCACAAGCCAGCTCTGGAGGGGCAATCCTTCATTTTGGGTGCTACCATTTCCAGACTGCTGTGGGCTGGTGGCTTCTAGCTGCAGGCTTTGCAAGCCCCCATGTCTGCATGATGGAAGAACAGTACCATTGTTCCAGTCACTAGTGGTGTGCCCCAAGGATCAGTGCTGGGCCCCATGCTCTTTGACATCTTTATTGATGATCTGGATGAGGGCATTGAATCCATCATCAGTAAATTTGCAGATGACACCAAGCTGGGGGCAGGAGTTGATCTGGTGGAGGGCAGAGAGGCTTTGCAGAGGGACCTCGACAGGCTGGACAGATGGGCAGAGTCCAAGGGCAGGAGATTGAACACATCCAAGTGCCGGGTTCTGCACATTGGCCACAGCAACCCCATGCAGGGCTACAGGCTGGGGTCAGAGTGGCTGAAGAGTGGCCAGGCAGAGAGGGACCTGGGGGTACTGGTTGATGGGAAGCTGAACATGAGCCTGCAGTGTGCCCAGGCAGCCAAGAGGGCCAATGGCATCCTGGCCTACATCAGGAACAGTGTGGCCAGCAGGGAGCAGGGAGGTCATTCTGCCCCTGTACACTGCACTGGTTAGGCCACCCCTTGAGTCCTGTGTCCAGTTCTGGGCCCCTCAGTTTAGAAGGATGTTGAGATGCTGGAAGGTGTCCAGAGAAGGACAACGAAGCTGGTGAGGGGTTTGGAGCACAGCCCTGTGAGGAGAGGCTGAGGGAGCTGGGGTTGCTTAGCCTGGAGAAGAGGAGGCTCAGAGGAGACCTTATTGCTCTCTACAACTACCTGAAGGTGGGTTGTGGCCAGGTGGGGGTTGGTCTCTTCTCCCAGGCAGCCAACACCAGAACAAGAAGACACAGTTTCAGGCTGTGCCAGGGGAGGTTTAGGCTGGATGTTAGGAAGAAGTTCTACACAGAGAGAGTGATTGCCCTTTGGAATGTGCTCCCTGGGGAGGTGGTGGAGTCACCATCATTGGAGGTGTTCAGGAGGAGACTTGATGGGATGCTTGGTGCCATGGTTTAGTTGTTTAGGTGGGGCTGGATTGGTTGATAGGTTGGAATGATGATCTTGAAGGTCTCTTCCAACCTGGTGTATTGCATTGTATTGTATTGCATTGACTTCTGCTTCCAGGGCATCCAGAGGAAACGGCCCTCTGAAGTCCAGAGTGCCCTCCTGAGGCGACACCTGCTGGAGCTCACCCAGAGCTTCATCATCCCGCTGGTGAGCTCAGCAGGGACTTGTCACAGGGCTGGGAAGGGGAGGGGATGGTTGAACAGGAGATGCTTGAGGGGCAAGGTGGAGCTTGTCCTCTTTTATTCACTTCTGTCTCAGCATCTCTAATAGCTTCGGGACATGGCAGCTCCTTGGAGATGTTTTACTCCAGGGAGAACTCAGTGTCTCCTGGATGCCAGTGGCAGCAATCAGCATACAGCTCTGTGGTTGGACATGCAGCAGAATGTGTGCAGAGTCTGAAGGTTGAGTGTTTGCTGCAGTGTAGGAAGTGGCCTTCCCTGTTTAAGCAAACAATCCCCCAGTCCCAGCATGCTGGGGTGGGAAGGGACCTCTGGAGCTCAGCCAGTCCAACCCCCCCTGCTCCACCAGGGGCACCCACAGCAGCTTGCCCAGGAGCACAATGGCCAGGGGGGTTGGAAGCTCTCCAGAGAAGGAGACTCCACAACCTCTCAGGGCAGCCTGCTCCAGGCCTCCAGCACCCTCACACCAAACAAGTTGCTCCTGAGGGAGCCTCCTGCCTTCCACTCCGTGTCCCTTGGCCCTTGTCCTGTCCCTGGGCACCACTGAGCAGAGCCTGGCCCCAGCCTCTTGCCCCCCACAGCTCCTTTAGCTCTTGCTGAGCATTGATGCCTCTGGGGCTGCTCTTCTGCAGGCTCTCAGCCCCAGGGCTCTCAGCCCCAGGGCTCTCAGCCTTTGCTCCTCACAGAGCTGCTGCAGGCCCCTCAGCATCTTCCCAGCCTCCCCTGGACTCTCTCCAGCAGCTCCCAGTCTCTCTGAACTGTGGATCCCAGCACTGGCCCCAGCTCTCCAGCTGTGGCTCCACCGTGGCAGAGCAGAGGGAAAGGTTTCTTTCAAGCCCATCTCTGTCTCCTCTCCAGTCCCACTAGCAAGCTGCTGATGCTTTTTTGGTGACCATCCAATTGGCCAAGATTGGTTCCTGCACCTTCTTTGCTCCTTCATCTCAGGAGGTAGAAGATGGGAGGACAGATCTCAGACTCTGGTCCCTCCTGCCAGCTTCTCCTCACCTGACCTTTTGTTCCATGCCCACTTGGGATTCCTGCAGCATTGTGACCTTAGCTCCTGGGGGGAGACAAGGTGGAACACAAGATGGAAGGGTTGGGCTCACGTAGAAGGAGACCAGAGAGTAGGAGGCTGTTGTTAGTGACCCTAAGAGAGGTTCTCCAGTTGTTGTTGGCTTCCAAAGTGATTCTAATTTGGGGCATTATCTCTTCCCAGGAGCACTACATTGCAAGTCTGATGCCTCTGCAGAGGGCCATCACTCCATGGAAGGTATGAGCCATCTTGCCTTTGACCCTGGGGACTGGGAATGGTTCTGCCATCTGCTGCTCAACCTCTATGTGACCTTCCCTGCTTGAAGGAAGGGAATTTGACTCCTTGGAACAAATCCCCACCACAATCATGGGCCAGATGCTTCCTACTCTGCAGTGAGCTCAGCTGCTGTCAACCTCAATTGAGCTTTGCTAGCAGGGCTGCTGGAGGTGCTTCATTCTACCTGCTGCAGCCTCTTCCAGTGCAATGATAGACCTTACTGCCCCCCAATCCCAGCATGCTGGGGTGGGAAGTGACCTCTGGAGCTCATCCAGTCCAACCCCCTGCTCCAGCAGGCCACCCACAGCAGCTTGCCCAGGGGCACAATGGCCAGGGTCACAATGGTGGTTGGAAGCTCTCCAGAGCAGGAGACTCCACAACCTCTCAGGGCAGCCTGCACCAGGGCCCCAGCACCCTCACACCAAACAAGTTGCTCCTGAGAGAACCTTCTGGCTTCCACTTGGTGTCCCTTGGCCTGTCCCTGAGCACCACTGACCACCCAGCCTCTTGCCCCCCACAGGTCCTTTAGCTCTTGCTGAGCATTTCTCAGATGCCCTCTGGAGCTGCTCTTCTGCAGGCTCTCAGCCCCAGGGCTCTCAGCCTTTGCTCCTCACAGAGCTGCTGCAGGCCCTTCAGCATCTTCCCAGCCTCCCCTGGACTCTCTCCAGCAGCTCCCAGTCTCTCTGAACTGGGGAGCCCAGCACTGGCCCCAGCTCTCTAGCTGTGGCCTCACCATGGCAGAGCAGAGGGGGAGCAGATCGGCCCTTGCCCTGCTGGCCACACTTCTTCATGCCCCCAGAGCGGACTCTTGGCCTTCTTGGCCATGAGGTCACATTGCTGGCTCCTGGTGAACTCCTTGTCCACCAGCACTGCCAGCTCCTTCTCCATGGAGCTGCTTCCCAACAGATCACCCCTCACCTGGACTTGTTCTGAGGTACAGAACCCCAGCAGTGCCTTTTGGGTGTCCTCTAACATGGTCTGTGTTGTGCAGAACCCCCCCCAGATCCGGCCTTTCCGTCAGGAGGACTTTATGAAGACCCTTGAACATGCTGGGCCCCAGCTGACCTGTGTCCTCAAGGGGGACTGGTTAGGCCTCTACAGGTAAGACTTCAGTGCTTCCTTTGCCTCATGCCCTCACCAGCTGCTCCAGGCTGTGCTGAACAGCAAATCCTTGAGTGGAACTGGGGACAAGCAGGGGACTTTCAGGACAGGGAGTCACCTAAGAAGTTCTTACCTGTGCCTTAGTGGCACCTGAGTTATGTAGGAGAGATGGAAAGCACCAAGTCTGTGGGCCTCAGGTCCATGCCTTTGAATTTTTAATTTATTCAAAAGCTTTACTGAAAACTTTTGAAAGCTTTAAATACCAGAGATGGGATTGCTTGGGTTGGGTTGGAGGAGACCTTGAAGCTTATGGAGCCCAACCATCAGCCCAGCCCTGCCAGGGCACCACCGACCCATGACCCTCAGCACCACAGCTCCATGGCTCTGAAACCCCTCCAGGGATGGGGACTCCACCACTGCCCTGGGCAGCCTGGGCCAGGCCTGGACAAGCCTCAAGGGGCAGAAATTGTTCCCCATGGCCAACCTCAACCTTTCCTGAGGCCATTTCCTCTTGTCCTATCATTTATTCCTCAGGAGAAGAGTCCAACCCCCACCTGGCTCTAGCCTCCTTGGAGGAAGCCACAGAGACCCAGAAGGTCTCCCCTCAGCCTCCTTCTCTCCAGGCCCAACCACCCCAGCTCCCTCAGCTGCTCCTCACAAGTTCTCCAGACCCTTCTCCTCCTTCTCCAGACCCTTCCACAGCTCTCTTGCCTTTCCCTGGCCCTGCTCCAGCTCCTCCTTGTCCTTTTGGGAGTGAGGGGCCCAAAACTGACCACAGGATTCCAGGTGTGGCCTCAGCAGCACCCAGTGCAGGGGGACAATCCCTGCCCCTGCTCCTGCTGGCCACACTGTTGATATTCCCATCAGCAAAAGAGAGGAACCAAGCAGAGGACCAGGAATGGCCTCCTATGGTGAACTGTCCAAGTGACTCCAAAGGAGAACTGGCAAAGGAGAACAATGGCATCCTGGCCTGTATTGGGAATAGTGTGGCCAGCAGGAGCAGGGAGGTCATTCTGCCCCTGTACTCTGCATTGGTTAGGCCACCCCTTGAGTACTGTGTCCAGTTCTGGGCCCCTCAGTTTAAGAAGGACATCGAGACACTTGAATGTGTCCAGAGAAGGGCAACAAGGCTGGGGAGAGGCCTTGAGCACAGCCCTGTGAGGAGAGGCTGAGGGAGCTGGGGTTGTTTAGCCTGGAGAAGAGAAGGATCAGAGGTGACCTCATTGCCCTCTACAACTACCTGAAAGGTGGTTGTAGACAGGAGGGGGTTGGTCTCTTCTCCCAGGCAACCAGCACCAGAACAAGGGGACACAGTCTCAAGCTGTGCCAGGGGAGGTTTAGACTCGAGGTGAGGAGGAAGTTCTTCACTGAGCGAGTCATTCGTCATTGGAATGGGCTGCCCAGGGAGGTGGTGGAGTCGCCGTCCCTGGAGGTGTTCAAGGGGAGATTGGACGTGGCGCTTGGTGCCATGGTCTAGTTGTGAGGTCTGTTGGGACAGGTTGGACTTGATGATCCTTGGGGTCTCTTCCAACCTTGGTTATACTGTGATACTGTGAACTGGGCCAAAAAAAGGCTCCAGAAGGTCAAAGGGCAGTCCAGGACTCCTCAGATTGACTGGTGCCAAGGGAGGTGTGGCATTGGTGGGGTTGTCCCTCTCCTTGGTGACAATCTGCTGAAGCTCTCACTTCTGTCATGCCCCTGCCTGACAGAAGAGAAGCCTCTGGGGTAGAAAAGATGAGAGCAGTGTGGTAGCTCACGAGGTATCAGTCAGAGTCTGCGTGCCATGGAGGCAACCTGCTTCTCTGGGTGCTTCTGTGGCTCCCCCTCGGTGTCCCCCCCTCGGTGTCCCTCTCTCTGCAGGCGTTTCTTCAGGTCTCCCAACTTCGAGGGCTGGTACCGCCAGCGGCACAAGGAGATGACCCAGAAGCTGGAGGCCCTTCACTTGGAAGCCATCTGTGAGGCAGTGAGTTCCAGCTGCAGGGGTTACAAACCAACATCAGGTGGCACCTGGGAGATGAGGATGTGGCCACCTTGGGCATTTGTTGATGCGTCTTGGGTTCAGGAATCGCCACGTGGCCTCCTGTCAGCCCCTGCGCAGGAGTAGCATCACACAAGGGGGATGAGAACATGAGGAGTTCAGCTCCTCCACGTTGTCTGCCAGCCCAGGTCCTGCTCTGGTTGCTTCTATCAACCCTTGTTTTGTTCCTCAGGTCCATCCCAAGCCAACAGACTGCAGGCATCACCTCATGGCTTCCTTCGTTCCTGGTGCAATCTCTTACACTGGGGTAGTCCCAGGAGCTCTGGTGTCCAACCCAGATGCATCTCCAGCTCTCCTGTCCCTCACACTGCCTGTGTGTTGCTCCATCTTGACTTCATTCTTCCCTTGCAGGCCAAAGCTTGATGCTGTCATGGGCAGAAAAGTGGGGAGAGCTTTGTCCTGCTCACTGAGGTTTAAGTGCCATGAGCAGAGTTGTGGAAGAGGAGGAGAAACCTCCTCCTCCTCCTTCTATTTATTTTGAGGACATCTCTTGGAGAGAAGCTTCTGTAAAGGAGAAATGTCCCTGAGCAAGCTCTTCTCTCTCTTTAGAACATTGTGGCCTGGATGAAGGACAAGTCTGAGGTGGAGATTGTAGACCTGGTGCTAAAACTTCGTGAGAAGCTGGTAAGTTCTCCTCCTTTCTTCCTGCACTTGTCCCTTTCTGTGCCTCTGTGGCAGGGAGGGACCAGGGGCAGGGATCACACCTCTTGGATAGACTACTGGGGTTCTTCTCGATCTGGACATCTGGCCCATGGGTCAGTCATGAAACTTGAGAGTTGGTGTAGGAAAGGATTCAAAGTTCTAACTCTTCATCTCCTAGAGGTTCAGGGGACAGTTTCCTGTCTGTTGTCTCACACTAGAGAGTGTGTGCCCAGGTGGTCAAGAAGGTCACCAGCATCCTGGCTTGGTGACACATCTGGAATCCTGGGGTCAGTTTTGGGCCTCTCGCTCCAAGTAGGTGTGGCCGGTTGATGCTATGCCTTTAAGAAAGAGACAGTTGCTGAACACTCTAGCTGAATGTTTTTGATATTTGACATTGAGAGGCTGGGGCAGGTCCAGAGAAGGGCAACAGAGCTGGGGAAGGGTCTGGAGAACTTGTGAGGAGCAGCTGAGGGAGCTGGGGGTGTTGAGCCTGAAGAAAAGGAGGCTGAGGGAAGACCTTTTGGCTCTCTATGGCTCCCAGCAAGGAGCTTGGAGTCAGGTGGGGGTTGGTCTCTTCTCCCAAATAAGTGATAGGACAAGAGGAATGGGCCTCAGGTTGGCCCAGGGGAGGTTGAGGTTGGCCATGAGGAACAATTTCTGCCCCTTGAGGGCTGTCCAGGCCTGGCCCAGGCTGCCCAGGGCAGTGATGGAGTCCCCATCCCTGGAGGGGTTTCAGAGCCCTGGAGCTGTGGCACTGAGGGCCATGGGTTGGTGGTGCCCTGGCAGTGCTGGGCTGATCGTTGGACTCCATGATCCTAAAGATCTTCTCCAGCCCAACCCATGCCATGATTCTCTGAAGGATAAAGCAGAAGAGGACCTCTGAAGCTGCTTTCAAGCTGCTGTCTCTCCTGTGTCTGCTGTAGGTGAGAGCCAGGTGCCAGCACCTCCCTGTGAAGGAGGAGACCCTGCAGCGCATCGGCCTCTACATCGAGACCATCATCGGCTCCTTGCCCGAGGATCTCCAGGCTGTGTTGCACCATCACTGAGCTTGGTGAAGGGACTCTGCTGAAGAAGGAAGGACCCAAGCTGCAGTTGAGTTTGGAAAGGAAACTTCTTGCCTGATCCAGACCTTGCTCCCAACTTGGGGATGATCCTGAGCAAGTGAATGTGTGGGTCGGAGGTGTAGAAGAAAGGGAGAACCATGGCCACTGCCCAGTCCTGCTCTGAGGGGCTGGATTAGGGGACCCTAAAGGAGAAACTCTTCTTTGGGTGGTTGTTCCTAGGTTAGAAGATGACCACCAGGCTTCCAGCAGCGTGGCACAGGCTCTGTTAAACACATCTTCCCCATCTGTGCTCCTCCAGCTCTAGTGCTTGGGCTCTCAACATTTCAGTGCCACCATCCTGCCCAGAAGCAGCAAGAACAGCCCTGGAGTGGGAAGTTGTTTTGAGGACAACTCCTGGTGATCATCAGAGAGATTCTAGATTCCTACCTAATGACCATGTGAAGAAGTCATCACTGCCCCTTCAGCAGCCTGACTCTGCTTCAGCTGTGATGGGACTGGGAGGAGGAGCTGCTGGACTTGGAATGTTGAGCTTTTTCTCCAAGACAGAGGAAGGGGTTGGTGCCTCTGCAAGGAAGAAGCTTTCCAGAGGTCATGGCGTGGTGCTGTGTGGACACCAGCCCCTCCTGGAACTCCACAGAGAGGAGCTGGCCTCCAAATGTAATTTCTTCTGCTCGGATCACAGGATGGTAGGGGTTGGAAGGAACCTCTGGAGATCCAGTCCACCCCCCCTGCCAAGGCAGGCTCACCTAAAGAAGGTCTCCAGAGATGAAGGCTCCAAGAAGAATCACCTTGCTGTGCTCCAACGAGGTGCAAGTGAGCTGGAGCTCCACCCTGGGCCATGAGACACCTCAGGTCCCCCTCTTACTGACAAAAACACGTTGGAGAACCTGGTTTGGGCAGCTTGGATCATCTGCACCAAGGAGAGGAGCTCAGAGTGGTCCTGCTGTGAGGTCCCTGAGGTGCACCTTCTCCAGCTCTCACCAGCTTGGTCATTCTGCTGCTCTTCAGCTCTTGGCAAAGAGAGAGATGTGTGTCTGCTTCTGGGCTCAGTGTAGAGAAGAGTTGAGGTTCTGCTGCCAGCTTTGGAGCTCTTGTCTTCCCACTTGGAAGTGGACTGGAACTCTACCTTGGGCAGGATCTGCTGTGACCCCAGGGTTGTTTGCTTCTGCTCTAACTTTGTATCACCACCTCCCAGTCTGACCAGCTTGCCTGAAGAGTGGTTCTGAGGGTGGCTTTGGTAGCCTGATGGAGTCCTGCTCTGGCAGAAGACCTGGGATTTTACCTCTGCACTTGGCATTTCATCCAAGACATACCCAAAGCTCCCAGACCTCATGGGATGGAAGCTGTGCTGCTTCTCAGGCCCTCCCTGTGGTTTCCTTCACATGGACAATGCAGGAAGAGCAGGAAGGGGCTTGGTTTCCCCACTGCTTTTCCAACCTGGAAGTGAGGTGGTGTGGCCACAGCTGCCTGGAGTAAGGACTTGTGACCATGGCTCCCGAGGGCAACCCTTCCTGGCCAGTGTATATTGTGTACATAGAGCTGGTGAGGACCTCCATGCAGGAGCTCTGCTCTCACCCTGGTGGGCAGGAGAACTGGTGGAGAGGAGGGAAAAAGAGAATTACACAAGTCATTGAATCCAGGATGGCTCTTTGGTGGGTTCATGGACTCACAGCAGGGTGTGGGTGGGAAGAGACCTCCAAGAGCAGTTGGACTTGAGGATCTCAAATGTCTCTTCCCAATCTCCAGGACTCTGTCATTCTGAGATCATCAAGGGGATCTATCAGGGAGGGGGTCTGGCTGCCCAAGCAGCTGGTTTCAAGGCTTCTGACTGTGGGATCCCCCAATCCCCAGCATGGTTGGGTGGGAAGGGACCTCTGGAGCTCATCCAGTCCAGCACCCCTGCTCCAGGTCCAAGCTGAAGCCGCTCCAGGTCCAAGCTGAAGCCACTCCAGGTCTCTCAGCTGCTCCTCCCAAGTTCTCCAGACCCTTCTCCTTCTTCTCCAGACCCTTCCCCAGCTTTGTTGCTCTTCTCTGCCCCTTCAATGTCCAGCCTTGGCCAGGAACCTTCCCCCAGGGCAGGAAGGAGGTAGCTCACCACCTCTTGCTGTTCTTTATCTAAGAGCAGCAAAGCCCAGGAGAACCACAACCACAACACCTTTATTTGGAAGCACCTTCTCCCAGGCCCTGCAGGGTTGCTGTCTGGCAGAAATCATGACCCTGCCCCAAGAGCAATGAACCCATCAAGCACTACCACCTTCCCTGGGGTTGCCATTGCTGGGTTTCACTTGCTGGAAGCCCTAGAGCTTGCCACCAGCCTCCTCCAACAGCACCTGAATGCTCAGGAGCCTCCAGAGTCCTGCTGCTGCCACCAGCCAAGTTGTTCATGGTGCAGAACAGGAGCATCCTTCATCCAGTGAGCTCCTGTCCCACCTCCCATGGGCCACCTCCTGTCCAGCCCCTGCTCATGGTGCTGTTTGCATGGTGGGATCTTGGGTGGCCTCCAGCAGCGAGGGCCTATGGCTGGGCTTCCCACTGGGACACAGCCACCACAGCTTCCTCCCCAGCCTGCCCAGTGCTCCTCAACCCACTCCAGGGCACGGGGGACCCAAGTCCAGAGAGGCCCCAGGCTGGAGGAGCTGGGGTTGAGGTGGCAGCTTAGGGAGCAGCCCCCAGGGAGTCATCGTAGAAAGCCTGGAGGCCGCGGTGGAGGGGCAGGGAGGCTCCCTGGCCCAAGGTCTCCTGACGGGAAGTTCTGCCTCAGCCAGCCATAGACCAAGCTGTGCAGGAAGCCCTGGAGGGAGGTGGTCAAAGCCTGTGGGAGAGACAGCACAGAAGTGAGTGTGGCCTTCTCCTGCCCCAGGGTCACCTGCAAGCCCCAGCCGCCTCTCCAAGCTGCAGAGGAGCCCCTGGGTGAGCACAGCTCCTCTGGGATCCCTCACTCCAAGGACACTGAGGGGCTGGGGCAGGTCCAGAGAGGGGCAACAAAGCTGGGGAAGGCTCTGGAGAACTTGTGAGGGGCAGCTGGAGCCTGGAGAGGAGGACACCAAGGAGAGACCTTCTGGCGCTCTGCAGCTCCCTGGATGGAGCTTGGAGGCAGGTGAGGGTTGGTCTCCCCCAAGTGATGGGATGAGAGGAAATGGTCCCAGGCTGCCCCAGGGGGCCATGAGGAACAATTTCTTGCTCTTGAGGGTTGTCCAAGCCTGTCCTGGACTGCCCGGGGCAGTGTTGGAGTCCCCGTCCCTGGAGGGGTTTCAGAGCTGTGGAGCTGTGGTGCTGAGGGCCATGGGTTGGTGGTGCCCTGGAGGTGCTGGGTGAAGGATTGGACTCCATGATCCTAAAGGTCCTCCCCAACCTCAGTGACTCCATGACTGCAGTGCACAGAGTGACCCAGGAGGTGACTTTCCTCTTGATGTGGCCAACTAAAGGCAAGAGCTGAGGAGCAGGACACCAACCACCAAAGCAGGTGGCAGAGCCAGGCTGGGCCCGGGGCTGCCACCAGGAACTGAGACCTTTGCTCTGAGTCCATCCCAGGTGGCACCTGGTTGGGTGTCACCGTCAGGGGCTGGCAGCACCTAAAGGGGTCTCGCAGCCCTGCCACCCCAGGAGGTCTCCACCATGGCCACCCACATTCTGCTGGGGACAAACATCTGGGCTCTGGAGCCTAGCAGATGGAGTTTACTCACTGTAGCAATGTGGAGGACAAAGACCGAGGTGGGTTTGATGCTGGTGAAGGAGAGGAGGGTGAGGAGGAAGGCTGTGGATGGAAGACAAAAGGACACTCTCTGGTTTCCTTCTCTCTGATGATGCCTCATCTGGAGTTCTCCAAATGGCAAATGTCCTTCCCCTCTCCTAGCCTATTTCCCATAGCACAGAGGTCTGCCTAGGACAACCATGAGGTCCTTCCCTCCCTCCCCAGACCTTGAGGACCTCAAGATCTGACTCCCCCAGGTTTCTGAGAGGCTGAAAGCACAAAAGGGCCCCCAAAGGGATGAGCTGCTGCTAAGGAGCAGGTCCATCAGCTATGATCCACCTCAGGCAGTGCTGCTGGAAGGACTAGTCCCTACAAGCAGGGTGGGCTGCACCTTCCTGCCCTGGGGCAAGGTTCCTGGCCAAGGCCTTGCCAACTCCAAGAAGGACATGGAGGGGCTAGAGCAGCTCCAGAGAAGGGCAACAAAGCTGGGGGAAGGGCCCAGAAAAGAAGAAGGGTCTGGAGAACTTACGAGGAGCAGCTGAGGGAGCTGGGGTGGTTGGGCCTGGAGAACAGGAGGTGGAGAGGAGGCCACTGAGGGACATCCCCAACTGCAGCTCACCTGGTGCCCAGCAGAGCAGGAAAACCAGCTGGAAGCAGCGGGAGGCCTTGGTGACGCTGTCCCCAAAGCCAGCCGAGGGCAGCAGCGGGGCTGCGGCGTTCTGCTGGCACCACAGCTTCACCCTGCGGTAGAGGAGCTGGGCAGCAGGGGGGCATCAGCTGGGCCAGCCCTGCTGCTGCCCTCTGCTTGCCCTCTGCTGTGCCCGGGGGCTCACCGTGCAGCAGCTCAGCACCAGCAGCAGGTACAGCAAGAAGATGATCTTCCACGCCAGGCCAACGTCCTCCCTGCCAAGGTACTGAGAAGGTGAAGGGACGTCAGGGGCCGCGGGCCTGCCCTGCCCCAGGGGGCTGCTTCTGCTGGGGCAGGCCTGAGCCATGACAAGCTCCATGGTGTGGGAGAGGTCCTCTCCACCAGCAGAGAATCATGGAACCACAGAATGGTTTTGGTTGGAAAAGACCTTGAAGATCATCCAGTCCCTAACTGCCAAGGCTGGTGCTAACCCATGGCCCTCAGCAGCACACCCCTCCAGGGGTGGGGATTCCACCACCTCCCTGGGCAGCCTGGGCCAGGCTTTGAGAACCTTTGCAGTGAAGAAGTTTCTTCTGATGTTCAACCTCAGCCTGGGACAACTTGAGGCCATTTCCTCTTGTCCTGTCCCTTGTTCCTTGGGAGAGGAGTCCAACCCCCACCTGGCCCCAGCTTCCATGCAGGGAGCTGTAGAGAGCCAGAAGGTCTCCCCTCAGCCTCCTTTTCTCCAGGCTCACCCCCCCCAGCTCCCTCAGCTGCTCCTCACAAGTTGTCCAGACCCTTCTTCTTCTCCAGACCCTTCCCCAACTCTGTTGCCCTTCTCTGGACCTGCTCCTGCCCCTCCATGTCCTTCTGGGAGTGAGGGACCCAAACCTGAGCCCTGGATTCCAGGTGTGGCCTCAGCAGTGCCCAGTGCAGGGGGACAATCCCTGCCCTGCTCCTGCTGGCCACACCATTGCTGATCCAGGCCAGGCTGCTGGTGGCCTTCTTGGCCACCTGGGCACACCCCTGGCTCATCTCCAGCTGCTGTCACCAACCACACCCCCAGGTCCATCTCTGCTCCACCCCCCCAGCAGCACTTGTCCATGCCCTGTGGAGCTGCTAGTCTCCCAGCCCATCAGCCCTTGGGGCAGGCAGCAGCAGGAGGGCCACCCAGCAGCACTCACCTGGTAGCAGATGTCCTGGGCACGGTGGATGAGGAGCAGGCAGCTGGAAGGACAGAGGATGCTGGTGACCATGTTCCCCTAATCCCCCATCCCAAAGCCTTGAACACCCAGAGGCGTCCCTCCTGTGCCCTGCTTGGGCTGTGGCATGCCTAAGCCCATTGGAACCACAGAAGGGTTTGGCTGGAAAGACCTTGAAGCTGATGGAGGCCAACCATCAACCCAGCACTACTAGGGTGCCACCAACCCACAGCCCCCAGCACCACATCTACACAGCTTTCACACCCCTCCAGAGAAGAGGACTCCAACACTGCCCTGGGCAGCCTGGGCCAGGCCTGGACAAGCCTCAAGGGGCAGAAATTGTTCCTCATGGCCAACCTCAGCCTCCTTTCAGACAACTTGAGGCCATTTATTCTTGTCCTGCCCCTTGTTCCTTGGGAGAAGAGACCAACCCCACCTGGCTGCAGCCTCCCTGCAGGGAGCTGTGGAGAGCCAGAATGTCTCCTTTCAGCTTCCTTCTCTCCAGACTCAGCCACCCCAGCTCCCTCAGCTGCTCCTCACAAGTTCTCCAGACCCTTCCCCTTATTCTCCAGACCCTTCCCCAGCTCTCTTGCCTTTCCCTGGACCTGCTTCTGCCCCTCCATGTCCTTCTGGGAGTGAGGGACCCAAAACTGAGCCCAGGACTCCAGGTGTGGCCTCAGCAGTGCCCAGTGCAGGGGGACAATCCCTGCCCTGCTCCTGCTGGCCACACCATTGCTGATCCAGGCCAGGCTGCTGGTGGCCTTCTTGGCCACCTGGGCACACCCCTGGCTCATCTCCAGCTGCTGTCACCAACCCCCTGAGGTCCTTTCCCACACTTTACAGTCACTCAGCCCTCAGTCTGAAGCCTTCATGGGGTGGTTGTGACCCAAGAGCAGGGCCCAGCCCTGGTGAACTTCATCCCATCAGCCTCAGCCCATGAACCTAGCCTGGCCTGATCCCTCTGTAGAGCCTCCAACCCTCCAGCAGATCAACATCCCACCCAGCCTGGTGTCATCTGCAAACTGACTGAGGGTGCCCTGATCCCCTCAACCAGAGCATTGATGAAGACATCAAACAGAACTGGCCCCAGCACTGAGGGACACCAGTGGTGTTAGCACCAGCCACCAGCACTCTTTCAACCTTGTTGGCTAGGACCAAGCTGGGTGGTGCTTGCAATTAAAATCCAGCTTGGGAGGGCTGTGGGGGTGCCCAGCCCGGCCTCGGGGTCAGGGTGGTGGGAACACTGCTGGGGTACCTGGAGCAGTAGAGGCTGGAGGTCTCCTGGGAGCTGTTGCCTTTCCAGGGCACGATGGGCTGGATGGGCTTTGGTGCCACGTCGGTGATGGAGGCCCCGCGGGCGACCAGCTGGGCCAGCAGCGTGAGCGACGGCACCAGCCTGGCAGGGAGAGGGGGTGGTGGGCAAAGCCAGCAGGGCAGGAGCTGTGTCACAGCCCCACTCGGGGTGGAGATGGGAGAAGGACCAGCAGCTGGCACCTACCAGGCCAAGATGTAGGGCAGCCCCTGCCGCATCCTCTCCAGGCAGCCGCTCCGCTCCTGCACGGAGGAAACCACCGGGGCCCTGAGGCTGAAGGTCTGGCAGAAGCTCAAGGCTTCAGCCCTGCCCCACTGGGACACAGGGGGAAGCCACTAATGCCCCGTGGGAAGGAGATGCCTTCAGCCCCCCTTGGCGCTGCCCAGGTCCTCACAGGGCCACCAACCTGCAGAGCTGCCGGGTGCCAGGCTCGCCGGCCACGGACGGTGCGGTAGGACTCGTAGGCATAGACCACAACCATCAGGAAGGAGATGGAGTAGAAGGTCTGCAAGAGGGCATGGAAAACAAGCTCCTGCTCTGTCCACCACCTTCCTCCTTCCCTGCTTGTGCTCCACAGGCTGATGTCCCACTGCCCCCATCTTCATGCTCCACACCCTTGTGTCCTGCTGTCCTGTTCTCAAGCTCCACATCCCGAATGTCCTGCTCTGCCCTCAGCAGAGCTGTGCCAGGAGGGGCATGGCAGAAGCTTCCCAAGACATAAAGCACCAAGAGCAAATGGCCTCATGATGTCCCCCAGCACCACATCTCCACAGCTTGGAAACCCCTCCAGGGACAGGGACTCCAACACTGCCCTGGGCAGCCTGGGCCAGGCCTGGACAAGCCTCAAGGGGCAGAAATTGTTCCTCACAGCCAATCTCAGCCTCCCCTGGGGCAACCTGAAGCTAGTTCTTCTTGTCCTGTCCCTTGTTCCCTGGGAGAAGACCAACCCCCACCTGGCTGCAGCCTCCTTGCAGGGAGCTGTAGAGAGCCAGAAGGTCTCCCCTCAGTCTGCTTTTCTTCAGGCTCAACCCCCCGAGCTGCTCCTAACCAGACCTGTGGTCCAGACCCTTCCCCAGCTCTCTTGCCCTTCTCTGGACCTGCTCCTGCCTCTCCATATCCTTCTGGGAGTGAGGGACCCAAAACTGGCCCCAGGATTCCAGGTGTGGCCTCAGCAGTGCCCAGTGCAGGGGGACAATCCCTGCCCTGCTCCTGCTGGCCACACCATTGCTGATCCAGGCCAGGCTGCTGGTGGCCTTCTTGGCCACAGGCTCATAGGATGTTAGGGGTTGGAAGGGACCTCTGGAGTTCATTGAGTCTAACCCCCCCTGCCACCTGGGCAAGAACCACCCCAGAACGTCCCCAGGAGTACTCCAGCCCACAGAGGGGCCTCAGCTGTTCCCAGTGGCAGAGGATGAGGTGCCCATGTCCTGGTGCCACGTCGTGGTGTGGGTGCCAGCGACCCTTACCGTGGCCAGCATCAGCCCATAGGGACAGGCAGCGTAGGCCGGGAGGAAGAGGCGAGGTGGCAGCAGCTGGATGGAGGCCATGGTCAGCAGCGTGCCGGCCACCAGGAAATCTGCCAGGGCGAGGAGGAAGAGGGCACGAAGCTGGGGGGCAGGACACAGAGTCAGCTCTGCCTGCCAGTGTCACCTTGGTGGCAGCTTCTGCAGAGCCTCCACAGCCATATCCCTCCCACACCATCCAGGAGCAGAGCTGGGACCATCTCTTGCATCTCCTGTCCTGGAGCTCAACCTCCAGCCCCATTAAGCCCAGCAGCAGTGGTGCTGGTCCAGCTCTTCCTTGTCCGTGGTCACAGCCAAACCCCATCCCTGTGTCCCTCACCTGGATGTGGCAGCATCTCCTGTGCCAGGAGGTGGCAGCAAGGATGGATCCACTGCCTAGGAGGCTGGAAGAGATGAAGCTGGAGGTTAATGTCCTGATGGAGAAGAGCTGATGGTGTCCCAGCATGGTGGCTTCTTGGTGAAACCATCCCATGGTGGACCCTCAGATCGACCTGGCAGGACTGGCATGGGTTTGGGGGGAGTGGGGGGCTCCTGGGTCAGTGCACAGCCAGATCCTCGTGTCCCAGATTTGGGGACAAAATGGGGCATAGGTAAAGACCTGAAGAAGCTACATGAAGAGATAGTAATGGCTGCTGCCTCCTCCAAGCCATAGCAGAACCCACCTCAGCAGTGAGGCTGGCAGGTAGATGCAGGTCAACACCAAGACCTGAGGGAGAGAAAATCATGGAATCATGGATGGGTTGGGGTGAAGAGACCTTCCAAGGTCACCTACTCCAACCCCTGCAGGCAGCAGGGACATCCCCAGCTAGAGCAGGCTGCTCACAGCCCCAGACCACCTCACCTGGGATGGTGCCAGGCATGGGGCAGCTCCCAGCTCTCTGGGCAGCCTGGGCCAGGCTCTCACCACCCTCAGGGGCAAACATTTCTCCCTTCTCTCCACTATGAAGCTCCCTCTCTGAGTGCCAAACCCTCACCCCTGCTCCTGGCACAACAGCCCTGCTCAAAAGTCTATCCCCAGCTTTCTAAGTCCTGAAAGGGCACCAGAAGGCTTACCTGGAACCTTCTCTTCTCCAGGCTGAACAACCCCAACTCTCTTGGCCTCTCCTCACAGGAGAAAGCCATCGAGATGCTCTGGGGAAGGGGCCACACCAGGAACCTCAGCTCACGACACAGGAAGACATGGAGCCAGACCCACTCCCTTGGCCATCCTGGATGAAGCAGCCATGGGTGGCCAGGGCCTGGGTGTCACCACAGAGCTGAAGCCAAAAAGTGTCTTCTCCAAAGAGTGCTGCCTTGGGGGCACTGATGGTGGGGGGCAAAGTGGAGGGGACAGTGGCTGGTTCCTTGCCGAGCCAACTTTGCTGCTGCCTGTGATGGGCTCCTTGATGGTGGCATCACAAGGCGGGTTCTGCAGCACCCTGGTTTCCCTCGCCTGAGGCTGGGGAGTGCTGAGAAGCCAACCCCTGCTCCAGGCTGTGCTGCTGAGAACAGTTCCCAGAGAGTGTGGCTGGGGCTAGCATGGAGGAACTGGTGAGACTGGCCAAACTGGACCTGTCCCAGGGCCTGCTGATTCTCACAGAGAGGAGCAGGAGCAGCCACCCCAGGAGAAGCCACAAAATGGGTTGGGTTGGAAGAGACCTTGGTCAGTCCAACCATCAACCCAGCCCTGCCAGGGCACCACCAACCCATGGCCCTCAGCACCACAGCTCCAGGGCTCTGAAACCCCTCCAGGGATGGGGACTCCAACACTGCCCTGGGCAGTCTGGACCAGGCCTGGACAACCCTCAAGGGGCACAAATTGTTCCTTGTGTCCAACCTGAACATTCCCTGGGGCAACTTGCGGCTGCTGCTTCTTGTCCCATCACTTGGGACAACACATTGATGCCCACTTGGCTCTGGCCTCCTTTTAGGAAGTTGTAGAGAGCCAGAAGGTCTCCCCTCAACCTCCTTTTCTCCAGGCTCCACAACCTCAGGTCCCTCAGCTGCTCCTCACAAGTCCTCCAGACCCTTCTCCTTGTTTTCCAGACCCTTCCACAGCTTTGTGGAACAACAACTCCAGACAAGCTGCTCAAGTCCCAGCAAGCCCCAACCTGCAAAGCCATGGACCAGGCAGCTGGGTCCCTTTGCTGACACCCACATGGTGCTGTCCCCCATGAAGGAAGCCCCCTTGGCCAAGGTCTCCCAGCCTGACCAGGCCTGCAGCAGCTTCCCCAGGGCTCAGAAGGTCTCCCCCAGCAGAAGCCTTTACCTGCTCATCCGAGAGCGCCGACAGCTGCTGCTTCTCGCTCAGCATGGCTGGAGAACCGGGAGCCAAGAGCTTTCCCAGCTCTTCTCCAGCAGTGGGACCTGTCTGGCTCTATCTGGTTGCACTGGAGAAGCTCCCAACGGAGTTCTCTCCACACCCTGGCTGCAGGGCCATGGCCACAGCGGGCAGAACCTGCCCAGCCAGGGCTGCAGGAGCTTCCCCACCCAGCTGAACATGTGGTAGCCTCTTTGCATCTCCATCCTGCTCCTTGGGAGTGAGAAGGCAGAAAGGTCCTGCTCCAGAAGACCCCAGCACCAGGGCTGGGGGTTCCAGAAGACCCCAACACAATGTCTGATGGCCTACAGGAGACACTAGCACAAGAACTGGTGGCTCCAGAAGACCCCAGACGTGTTCTATGAACACCCACCAGCAGCCAGCCCTGTTTCTCCTCTCCAATCCTAGGTTCTCCTCTCCAACCCCAGGTCACCAAGAACAAGCAGAGTCCTGGTTCAAACAGGGTTTGTTGGGCTTATTTCAGAGGTTTGTTGGGCTGATGAGAAGAAAGATCTGGGGAAAGGTCTGAGGCATGGAGGAGGAGCTGGGCACTAAAAGGCTGTCTAGGGACACCAAGGTGATGCCCAGGGCCACTGAGAAGCTGCCTTAGGGGCACTAAGGAGCTCTGCTCAGCCCCACCCTGCAGTGCTGGGGCAGCTCTGGAGTCCTCAGCACAGACAGGGACCTGGTGGAGCAGAGCCAGAGGAGGCCACAGCCATGCTGGAAGCCCTCTGCTGTGGGGCCAGGCTGGGAGAGTTGATGCTGTTCAGCCTGGAGAAGAGAAGGCTCCAGGGAGACCTTCTGGTGGCCTCTCAGTGCTGAGCTGAAAGCTGGGGCCAGAGTTCTGAGCAGGGCTGTTGTGCCAGGGGCAGGGGTGAGGGTTTGGCACTGGAGAAGAGGAGGCTCAGGGGAGACCTTCTTGCTGTCTACAACTACCTGAAGGGAGGTTGTAGCCAGGTGGGGGTTGGTCTTTTCTCCCAGGCAACCAGCACCAGAGCAAGAGGACACAGTCTCAAGCTGTGCCAGGGGAGGTTCAGGCTGGATGTTAGGAAGAAATTGTTCCCAGCAAGAGAGATTGGCCATTGGAATGTGCTGCCCAGGGAGGTGGTGGAATCACCATCCCTGCAGGTGTTTAGGAAGAGCCTGGATGAGGCACTTGGTGCCATGGTTCAGTAGTCATGAGGTGTTGGGTGACAGGTTGGGCTTGATGATCTTTGAGGTCTTTTCCAACCTGGTTGATTCTATGATTCTTCCTAACATCCAGTCTGAATCTACCCATTTCTATTTTTGTTCCATTCCTCCCAGTCCTATCACTCCCCGACACCCTCAAAAGTCCCTCCCCAGGTTTCTTGTAGCCCTCTGCAGATCCTGGAAGGCCACAAGAACGTCTCCTGGGAGCCTTCTCCTCTCCATACTGAACAACCCCAACTCTCTGTCTGTCTCCATAGCAGAACAGCTTCAGCCCTCTGCTCCTCCTCGTGGACCTTCCAGCACCTCCAGATCCTTCCTGGCACAGAGGCTCCAGAACTGGACACAGTGCTCCAGGTGTGGTCTCAGCAGAGTGGAGCAGAGGGGGAGAATCCCCTCCCTGGCCCTGCTGGCCACACTTCTCTTGATGCAGCCCAGGAGAAATGTTTGCCCCAGGGTGGTGAGAGCCTGGCCCAGGCTGCCCAGAGAGGTGGGAGCTGTCCCATGCCTGGCACCATCCCAGGTGAGGTCGTTTGGGGCTGCGAGCAGGATGCTCCGGCTGGAGCTGTCCCTGCTGCCTGCAGGGCGTTGCAGTCTATGGCCCTTGCAAGGTCCCTTCCCAGCCAGACCGCCGCGTGGTTCTGCGGCAGCAGTGCTGAACCCACAGCCTGGGCAATGCCGAGCGCGGCTCCGCGGCGGGCCCGCCCCGCCGCCCCAGGGGCGTTCAGCGGCCGGCGGCAGCGGGATTGCGGCCCGGACCCAGCTCCCGGCACGCCGCGCGCCGCGCCCGCCGCGTGACCGCCGCAGGGCCGCGTGACCGGCGGCCGGTCAGCTGACCGCCGGCCGCGCCGAGAGGGCGTCGCGGGGCTGCCCCCTGCCTGGCAGTGCTGAGCGCCTCTCGCGGGACCATGGCGCCGTGCCTCCGGGGCCTGCCGTGGCTCCTGGCGCTCCTGGCTTTGCGCGGAGCCGCCGGAGCTCCCCCCAGTTTCGTCGTGCTGCTGGCGGATGACCTGGGCTTCGGGGACCTGGGGTGCTACGGGCACCCTTCTTCTGACACTCCCAACCTAGACTGGATGGCTGCCCAGGGGCTGCGCTTCACCAACTTCTACAGCAGCTCCCCGGTGTGCAGCCCGTCTCGGTACGTCTCCCGCTGCGCTGCCTGGCGGCGGCTGCTACATGACCCCAGGGCGGGGGTGAGTCAGAGCTTGGCACCCAGCTCCGGAGCCGCAGCGCGAGGAGGGATGGGTGGTTATCAACTCGGAGGTTGCCCTGCCCTGTGGCGTGCCCGTTGGACTGCCCCAGCACGCAGCGGTGACGGCAGCCGTGAGCCTGCGAAGACAAGCTGCCAGGTGCCGAGGAGTGGAGCACTCTCCTGTGGCACCCAGGCTTCTCACCCTGCGCTGTGCCCAGTGTGGTGCCCATGTCCTCTCTCTCTCTCGACTCTCCCCCTAGGGCAGCCCTGCTGACCGGCCGCTTCCAGATGCGTTCTGGAGTTTACCCTGGTGTGTTCTACCCTGACTCACGGGGGGGGCTGCCCCTCTCCGAGGTCACCATCGCTGAGGTGCTGAAGGCTCAGGGCTATGCCACAGCCATAGTTGGCAAGTGGCACCTTGCCTGGGCATTAATGGCTCCTTCCTGCCCATCCACCAAGGTTTTGACCACTTCTTGGGGGTGCCTTACTCCCATGACCAGGTGAGAGGCCCGTCTGGCCCTGCAGGGTGTCCTGGGTGGGGACGATGGGGGAGATGTCTGAGAAGTGAAGCTTCAGGCTGGGTTGGCACTTGTCTGGGCAGATGGCTGGCTGCAGGCTGGGGAGGTGGATGCTGCAGGGGGAAGCCTGTCTCTGGGGTGCAGCTGTGACAGGGCAGCTTTGCAGAAGGTGGCTGGCAGCTGTGTGTGGGGACATGCACCCTTCAGCAAGGAAGGTCAGCTTCTGGGCTGCAGAGAAACATCTGGAGTGCTACCAGGGGATGATGATGTTGGGGCAGCGTGGCTCTTAGACAGTGCTAGGCTGGGCACAGGGCCCTGGGCTTCTGGGAGTTGTGTTCAAAGGGAGCCTGTAGGACCTGGCAATGGCTGCTTTGAGACTCTTGGCTCTCCTCTGTGTCCTGCAGGGCCCCTGCCAGAATCTCACCTGCTTCCCACCTGACACCAAGTGCTTTGGGACTTGTGACCAAGGCTTAGTGCCAGTCCCACTGCTCTGGAACCAGACAATTGTGCAGCAGCCAGTCTCCTTTCCTCAGCTGGTGCCACTCTACAACAAGTTCTCCCAGGACTTCATCGCCGACTGTGCCCGCCGAGGCCTCCCGTTCCTGCTCTACTATGCCTCACACGTAGGAGATGGGGCCCAGGGCTGGGCAGGGCACCTTTGTCCTGTGGGGTAGAGCAGGGAAGCATCTTGGCCAGTACCCACTCCTGGCTGAGCTGGGGTTGCTGTTCTTGTGGCCAGGTGCAGCACCGTTCTGACAGTGTTCTTTGGCCGCTTCCCTCTGGGCCAGGAGTGCCCAGGGAAAACTTCCCCCTCTGGGGCTCCACATCCTCTGCTGGGGCTCAGCTCCTTTGTGCCTTGTCTGAGAGGTGCTTCTAAAGCTTGGGGACAAGCTTTAGACCTCTTCTTGTGGCCTGTCTTGTGTCTCCTTGTCCTAGCTGGGGTGCTGACTGTACCTGGGTGATCTGGGGAGCAGAGACAGCTCTGTGGCCTAGGGGAGGGCTGTGAAAATGATGAGGGGGGTTGGAGCAGCTCAGCTACGAGGCCAGGCTGAGGGAGCTGGGGATGTTCAGCCTAGAGAAGAGAAGGCTCCAGGCAGACCTAAGAGCAACCTGCCAGTAACTGAAGGGACTCAAAGAAGGCTGCAGAGGGACTGTTTTGAAAGGCCTGCAGGGACAGGAGGAGGGACAATGGTCTGAAATGAGAGAAGAGCAGATTTAGACTCGATTTGAGGAACATGTTCTTTAGCCTGAGGGTGGTGGAACACTGGAACAGGTTGTCTAGGGAGGTAGTCGAGGCCTCATCCCTGGAGATATTTGAGGTGAGGTTCATCAGCACCCTGGGCAACCTGCTCTAGTGGAGGATGTCTGTGCTTGGTGCAGAGGGGGTTGGACTGGATGCCCTCTGGAGGTCCCTTCCAGCCCAGCCCATTCTCTGGTTCTGTGGGGTGGTTGCCCAGCAGTCTCTCTGCCCTTTCTGCAGCACACACACTCCCCCAGTTTGCCAGCCAGGCGTTCGTGGGGCGCTCGCGCCGCGGGCCCTTCGGCGATGCCCTCCTGGAGTTTGATGCCTCGGTGGGACACCTGCTGCAGGCACTGCAGGACAACGGAGTTGCCAACAGCACCTTGGTCTTCTTCACTTCTGACAACGGGTGAGTTGGCTCAGCAGGCAGGGACGTGGTCACTGATGAGGCTCTGCTGAGGCGCTGATTGGCTGCGACAAAAGGGACCTGGCGTGGCACTGCCAGGCGAGACCTGGAGTGAGGCGAGGGGTGGATACTGCTCTAGAGAGGACCCCCTGTGGGTGAGGCTTGGCTGTGCCCTTGAGGTGGGCAGAAGCCTCAGAGGATCCAGGCCAGGAGCAGGCAGCAGCCTGACCGTGCCCCAGCTGGCTCTGCATGTGAGCAGCATTGGTCTCTGGTGCCCTGCTTGGGCACCTCAGGCAGCTGGGCTGCGTCAGCTGCCCCACGCCTCCCGCCTCACAAGACTGAGGAAGATGGCAGTGCCCCTTACTTGCACCCCCCCTGGCAGCCCCAGAAAGCCGTGTCACTGATGCTGGGTGGTCCTTCCCTCTGGCAGCCCCTCCACCATGCGGATGGCACGCGGGGGCAGCGCCGGCCTGCTGCGCTGCGGCAAGGGCACCACCTACGACGGGGGCATGCGGGAGCCAGCGGTGGCCTACTGGCCCGGCCGTGTTGCCCCAGGTGAGACTTGGCACTGCTTGTGCCTCCCTCCTGCTGATGCCAGCCAAGACAGGGGTGCCTTGGCGGCTCGGCTGCCCCGGGAGAGAGCTGAGGGTGGCAGGGAAGGGTGCGGGGTCAGAACCTGTCCCTGTGCCTGGCTGTGACAGGAGTGACGCACGAGCTGGGAAGCACCCTGGACATCCTGCCCACGCTGGCTGCCCTGGCTGGAG
Organism: Colaptes auratus; assembly: GCA_015227895.2. Taxonomy (NCBI): domain Eukaryota; kingdom Metazoa; phylum Chordata; class Aves; order Piciformes; family Picidae; genus Colaptes; species Colaptes auratus. The sequence continues at coordinate 54,428,870 of CM037632.1, forward strand.
CCACCCTTCCCAGGTTGCCTTGGATGGCTATGACCTGAGCCCGGTGCTGTTGGATCTGGGCAGGTGAGTCCTGCGGGCTGGCTGGGCTGGCACTGAAGGCTGGGTGGGGTGGAGCTGGGTGCCTGGTGAGTAGAACCAGCTGGAGGTCGGAGGAGGTCCATGAGCTGGGACTCTTTTGTCCAGCCTGGGTCATGCCCTGGAGTTCCTGGGGTGCCCCAGGCTGCTCTGCCAACTTCAAGGTGATGCCCTGCCAAGCCCCCATGGCTGCAAGGCATAGACAGAGCTCCAGTAGCTTTGAGGAGGGCACAAAGAGGATGCAGCTGCTCCTCACTTTCCCCCCTCTCTGGCCACGTTCTGGCTGCCGATTTGGGGTTCCTGTGGGGCTCCCTGGGGTCTCTGCCTGCTCCTGCTGCAGCAGAAGTGAGCTCAGCTCTGCTCTCCCGCAGAGCCCCCGGCGGACGATGTTCTTCTACCCGCCGTCCCCCAGTGCCCTGCAGGGCTCCTTTGCGGTGAGGCTGGGCCGGCACAAGGCTCACTACTTCACACAAGGTGGGTGCAGCCCCCCTCCCCCTCTGCTCGGGCAGCTTTGCTGCCCAAAGCTCCCAGAGGAGCTGGAGGCACACCTGGGGGTCTCTTCTGCAGGTTCCTTTCACAGTGACACGACGCCAGACCAGGCCTGCCACGGGCTGACCCCCCTGACCCCACACGTGCCCCCCCTGCTCTTTGACCTGGACTCAGACCCAGCCGAGAACTACGACCTGCTGCAGAGCGCCGCAGGGCCTGAGGTGCTGCAGGTGCTGCAGGAGATCAAGCAGCAGAAAGTGCTCTTTGAGCAGCACTTGCAGTTTGGGGAAAGCCAGATGAGGAAGGGCAGGGACCCTGCCCTGCAGCCCTGCTGTGTGCCGAGCTGCACCCCCAAGCCTGCCTGCTGCCGCTGCTCCTAGCCCCTCGTGCTGTGTCTCCTGCAACTGGCCCTCGCTGGAACTCTGTCCCAGAGCCACCAGACCCACCCCATCCCCAGCTAACCAGCCTCAGCCTCAGAGCTGCCCTACAGCTTGGCCTCAGTGCTGCCTGTGACTGATGGGGTGCTGGGTGGCAAAGCTCAGGCTGGAGGGGGCAGCAGCCCTGCCAGGAGCGCAGGTCAGTGGAGCTCTGCGGGGGACCTCTTGCCAGAAACCTCCACTTCTTCAGGGGGGAACCACGATGCAGCACCATTTCCAGTGCCAGAGCTGCTCTGCAGATGGCATGCATGTGGCTGGCTCCTGCCTCTCTGCCAGGCCTGCCCTGTGGCCCAGCTTGACAGCAAGGCTCTCCAGCACAGCTGTGTGAGGACGACTGGAGGGACGAGGCTGGGGCAGGACAGACGAGAGCCATGGGGGATAGAGCAGGAGCATCCTTCCATGGCTGCAGCTACCAAGTGCCCGTCCTTGGCCACACACACCTGGTGCCACAGTGGCCCTTATCACCTGCCCAGCCAGTTGCAGGCCGTGGCCATGCCAGAGGGTGCTGCATGGCTGGCACAGGCAGTGTGGGCTGTGTGACGTCTGCATGCCAGGGAGCTTCACACAGGAAGGTTGGCAGTGCTGGGCTGTGCCAGGCTGCTCTGGCTGGCACGGCCCTGCCTGCCGTGGCTGCGGGCAGGCCGGCCTCCCAACACACAAACATGTGCACCCTGCTGCATCAGCGACCTCCTGTGGTGTCTGTGTTCTGGGAAAGGCCTGGTGAGGAAGGGCCGCGAAGGGCAGGGTGGCAGTGAGCTGCCCCAAAGAGGCTATGGTGCCACAGGCAGGCTGTGCTCAGAGCCATGGGGCATGCATGCCTCATCCTGCAAGAGAGAGTTCAGGGCTGTCTCCAGCTCCTGCCTCCCCACCTGCTTGCAACATCTGTTCCTTAGCACAAGGACTTGGACCTGGCAGAGCAGGGCCAGAGGAGGCCACAGCCATGCTGGAAGCCCTCTGCTGTGGGGCCAGGCTGGGAGAGTTGGGGTTGTTCAGCCTGGAGAAGAGAAGGTTCCAGGAGACCTTGTGGTGGCCTTCGGTTGCTGAGCTGAAAGCTGGGGCCAGAGTTCTGAGCAGGGCTTTTGTGCCAGGAGCGGGCTGAGGGCTTGGCACTCAGGGAGAAATGTTTGCCCCTGAGGGTGGTGAGAGCCTGGGACAGGCTGCCCAGAGAGTGAGATGGCACCATCCCAGGTGAGGCTTCTGGGGCTGAGAGCAGCCTGCTCTGGTTGGGGATGTCCCTGTTGGCTGCACTGGACTGGATCTCTAAAGGTCCCTTCCACCCCAACCTTTCCATGATTCTGTGTTGTCACCTCCCCAAGGGCCAAAGAGCCCAACACCTGGAACCAGCCACTCTGTGACATCAGTGCCAAGGGCACCATGGCAATATGAGCCCTGTGGGCACTCATTTGGGGTGAGGAGCCCTCAGCTCTTGCAGCCACTGGCAGCAATGATTTTGCTCCCCCTCCTCGTCCTGCTGGCCCTGTGCTGGCCCACACATGGCACACAGAGGAACTGTGGGTGAGTGGCACCAGGCTCTGGGAGGGAGCTTGGGTGACTGGTGAGTTCACTGGGAGGGTGCCCTTTGTCCCCCATGGCTGTGCCACAGCTTCCCAAACCCCCTGTGAAGCCTTGGCTGCCCGAGCACCCAGGCTGCTGTGCATGCCACACTGTGTGTAGGGCGGGGGCTGCCCCCAGGCTGCTGTGCAGCCGCGCTGTGTGGGGGGGCAGGGGCTGACCCCCAGGCTGCTGTGCATGCCGCGCTGTGTGGGGAGGGCAGGGGGCTGACCCCCAGGCTGCTGTGCATGCCGCGCTGTGTGGGGAGGGCAGGGGGCTGACCCCCAGCTGCTGTGCATCCACGCTGAGGGCGGGGGCTGACCCTCACCTGCACAGGCCAGCCATCGAGCAGGGCACTGATGAATTTCTGCTTACCAAAGGACCTGTGGACCCGGCCCAAGGCCCGTGGCTCGGGCATGGCACACACTGTGGGTGGCACCCGTGCCCAGCCAGGGGCCTGGCCCTGGATCGTCAGCATCCAGGATCCGCAGAGAGCAGGCTCAGGGCACATCTGTGGAGGGTCCCTCATCGGCTCCCGGTGGGTCCTCACAGCACACACACTGCTTCGTCGGTGCCAGTAAGGAGGAGCAAGGCATGGGCTACGCCCACAGCACTGGCAGGTACCCTGCCTCGAGCACCCCCTGCTACTGCCATCCTGCTTCTTTGCCCTGCCTAGCTGAGGCTACTCAGGAGAAGGCTGGGCTGGTGCCACAGCTTCCCAGCAGCCTCCAGCTTGGCATTCCTTGTGCCCAGGGCAATGGCAGAGAGTGGCAGCACCCTCAGCGATGCTGCCTCTCTCTGTTCCTCTGTCCTTGGCAAGCAGAGGGCAGGGAGGTGCTGCTGCTGCAGGCTGGGCTCTGCTCTCCGAGCCCTGTCTCCATCCGCAGGAACATCAGCAAGTGGCGTGTGTTGGGGGGGCCACAGCTGTGTCCGCGCGCTGGGGCCGGGCCGGGGCCCAGATGCGGCAGGTGAAGCAGCTGCTGGCACACCCCGGTACAGCAGGGCCACCCGAGCAATGACACATCGCCACTGCGCTGCTGGGCTGGCCAGCCCCTCCGCTGCGGGGACTCCGTGCAGCCAGCCTGCCTGCCCGACGGCTCGCTCAGGGTGCAGCCTCACCTACTACTTCTTCGTCGCGGCTGGGCTGCCGCCGCCGCCGACGGTGAGCGCCCGGCACGGGCGGGCCGGCACGACGGGGAGGACCGGCAGAGTCATGGGAGGGCTTGGGGCACCTTGAGATCATCCGGTGACAACTCCCTGCCACGGGCAGGGACACCTTCCACTAGACCAGGTTGCTCAAGGCCTCTCCATCCTGGTCTTGAACGTGGAATGGACTGCCCAGGGAGGTGGTGGATCACCATCATTGGAGGTGTTCAGGAGGAGACTGATGGGGTGCTTGGTGCCATGGTCTAGTTTAGGTGGGTTGGATTTGTTGATAGGTTGGATGTGATGATCTTGAAGGTCTCTTCCAACCTGGTGTATTGTATGTTTTGTTTTGTATTGTATTGTATTGTCTGCAGGGAGGGGGCATTTACAGGGCCCTGTTCTGGTGTCTCACCACCTTCGCTGGAGAGAATTTCTTCCTCATCTCCAGTCTCAGTCTCCCTTCTTCCAGCTCAAAGTCATTGCTCCTCATCCTGTCACTGCAAGTCCTTGTCAAAAAAGTCCCTTCCCAGCGTTCCTATAGCCCCCTCCAGGCACTGGAAAGTCACTAGAAGGTCTCCCAGTAGCCTCCTCCAGGCTGAACAGCCCAACTCTCCTAGCCTGTCCCCACAGGGGAGGTTCTCCAGCCCCTCATCATCTTGGTGGCCTCCTCTGAACCTGTTCCGGTTGGGCTTCCTGAGAGTCAGGGTGAAAGCCAGAGCCAGCTGTGGGACACAACCCCTCTGGAGAGAGGGCCCAGGCTGTGACCCAAAGGCAGGCAGAGGGCAAACCCCGGCACAATGCCTGCAAGAGGCCAAGCCCTTGGAAAGTGGCTCACCCCAGGAGGGAAGGAGAGCTGGGTGTGAGTTGCTGGGAGTCAATTCCTTCCTGTGCTCACAGCTGAGGGACCAACTGACATGCTTCAGGAGGCCAAGGTCCACCTCATGACCCTCAAGCTGTGCAACAGCAGCCGCTGGTACAATGGCACCATCCACAGCCACGTCGTCTGCGCCGGCTACCCGCGGGGCGGCATCCACGCCTGCCAGGTAGGTGCCTGCTGTAGGTCAAGCCCAGCAGCGTGGGCAGCCCTGGCACAAGAGCTTCTCTGTGCATCACAGCTCCATCAGATGCTGGGGGAGAGAGGAGGCCACCCAACACCACCTGCCCCCTGTCTCCTCTGCTGTAGGGTGACAGTGGGGGTCCGCTTGCTTGCCGGACAAGAGCAATGACTACTTCTGGCTGGTGGGATTGACCAGCTGGGCGAAAGGCTGTGCCAGAGCCAAGCGGCCTGGCGTCTACACCTCCACCCAGCACTTCTACAAGTGGATCCTGCTCCAGATGGCACGGTCCCCAGCAGTGCCAACAACTCCAGCAGCACCACCAAGCTCCTCTGCCCCCAGTCAGAAGCCAAAGGCCACGACAGTGCAATCAGCCACCACCAGGTCCTGTCCCTTTCCACAGCAGAAGCTGTTGCAGTTCTTTAGTCTTCTGCAGGAGCTGAATTACATGTGGGCCAAGCAAGGGATGAGCAGGATTCAGGCTGCCCTGTCCCACCACCCTGTCCCCCTGGGACAATGCCTTGCTGCCCAAAGGCCACCTCGGTGCCCAAGGCCTGCTCTGTCCTGGCCACCTTGCTCCCAGGCGTGCAAATGCTGATGGTGACTTTTGGTCTTGATGAAGTGATCAGTTTTCACAGCTAACCCTGCTTCAGGCCAGGGCTGTGTCCTGCACAAGGCAAAGTTTTGCCTGCCCCCACCTGCCAAATGATTCACAGAACGTAGGGCCTGGAAGGCACCTCTGGAGGTCACTGAGTCCAACTTCCTGCCAGGCCAATGTCGCCTAGAGAACATCACCCAGGAATACATCCATGTGGGCTGGGGGATGCAGACTCCATAACTTCTGTGGGCAGCTTGATCCAGGGCTCTGTAACCCTTGAATTAAAGAATTTCCTCCTCGTGTTAGACGGAACAGGGCAGATTCAGAATGGACATCAAGGAGGTTTTCCACAATGAGGATGGTGAAACCTGGAACAGGCTGCCCAGGGATGTGGCTGAGCCCTGTCCCTGGAGACAGTCAAGATAGACTTGAGGTCCCCAGGCACCTGATCTAGTTGGAGGTGCCCCTGCTGACTGCAGAGGCTTGGCCAAATAACCTCGGAGTGTGTCTTCCAACCCAATGCCATCTGTGTAGCCGTGTCGGTGCCGCAGCCCGTTACGCTGTGCCCGCAGCCCGTGGCGCTGTGCCGCGCCCGTTCTCCGCTGCCGCGCCCATAGGCGCTGTGCCGCCGCCTCGCTCTCCGCTGCGTTCCCCAGCGCTGCCCCAGGAGCGGCGCGTCCGCTCGCGCCACTGTATCACAGCGCGGGAGCGGCGGGAGCAGCCCAAGGAGCCCACACACACACCACACACAACACCAGCGAGCCCGGGTCCCGGGGTCCGCGGGACTGGGTCCTGCCGGAGCTGCCCATTCCTCGCTCGCTGGAGCAGCTCTGCCCTCCAGGCCTCAGGCGTCGGCTCCCAGGGTGCGTGGGTGCTGCGGGGAACCAGCAGCGGGACACGCGGGGAGCTTCTGTTGGCCTTCCGGGGGTCGATCGGAAAGCCGGGGGGCAGGATGTCCCCCGGGGAGCTGCGTTCTGCATCTCCCGTGTCCTCCATCCCCCCGCGGGAAAGCTCGGGTTTGCCTTCGGGGGGTGCAAGCCACAGGGCAAGGGTCTGCAGGGCACAGGGACAGCGTGGGCACCTGCAGGGCACCGGTAGGGCAGCTGTCCCCGAGGGTGGGCTCAGGAACCTGCTCACTCCAAGTAAGGGCATCGGTGCGGCACTGCCGAGAAGCTGAGGGCAGCTCCGCGGGGGACATTCCTCAAGTGGTCACCACCACGCTTCTTTCAGAGCAGCCTGGTCTCTGCCTCATGCCTGCAGCAGCCTGGCACCGTGGTCTTCAGCAGGGAGAGGATGCCGTGGGCAGTGGATGGGATGCAGGGGGTCTGCCGGCTGGGTCCGTTCAGGGTGCTACAACCAGCGGAGAGGTGTCACAGTGGGGTGCCAGGGACACTGTCTGGCCACGGGTCTTTGCAGACATGTCTTGATGTGCAGGACACTGCAGTGACCCGGTGGGACAGGCAGAGCTGGCAGCCAGCAGAAGTCTCTGTCCCCATGGCACCGGCCCTGGAGATGTGTGAAGCTCGGGGTGTCCTCAGGAGAGGGACTGATGTGCCTACAGTGCATGCAGCCACTGCCTGGCAGGACCAGGGCATGTGGCCAATGGCCTCAGGGATACAGGGTCATGCCATGGAGGTGCTGGTGTGGAGGGCATTGCAGGTACCATCTGTCTCCTTTCCAGGAGAGGGTCAGAGTCACTGCAACCTGCTCCCAGACCACAGAGCCAGCCTGAGGAGATACAGCAGGGGATTGCCCCCACAGAAGGCCTTGGTGTCCTGGGCTGGGGGTGGTTCTGGGCAAGACATCCTGCAGCTCCTGGGTGGCAGATGGATCTGGGATGTCCCCTGCAGCCGTACCACCCCTCACACGCCAGCTGGAGTCTCCAACAGGCTCTCTCTGATCGTGTTCCTGACATTATTTTCCATAGGCCATGTCTGCTTCTTCCCATCTGCATGCTCAGGCTGCAGGCTGGGTGCCAGGGGATGGCATAGATGGTGGAGGATGCTGCATGCCATGCAAGGCACCAGGAGCCAGGCAGTGGCTGGCTCAGCTTGTGCAGGGAGGGGAGCGCTGGCCAAGTGTGCTGGGAGGAACTGTCACAGCATCACCAGGTGCTTGGGTGGGAAGGGACCTTAGAAGCCAACTGCTCCAACACCCCAACTCAGGAGGGTCAGCAGCTTACCCAAGACCATGACCAGTCAGATCCTGATATCTCCAAGGATAGAGACTCCACAACTTCTCTGGGTGACCTGTGCCAGTGCTCAGCCACCCTCCAGTAACAAAGGGTCTTCTGGGTTAGGTGGCATTTAATGGATTTGAATTTGTGGCCATTCCCTCTTCTCTTGTCTCTGGACAGCACATCAGACTCAGTGTGGTCCTGGGCAGCCTGATCTTGTTGGAGGTGTAGGGAGAAGATGACCTTGGAGAGTCCCTCTGACCCATGCACTCTGTGAATCTAAGACCTGGCTGACTCTTGTACCCTCCCTCAGACATTGATCCACATTGATAGATCCCCTGAGCCTTCTCCTGTTTAGGCTTAACAGAGCCAGCCCTCTCATCCTCTCCTCATATGAGGGATGCTCAAGTCAGCTTCAGAATGCCCCTTGGAGAACTCTCTTCAGCACACCTGAGACCAGAACAGGACCAGCTGTGGTCTCACCAGTGCTGAGTAGAAAGGAAGGATCACCTCCCTCCTGGCCATGCTGCTCCTGCAGCCCAAGATGTTGGTGGCTTGCTTTGACACAAGGCACAGAGCTTGGTCAACCAGAGCCCGCAGGTCCCTCTGGGCAGAGCTGCTTCCCAGCCAGCCAGCAACCAGCACACACTGGTGCTGTGAGGTTACTCTTCCCCAGGCACAGGACTTTGCAGTCCCTTGGCTGAACTCGAGGAGATGCCAGCTCCATTCTCCTCTCTGGATGGCAGCACACCTGCGGTCTATCAGCCACTCCTCCTAGCTCCGAGTCAGCTGCAGGCTTGCTGTGCTCTGTGCCCCACCAGCCGTGCGTCAGTGGAGATGTTGGACAATGTTGGCCCCACTGTTGACCCCTGGGGCACTCCACTGGCCTCCACCTGGGCTTTGCACCACTGGTCACACCTGTCTGGACCCAGCCACGCAGGAGTTCTCAGTCTATGTCCCTGTTTGCTCATCTGATCCACGGCTTATCAGGAGACAGCATGAAAAGAGCATGACTGAAGCTGAGGTAACATCTGCTGCTCCCCCTCAACCACCAAGCCAGAGTCCTCCTCTGCTGGGCTGCAGGCTGGGGAGGCACCATTCCCCCTTCTTCCATGGACAAGGGGCTGGAATCTTCCCTGTCTAGAGCCAGGGCTGTCCCAGGGCATTGCCTCCATGCAGAAGGAGATTCCTCTCCAAGGCTTCCCAGAGAAGCCCTGGTCTCCTCCACGAACTTCAGCTGGTGGCTGCAGGCTTTGACACCCCTCATGCGCTGGTATGAATCTGGTACTGGGGTGGGCATGCCCTTGTGCTTGCCATGGGGTGGCTCTGTGCAGTGCAGCAGTCTGTGACTGCTCCAGGGCCTGCTTTCCTCCCCATGGCCCTGCTCTTCAGTGGCTGTCCTGGTTTGGCTGTCCTGGAATCCTGGGCCA
>CM037632.1:54437836-54508419 GCA_015227895.2 Colaptes auratus
TGGTGAGCAGCTGAGATGGCTGCTGTGTTGTAGGGAATTAAAAATGCATGACTTGGGGTTTCTTGGAGCATGCCTGTTGTGCTGCAGCTGGTGCCAGCAGAGCAGGGTGCTGAGGAAGAGAGGGGGGAGGAAGGGGCCGGCGCACGCGTTCCGTTCGCGCCAGGAGCTCACCGTGGGCAGAGGGTGCCACCAGCCTCTGAGAACCTGCCTCAGGACAGGCGGCCCGGCCTCCACTGGCAGAGGGGTGGCAGCCCCTGTCATGCGCCTGGGACACTTCACAGCGATGGGGTGCCCCCCTTCCTGTCAAAGGAGGCTGCTCGGGTCCCAGCAGGGGCCACAGCGAGGTGCCCCGGGCACGGCTGCCACAGCCCCGGCCGCTCCCCTCTGGAGAAGAGCTCACAGGACCCCATGGGAAGAGAGCAAAGCCACCAGAGCTGCTCCCGTGGGCTGCCCTGGTTCTGTCTGGGATGGGGTTAATTCCCCGCCGCAGCTGGCTCTGGATAACCTGGAAACAGCTGATGGTGGAGTCGTTGCTAAGTAGCACTCATCCCAAGTTAAGGATTCCTCCGAGCAGGAGCACAAGGAGCTGGGAGGGAGCGGGGCCAGGAGAGCTGAACCCAGCCAGCCACAGGGGATGTCCCAGCCCACAGAAGACCATGCCCAGGGTACAAACTCGGGCAGCTGGCCAGGAAGGGCAGATGCTTGGGCATCAGCTGGTGGAGGGTGGGCGCCTTTGTGGTGCACCCCTTGCCTTGGGGCTTATTTCTCTCTCTTTTTGCTGTTTTATTTCACTGCTGTCATCATTATCCCTGGTTCATCTTAACTGCTACAACTCTCTTATCTCAACCCAGGAGTTTTACCTTTTATCCTGACCCTCCTCCTTCCACTGTGGGAAGTAACCGGTGAGAGGCTGTGTGGGCTCAGTGGCCAGCTGGGGTTAAACCACAACAAGGACCAAAGCAAACTGGCACAGGGCACGTGTGTGTGTGTGCCTCTCTGTGTGTGTGTGCCTCTGTGTGTGTGTGTGCCTCCTGTTGTTGGTTGCCTCTGTGTTTGTGTGTGTCTCTGTGTGTGTGTGTGCCTCTCTCTCTCTGTGTGTGTCTGTGTGTGTGTGTGCCTCTGTGTGTGTGTGCCCTGCTGGGGCATTCAGGGACCACAGTGCACCAAGACTCTGCCCCCGTAGCACTGGCAGTACCAACCCACACACCCCACCATGCCTGCTGGCCCTGTTCTGTAGAATCATAGAATCATTTGGGTTGGAAGAGACCTTTCAGATCATGGAGTCCAACACTTAACCCAGCCCTGCCAGGGCACCACCAACCCATGGCCCTCAGCACCACAGCTCCACAGCTCCAAAACCCCTCCAGGGATGGGGATTCCACCACTGCCCTGGGCAGCCTGGGCCAGGCCTGGACAAGCCTCAAGGGGCAGAAATTGTTCCTCATGGCCAACCTCAACCTCCCCTGGGCCAACCTGAGGCCAGTTCCTCTCGTCCTACACACGCTCTGGGCCCCTGCATGGGATCATCTAGCCAACCACCCAAACCACAGCAGTCATCTGCAGCACAGGAGCCTTCCCCAGGCACACACCAAGGCCCCAGGTTGTGCCAGCTCTTGGCACAGCCACAGCACTATCCTGGGAAGCCAAGCTTTTGAAGCCCCTGCTGGCATCTTGTCCTGAGCCAGCCAAGCACCAGCTGCATTTTACCAACGTCCTGGGCATGGGAGGGTTGGGGCAGCAGAAACATCAACAGAGCACACGGGGGAGAGGTGCCAGCAGAGCCGTGCCCCTGGGCACAGCCCCACGTGTCCAACACATGCAGGACTGGGCACCAGGGCTCCCAGGAAGAAAGCAAACCCAGGGAGACTGAGAAACAAGCAAGAAGGACCGAAGAGCAAAGGAAAAAAAACCAAAAAGCTGTCATAAGAGAGAGGAAGGAGCAGGGACTGCTGCTTCGGGAGGAGGCAAACGAGAAGGGATGCAGATAAAAGCTGTCACCTCCTGAGCAGCCTGCAGAAAAGAGCAGACACTTCTGCTCCTTTCATCTCCCAGCACCAGGGCAGGGGAAGTGCTGTGGATCTCACAGCAAGGAAACACTTCCCATCGCCTGCTACAGGGCCATGCAGCCCCCCGCCACAGCAAAGCCCTCAGGCCCAGGATGGTGCAAGTTCTGGAGGGTTCTGTGGCTGAGGGCACCACCCAGCAGCCCTGATCTGGGGGGATGCTGAGCAGCCCCTCCAGCAGATCACCCCTCGGCCAGTGCCTGGCTCCCTGCGGCAGTGCCAGAGAAGGGTCAGGGCAGCCAGATGGTCCCAAAGGGTGGCTGTGAGCTGCAGAGCGGCTCAGCTCCCAGCAGGATGGCTCAGATCCCAGCAGGACCTGGGAGCTCCTCCTGGCTTTCATAGATTCATAGATCCACAGAACAGTTTGGGTCGGAAGGGACCTTCAAGATACCTGGCTCCAACGTCCCTGCCACAGACAAGGACACTTCCCGCTAGATCAGGCTGCCCAAGGCCCCACCCAACCTGACCCTGAAGAAAAGGAAGAGGAGAAAAGCCTCCTTCCACCATCTCCATCCCACCCTGACGTCCTGGGCCAGCACAACAACCTCCTGGGCTCCTGCTGAGCTCAGTCTCTCGAGCACCACCTTTTCTGCCCTCAGCTGAGGAGGAGCAGGGGGAACCTCGCCCATGGGGACGTACATCCCGTAACACCAAAGGCCCTGATCTGCAGGAGAAGCAGCTGGGGGGAGAAATTAACTGCTTATAAGATGAGCATCTTCTCCCAATCCTGATAAGAGGCCGAGGAGATTGATGAGTTTATTATTGGAGCTGATAAATTAAACTCTTCACAGAGGAATAAATTATGCAGATGCTCTGCGATGTATTTAGACTGCAGCTCGCAGGCTGCCGGGATCCGAGCCCTGACGGTCCCCCAGGATCCTGCTGTCTGTGAAGCCAGAGGGGCCTTGTTCAGACGAGCAAGGGGAGCTCCAGGGGGGGTTGTTTCTTCCTCTTGCTGTGAGCGGCAGTCCTGCCTCTCACTTGTCCGGGGCTGACTCTTCCACTGGGAAGGTGCAGTTCCCCTCTGCTCCCCGTTCAGCTGCTTCCCTTTCTGGGATGAGAGCGAGGCCCACAGCCTGGCAGCAGCTGGTCCCCAGCAGCCTGATAAGCAAGACATGATCAGAAATGACAAGTAAGTGGAAGTAAAATTGTCCCCAAGACAGAACGGGGAGCTGGGAAGCATCTGGAGACTCCTCTCTATCTCGGGAGCGTTGTGGGAATGTCTCTGTGCACAGAGAGACCTCCACGGGGCTGTGCTGTGGCAGATGGGATGCAGGCAGATGCCTGTGCTCAGCGTTCACACAAAAGGGACACTGCCCCTTTCTGCCTCCTGACGGGCCCTGGCCCCACAAAGGGTCAATGCAGCTTGGTCCCTCTCACAAGCACCATCAAAGAATCCATTCCAGCTGCTCCAGAGGAGAAACACAGACAAAGCCTGCCCCAGACCGGGCCAAGCGCTGCGGTGCCGCGGGCGGACGCCGCTGCACATCTCTGAGCGCGCTCTCTGCTCCGGCCATGCCACAGCCAAAGTGCCACCGTGGCACCACACTGCCTGGCACAGCCTGCACAGGCATTGCTGCCCCACGTGGCCCCACGGGGAGGCTGGAGGGGAGCAGCCAGGGTGAGTTTGGATACGGCCAACCTGAGCTAGCAGGCTCCTGCCACAGCTCTGGGGACCTGTGACCCCACAGAGGAGCAGGAGGCGTTGAGGAAGGGGCTCAGCCCGCAGCCCCCAGCAGGCTAATTCCCGTGTGCCCAGCACACCAGGAGCTGTAGCCTCTTCCTGCCGAGGCCGGGAATGTTCCACCGTTCCTCCTTCAGGCAGGGAAAGGTCCTCAGGCAGCCCAGCCCACGGCCAGCTTCCGCCGGCGCTGAACAATAGCATCCAGGGCTGAGTGCTTGTGGGGCCACCATGCTTCCTGCCATTCTTTGCACACCCCTGAGGATGTCTATAAAAAGCAGAAGAATCCAGACCTGGAAGTCTAAACCACTCCTTAAATAAGCCAGGAATGCCAGGCTTTCCTGGGGCAGGGAGCCCTGCAGACCCCTGCAGCGAGAGGGAGGTGGGACACAGCCCCAGAGCTGTCGGTTCCTGTCCTGGGGAGAAGTGCAGCCCTGAACCGCACGGCACCCCCCGGTCTCTCGGTGCCGACAAGACCCAGCCAACCACCAGACCCACCTCTGCCCACCGAGGCCTCTCTGCTTCTCTGCTAAGTCACCCACCTTGGCATGAAAGAACAACCCAGAGAACCAGTTCCTTCCAAAGGAGCAGCCCCTCAAGGCAGGGTTCACCACCACCCAGACCCACCAGGGAAGGCTCAGGGCAAGCCGAGGCTGCAGGAGGCTGTTTGTGGGGTGCACACCCTGCAAGGGTCCTGGGGTTCTGGCTCTGCCCAGGGAGGGTCTTGCACTGATGGTCCTCCTGCACCATGCCAGGCCCGGTCCCCACCAGTCACCCGTGCAGCTGCAGCTGAGTCTGGGCAGCATCCAGAGCCACCATCTCCCAGAGCTGCTGCCAGCGAGGGCAGAACGCTGCTGCCAGAGAGGTCTTTCAATATTTCATGCCACAAGAGCCTCCTGCTCGACCTGCTTCTCTGGTTACCACAGTCCCAGCGCCTTCTGCTCCCCACGGCGAGGGGGCAGGCTGACTGCAGCTCCTGGCCCAGACACCCCACCCCTGAGAGTTTGGGCTGACCCTTAAGAGACTAGAGCCAGCTGCCTCCCCTGCCCACGCTGGCAGCCAGAGCCCAGGCATGCAGGAGCCCGAGCCTGTGCCCGTTGTCACAGTGACAGCAGCTCAGCTGCCTTCAGGAGTGGGATGGCAATTTACTCTTTGTGCTCTTTTTAGCAGCATGGCTCCCCCCCCTGCTCCAGGCCTGCCTTGGCAGGGGGATTCCCACCCCACCACCCTGCCAGCCCCACAGAGCTGATGAGTCTCTCTGCACCCCGCGGCTCCCCCTCTCGTGTCCCCACTGCCAAGAGCCAGCAGCTGCTGGCTCCCAGGCTAGCAGGGGCAGCAGGCCGGCAGAAGCAGGGCAGGACATGGCCAGACCCCCTTGATGCCTGGGTGAGGACCCCAGCAACACAGCTCTGCTCCCTCTGTGTGTCCCAGTTCCCCTCGCAGCCCCTCCTGAGCAAAGGCAGAGAGGGGCAGGAGCCAGGAGCCCTCCCAACTGACCACTGGCTGCAACCCACCCCTGGAAGGCTCCTCAGCCCGAGGGCACTGCCAGCAGCAGCTCCACTCCCACGTCTCACCACACGCATGCCCTTGCCTCTGCCCTGGCTCTACCCCAAATGCCATCACCGGCCCTCTGCCAAGCCCCGCAGCAGCCATGAGCTCTGCTCCAGAGCAGGACCAGCTCCCCATCAGGCCAGGCTCCATCACCCCACAGGATGCCCCAGCCCCCGAGGGGCAGGGGAGCCTGGGCTGCCCGCCGTGCCCCCTCCCCGGCTGCCCCCCCAGCCCCGTACGCTGCTGGCACACACGTGCCTCACCATTTGCATAGGCACTCACGCACGCCTCTGCGGAGGCCGCAGCCAGGAATTTTTAGCTGGTGGGAATCTCAGCAGAATATTCTGTCAGCTCTGCTCGTGTGTCTGCTGGAGTGGGCACCCCCCCACACAACACCCCCCCCCCCGAGCACGGCAGTGGTGCCAGGGATGGGGTACTACAGACCACACAACGTGTTTGGATCACCACACTAGCAGCACTGGGTGGCGTGTGGTTATTTGGGTGCTGCGTGCTGCACGGCGAGGAAAGGATTTGGTTGTTGTCTGCAAAAGGTCCCTGCAGCATTCTCCTTCATGCCCCTTTTTGCCCTCAGCCCCTTTTGCCCCTTGCAGGTTCAGCTTAGGCAGCAAAACCTCCCCCGAGGGCTCCTGCGCAGGGGCAAACTACAGGAGGACTTGGACGCGCGGTTAAGTTTAGCAGCTAAGGAGGCGATGGATACTTGTTAGGTCTCATCTCCATCACCCCATGTCACCACTGAGGCAGAGGGACTACAGAAGTTTCTTGTTAAGTTTACAAAGGTCCTACCTTGCCCTGCTCCACACTGTCCCCAGGCCCCATCCCTGAGCCTCACACCATGTGCACAGGCAGTACCCATACCACGCTCTCTGCTCGGACACAGCCCTGAGGTCCCCAGTTCCATTCCTGCTCTCAAGAGCCTGAGGTCTTCTGCATCTTGTCCCACACCTGGGAGGGTCACAGCAAGCATCACTTAGCCACCCCAGCCCAGAAGACACCAACCAAGAGACGTGGCAGGTCCTGGGCCAAGTTATCCTCTGGGGGATCAAGACCAAGAGAAGGCTGAGCCCTGCAGAGGTCAGCACCCCCAGTCCTCAGCTCCTCTGCTTACCACCCAAGATGGCACAAGCACACAAGAGCAAGAAGAAGGCCTTGTGAGACACTTTCCCACCATGCCTTGCTACAGGCACCTTTGCAAAGCCAGCTTCACATCTCAGAGATGCCTGGCAGAGGTAATCCTCCCATCACTGAAGGCTTTGAGGATCCCTGCCCAAGGGCATAGAGGCTTCCTTCCTGCATCCCAACCCACAGCAACACCCCAGGCACCCCTGGGTACTGGTGCCTGTGCTGGCCAACCCAGCTCTGGACTTTCCTGCTCCCTTGTCCCAGTTGTGGAAGAGTAGTAGAGTGGCAGACACTTTTGCAGCAGTTCCCTGAGGCAGCAGGGCCAAGCAAAGCAGCAAGATGGCTGAGACTGAGGCAGGAGGACACGAACCACACAAAGCCTCAACAGGCCTGTCCAGCACTCCCTGAGCCCAGGCAGCGGCCTGCTGGCTGCGACAGCACAGGCCGGAGATGACTTTACCACGCAAACTGTGCTTAGCAAGAGAGCACAGAGCGCAGGGAAATGGAGCCTGCAGCACCACGTGCGAAGCCCCAAGGGCAGACACCCCCACTTCTGCTCATGTACACCAGGACCACCAACAGAGAAGTCACAAAGCGCTGCCATGCCTCCACCAGAAGTCCTTCTGCTGCCTAAATCCTGCTGGACCACGCTGCAGGCGTCGTGGTCCCCATCCTCTGGCACAGCTACCAAAAATCAGGGCTCCTGCTCCCCAGCACCAGCCCCCAGCACCAGCTACGGTCTCAATACCTACGTGTCCCTTGCCACCACGGCAGCTTCCCCCAAGCACATTCAGCTCACTGCAAACCTCAGCCCTTGCTGCTCCAGATACCCCGTGGCAGCCGCAGCCCCTACCTGCTGTCCACACTCCCCAAAGTACCTCACAGCCCCTACCCCAGCACAGGCACCCCAGTTCCAGCCACAGCTCCTGTCCTGACGCACCAACACCCCCCCAAGACATCCCACTGCCCCCCACGGCCCCTGTTTCCTCCAGAGGCCCCACTGGCCTCTGCAGCTGCGGCCACCCCACGAGCACAGCCCCCAGGACGGGCACCCAGCCGCGACCCACGGCCCACATTCCCCAGCACAAACACGCGGGGACCACCCCGCGGCCGGCACGCCCCGGCCCTGTGCCCACTCACACCGCGGCCCCCCCGCAGCACACCGATGCAACCTCCCCCGCCCTGCACGCCCCCCGCCCGGCCCCGCCTGCCGCCGCCTCTGCCTCCCACCCGCCCGGGCACGGGCTCCGGCGGAGCCCTCCCCTTGGTGCCCCTCCGAGCCGCCGGACCCGGAGCGCGACCTCCAGGCAGGGCTGAGCGCCGGCTCCGCTGGGCGCCCCGCTCCCCGCCCCGGCTCCGCTCGTTACCTGCGGGACGGCGGGCGGCGGGGCCCGAGCCACCATAGCCGCGGTGCGGCCGGGGGCAGCGGCGGCCGCCGGCGGCGGGAGGGCGCGGAGCGGAGCGGGGAGCGGGGAGCAGGGACCGGAGCGGGGAGCGGAGCGGGGCGGGGGCGGCGGGGCCGGGGCCGGGAGCGGCGCGCGCGGCGAAGCCTCCGCGAACTCGTCCCCCGCCGCCGGCAGCGGGTGTTAGTTTAAGGAGTTGTCATGGCAACGGGGAACCGGGAGCGCGGCGAGGGGCGGGCGGAGGCAAACTTCAGAGGCGGCTGCTCCGGCCCCGGCATCCGCGGCCACCGCTGCCCCGCAGCCGCCACCGGCTTCCCGCCGCTTCCACCCCGCCGGGCTCCCGCCGCCCCCGCCCGCGGGGACGCGCCCGGCCGCGGCTCGGCCCCTTCGCCGGCAGCCCCGGGAGGAAGCGGCGGCCGGGGGCGAGGGTAGATCTGAGCCCCGGCGTACTCCCGCGGAGTGCCCCGCCACGGTCCCGCACAGCGCCCCGGGGCCGGCCCGGGGTCCGATGGATGCTCCGATAGCAGGGCTGGGGTGCCAACGTAGAACCACTTCGCCCACCGCCAGGCACCGGGGCCAGAACGGCCTCGGACCCCAGGGCGAGGAACCAGAACTGCCCCAGCCCAGCCAGTTCCACCGGGGGCACAGGGGTGCCCTTCCCAGGGCTGGCACGGCCCCACCGCAGGCAGCGGGGGGCCGTTGCCAGGGCTTGCTCGGCCCCGCCGAGAGAAGGGGAGCCCTAGCCTCAGGGTGCTGGGGTCAGCCGGGCACCCCCCATCCGGCCCGGTGCCGTTACCTGTCCCGGGTCTGTGTGTTCCTCAGGCTGCTCCCGCTGCCGACGCCCGCGGAGCTGAAGCCTGCAGGAAGCCCCGGGCCGCCAGCTCAGCCCCTTTCCTGTCAGGAAGGGGACACCCCTGGCCCTGGCCGAGCTCCACACCCCGCGTCCTGCTGTCGTCAGCCTGAGACATGCGGACGTCCCGGGTCAGGCCCTGGCCACCAGATCCCACAGTTACACACGGGCTGCACACGCATGGCCTTGGGGTCCTTGAGTTGCTGAGCATCACAGGCGTCCGTGGCATGTGCATGGATCTGGGAGACTGTGGGGTGCTGAGCATCATGGGGGTTGTGACATGAGCGTGGCCTTGGGGGTGCTGAGCATCACAGGGGCTGCGGCATGCACGGCTCAGGGGACTGGAATCAGGATGTGCCTCCGCATCCTATCTGGGAGCCAGGAAACACCTTGTCAGAGCTGGGATTCTCCCTTCCTGTGGGAGTTCCATGGCCGGGAGGAAGCCCCTGTGTGGGGCTGAGAGCCCAGCACCAGCAGCTGAACTGGATGGACAAACAGACGGTGCCCTGGGCACTTGCTGGGGCACATAGTCTGCCCTGGCCAGCCGTGGGTGGGATGAGGGTGGGCAGGGACAGGGCAGCCAAGAGGCACTGCAGGGCTGATCCAGAGAGCAGGCAGCACCCTTGGCAGAACTGTGGTGGGAGGGAGGGACCCTGCCCTGCCAGTTTCATCTGTAAGGCAGCACAACCCCTCTCACCCTGCTGCCCACCCCTCTTGTGCCTCCATAATCCCACCACCTGCCCAGCCCGGCATGCCATCTTACCTGCTCCCTCTGCCCAGCCTGCCACGCTATCGTACCTGCTCTTCCTGCCCAGCCTGGCATGCCCTGCCCGGCCTGGCATGCCCCGGCCCCCGCTCCACTTGCCAGCTTCCATGCGTGCGGCAGCAGCGTGCAGCTGCGGTGCAGCACAGCCACGTGTCTGTGTGGGCTCTGCTGGAAGGAGGTCAAGTGCTTCCAACCACCTCAGTGAGGCACACGGGGACCCAAAGCCTGTGCAGAGCCCCGGGTGCCCCGAGTGCCTTGTGCCCCTCCAGGAGAGGCTGCTCTGCCAGGCTCAGTCCCTCTTTGGGCAGCAGCAATCCCCCCCCTGCAGCAGTCACACCCAGCTCGGGAGAGCCACAGGAGGGATGGACCCATCCGGCTGGCTGCAGGACACTGCCAAGATCACAGACTCATAGCATCACAGAATTGTCAGGGTCGGAAGGGACCTCAAGGATCATCCAGTTCCAAGCCCCCTGCCATGGCCAGGGACACCTCACACTGCAGCAGGTTGCTCACAGCCACATCCAGCCTGGCTTTAAAAACATCCAGGGATGAGACTTCCACCACCTCCCTGGCAACCTGTGCCAGTGCCTCACCACCCTCATGGGGAACAACTTCTTCCTGACATCCAATCTGAATCTACCCATTTCTAGTTTTGCTCCATTCCCCCCAGTCCTATCACTCCCTGACACCCTCAAAACTGAGGGAGTGTCACCTGTCACCACCTCACCTGTTTCCTTCCTGGGGGGGCGCACACCTTCCCTAGGCTTCTTTTTACCATTACTATACCTATAGAAATGTTTACTGTTCTCCTTGATCTCCCTGGCTAGATTTAATTCTTCTTGATTTAATTCTTCTCCCTCTCCCTGGGACAGCTCTCCAGCATCCCCTGGGATCCGTGCTGGCTGTAGTTCCCACATACCCCTTCCCCATCTCTCCAAGGGGAACTGCAGCCACCAAGGGAAGTTCTTCCTGTGGCTTCCCAGGTCAATGTTGCTGCCTCAGGGCCTGGGACATAGCATCCAGGCTCTGCCTGTGCCTTTGCCCTGGTTTTGGTGATGAAATGTTCAGCTGCCATTCTTTGGGCACTATGTAGCTGATGGAGGCAAACTTCCTGGACTTCCTTTGTGAGCCTGGAGAGCTGAGAACACGTAGTCCCCATAAAACTGACACATTGCCCCCTGTCCCCGTGCTCCAAGTGTCCTCAGAGCACTGCAGCACTCCCACCAGCAGCTCAGAGCTGCTGCTGTGACGTGGGCTGCAGCCCCACAGCACTAGGAACAAGTCCCAGCTGCACTAGAGAGGAGCAGGTGCTGGAGTCACAGGAATGGGACCAGAGCCTGGACACAGGAGAGTGGGATGGAGCCCCAGGAACATCCTAGGCAGAACAATACATGCGCAGGTCCTGCTGGAGGTCAAGCAAGGAGATCCTGGCTGCATGGCACAGGTAACAATTAAACAGCACGGGATGGGCCTCGGTGGAGAGGGGCAGAACTTCCTCCTCTCAGCAGCAGCCCTCCAGGGAGGACAGCAGGGGCCCCTCTGCCAGGTCTCCCTGAGGCAGCCCACTCCTGAGCTCCTCCACAGCAGAGCCCAGGCACAGGGCAGCTCAATATGAGCAGCAGCTGACATATTGAAGGTGGCAGCTCCCCTCGAGACTACCCAAGTGTGAAATAGAGCTGGTATGATCTGGGAGAAGAGACATCGCTCAGGGGAGAGCAGCCAAGAGAGTGCTCAGCTGAGGGCACCTCTGCAGCTGCTGTGGTGGGGACAAGGAGGAACCCCACACAGATGTCTGTATGTCCAGGAAGCCCACGGCACGCACACAGCTGAAGGAGAGGAGCAGCTCTAGGCCAGGGCTGGCCCGAGGAACGAGAAGCCATCCTCCTTCTGCCTTTCAGCACAGCAGAGTGCTGTGGCGTGGCCCCGGGTTTGTGCCCATGCCGAGGCGAGAAACTCAAGAGCACAACCCATGCCAGTCCTGCCTGAGCCTCAGCCTCAGGGAGGACACCGTGGGAGGCAGCCCAGCTTGCTCCGTGCGGTCCAGGAGGTGGAACCAGCACACAACTAGGATGCTGCGGTCTGCTGAAGCAGGATTGACAGATGGGAGGTTCCGCAGGGCAGGGCAGTGCCCGCACACACACCCGGGGAACGTGGGCACACCGGCCCCGGGGAGCGGCGGGGCTGGCCCCCAGCAGGGGCTGCGGACAAGTGCTGTGCGCGGCAGCAGGGGCCCGGGGCGCACGGAGGAGGTCGGCGGCCGCGGTGCCTTCTCCAAAGGTGAGGGAAGCGGCGTGGAGCAAGGCTGGCGAGTGGGAAGCTGCAGGAAGCCGGCGCCCAGGCAGGAGCGCGGAGCCAGGCGGAGGCAGGGCCCATCTGCTCCCTCCAGTCTGGCACCGCGGGAGAGCAGACACCACGCAGGGGACCCAGAGCAAGGGGGCAGCCGCGGAGCTGCCCAGACCTGGCTGGGTTTGCTCCCAGGCATGCCAGGGCACCCTGCGATGAGCCGAGGACGCTCTGCAGCTGTTGCTCCGCTGGGAATGCTGCACCCCCCACAAGCACGGAGCTCGGGTGATGGGCGTGAAAAGGCCAGAGAGGGAGAGAACCAAGGACCTTGGTGGCTGTGGTGGGGATCCAGGTGGCTGCCGACCATCGAGCAGAGAGAACTGCCCTAGCTTCACCCGGGGGTGCTGGGCAGTGCCGGGGGGCGGCTCACCATGGGGCCAGGTGGTCTCTCTGGACCCTGCACTCAGTGCTGCACCTGGAGCAGCAAAAAGTCTTCTCGATCTCCAGGCTGCTGCCAGCACACCCTGCTGAGGCCCTGCAGCCCCTGACACAGGCAAGCAGTGGGGCAGCAGCACCCAGCGCCAGGGGGACAGCTTAGCTCCCCTCCTCCTCTGAGCCTCCCTGACTCGGGCTTGCCCTTCCCATCATGGCACAGCATGGGATGGCAGGAAGTGGGCCGCTGGCTGGAACCCCCTCCAGTGCCGCCCTTTGGAGGGAAGGAGGTGGCAGCAGAGGCTGATTCCACGCTCTGTGCACTGCATGGGCAAAGCTCTGCACGGGAAGGCAGAGAGGCTGGGCTGGCAGTTGCCAGAGGGCTGGCAGCACACCCAGCATTCCTGGTGGCACAGAGGGGATCACGGCTGGGCAGGACAGCTCCTTCAGCCTCCAGCCAAGCCCAGTCTCCATAAAGGCCAGGACATGGAACTTCTTGGGAAGCTCTGGAAGAGGCTTTTGCTTTGGCATTGGTTAGAATGGAAATATAGCTGTGGATGTCCCATCCCTGAAAGTGTGGCAGGCCAGGCTTGGAGCAGCTTGATCTGGTGGGAGGCGCCCCTGCCCATGGCAGGGGGGTTGAAACTAGATAATCTTTAAGGTCCCTTCCAGCTCAACCCATCTGTGGTTCCGTGTGCCAGCAAAGTGCCTCTCACCACAGAGTGACACCACCTCTGCCAGCACTCCAAGCTCTTAGGGACTGGCTACGAGGAGAGGAGCAGCCGGCTCCAGCTGGGCACAGGCAGGGCCAGGCCTGCTGCCTTGGGCAGTGTGCCAACAAGCCTGCAGACAGGACAGCCTGCCAGCTGTGGGACTCCAGCTGTGAGTTTACCACTGCCCCTGCAGTGAGGGGTGACTCCTGCTGAGCTCAACACTGAGAGCTTCATTTAGAGTCATGCTGCTGAAAGCTCTGGCTGGAGATGATGCATCACCCACAGCTCCTAGCACACACAAACACCACCGTGTGGCTCCTCAGCAGCTCTGGCTACCGTGGGATGGCCTCAGGGCGCTGACAGAGCTTCAAGTGCCACAGCCAAGAGAGCCACCTTCAAGGTCTGGGTCCTTATCTGCAGGGTCCCCCACAGCCCCGACCAGCACAAGGAGCCTGAAGCCATGGGCTGAGGCCACCTTGGGCACAGAGATGTTGTCCCCAGCCAGGGTGAGACATGCCAGATTAGGATCAGTTTGCCAAAAGCTCACCACATCTCCTACTAGCCCCACTGCTTCCTGCTGCTCCTCAGTGGGCTGCCACACAACTACAGAGCAGCCCAGACAGACAGAAGGTGGCCCAGGGCGTTTGTCCCCCACGCTGCCCTTCCCAAGGTGGTGCCCAGTGACGACACATGCCCACTGCATGCTGGTGCCACTGCTTGGCTCTAGCATCCCTGGGCTGAGCTCTTCCTCTGCACTGAGCCTCATGGAACAAACCGGGTGCTTTCTGGGGCTCCTCCCCATGTCCCATACTCTGGATTCCATCACATTCCCTTCATGAACCATTCCCGGGCGTCCAGCATAAAGCTGGTCAGGACCAAGAGCAGCTCCAAAAGGTGGCCAATGCAGGAGGCGGCTCTGTGTTTTCCAGCTCTTGTCGCTAGCAGAAGGTGCAGATGTCTCTTCCCTGAGCTCATGGTGTAGGAGCAGCTGCTGTGGGACTCTGAAATGTCAGATCTTCCTGCCTGACACAGATAAGCCTTGGGCTCTGCCAGCAGCAGCCTCCGAGCGCGCCGCTAAGGGCACCCCGTGCCCAGCCCGCCGCTTCCTGCAGCAGCAGCCTTGGTGGTGGCACCAACCCCACCGTGCATCTGTTGCTGGGACCTACCCGGGCAGGCAAAGAAGTGCCAGGCCACTGCCCACGGCTCAAGCCGTGCCACACAGCACGTCACAGTCATGCACAAGGCATCGCTTGTCTCACCGCATCTCCTGCCCTCACCACCCGTGCTGCGCTGTGCTGCGCTGGGAGGGGGCTCCAGAGCACCACCGCCTCCAGCCTGTGCACCGCTGCAGCAGCGTTGTCCTGCTCTGCAAGCCTCCCGTGCCGAGCCGTGAACGCAGTCCCTGCAGTCTTGCTGCTGAGGAGCCTCTGGCCAATGCTTGTTAGTGAAAATGCTTCTCCTGTTCCAATCTCCTGCCTCATCAGCTCCTCCAGCCCACCCTGCCACATGGCAAACACCTCAGCTCCTGGGCACCTGACTGTGCTGCTGTGGGCTGCTCCCAGCACTCACATGGGCAGTGTGAAGTCAGATAACTCTCAACAGGAGAAACGTTACTGCAAGAGCTGAGAAGGGCCTGGCTAGGATGCAGCCATCGACAATGAGAGCACTGCCTGGGGTCAGGCAAATAGGAGACACTAAAAGCTGTACCTGCAGCTCCCTGTGCTGAGGCAGAGTTGTCTCTCTCCCTCCAACCAGATCACATCCACCAGGACTTTGGTACAGACTTTGGCCAAGTCCTTCCTCCAAGCCTGCACCCTAGCTTTCCCCCCGGGGGGGGCTTGGGGGCTGGGAGGGTGTGTTCTTTGGTGAACAGCTCGGCATGCTGAGCTTCTTCCCAGGGTCACACTTGACTCTGAAGGCTGACCCAAAAGCTGCAGAGCAGCCTCACCTCAGCAACCTTGTGCCCAGTTTATGTGCAGCCTCTCAGCTTCATGAAGTGCAGGGGCAGAAGACCTCACGTGGCTGAAGCCTTCATCCCACTCAGCACAGCCCAGCCCTTCACGTGCTCAGCCTTTCCAGCCTGTTTTTCATCTAAGCACATTTTCAAAGCATTCTGCCCACCAGCTTGTGAAGAGCCCCAGATGCAAGCCCTGGCCACCTTCACACCGAGGAACAACTGCATCTCCCCTGGGGTGGCATCACCAGCACCAGAGGTGTCCTGCAGGCTTCACAGGCAGCCCCTCTGGGCCCCACCGGCTCTTCTCAGCTGCAGGGTGGGTGAGGCTCCTCCACAGGACACGGGACAGCCCCTCTGGGCACCTACCCTGCCCTCCAAGTGCCATGCCACGAACCGCCGCCAGCCCAACGCGGCCAAGCCAGCAAACCCTCCTGGTGCCAGGCTTGCACCTGGAAACCCCCTGCCCTTGGAAGGGGGAGCTCGGAGGGGCGACTGAGCTGGGAGAAGCGAGATGCTGAGGGCAGGCCTGGCTCGGGGTGGGCAGAGGAGGAGACTGGCAAAGGAGGTCTGTGCCAGGGCTGGCTGCGGGACACGCTCCCTGCCCCGCGCCAGGGAGGAGCTGCTGGCTGCCTCCCCAGCCCCGCTGGCAGCGCCGGCCCCTTCCCGCTGCTTAATCACCGTTCTCTATGCTAATGAGGAGACAGCTCCTTAAGGGAAGCACGCCTGCTAATTAAGCCCTTAATTGGGTGACACTGCACATTTCCAGAGGCTGTCTCTCCGCCTGCCTTGCCACAAGGACATCCTGTCCCTGCCTGGCCGTGGCACTGCCCTCTGCTCCCTCTGCCCTGCTAAGTGCCATAGGTCACCCCTGCCCCACACTGTCCCCACAGATGGTGGGACAAAGCAGAAATGTCTACACACACACCCCCCAGCCAGCATGGAATGGTTTTGCTTGGAGAAGACCTTCAAGATCATGGAGCCCAACCAATGACCCAGCACTGCCAGGGCACCGCCAACCCACGGCCCTCAGCACCACAGCTCCATGGCTCTCAAACCCCTCCAGGGATGGGGACTCCCTGGGCAGCCTGGGCCAGGCCTGGACAACCCTCAAGGGGCAGAAATTGTTCCTCATGGCCAACCTCAACCTCTCCTGGATCAACTTGAGGCCATTTCCTCTTGTCCCACCACTTGTTCTTTGGGAGAAGAGACCAACCCCACCTGATATCAGCCTCCTTCCAGGGAGCTGTAGAGAGTCAGAAGGCCTCCCCTCAGCCTCCTTTTCTCCAAACTAAGCAAACTCAACTCCCTCAGCTGCTTTGCCATCCAAAGGACTAGGAACATGTCCCTTGGGTGCCCTCTTGCATAGCATGGCCTGGCCTGGCATCTCCACACCGCACAGAGGTCCAGCAGTTGTTCTATCACCCAGTGACTCCCCCTCAGCCAAGAAGAGGGAGTCAGGAACAGAGAGGAGAGGTGAGAACAGATTTAAAGGAACAGCCAAACCACTATTAACACCAATGCCAAGCACACAGAGCTGTGCCCAGCCCGGGAGCTGCACAGCACTCACAGCAAGCAGGAAAGCATCCTCAGGAGCACAACAGTGAGCAAGAGAGCAGGAGAAGCAGAAGGAAGAGGCTCAGGAGGAGTCCCAGCCCCAGCACCCTTCTCCCTTTACGTGCAGAGATGCTGCTGGGATGGGATGGACCTGCAGCCAGCTCGGGGCAGCTGCCCCAGCTTCTGCCCCTGCCAGCTTCACCCTGGCTGCCTCCAAACTGCTGGCAGCCTGCAGCTCATGTCTGGCCCAGGATTCCAGGACAGCCAAACCAGGACAGCCACAGAAGAGCAGGGCCATGGGGAGGAAAGCAGGCCCTGGAGCAGTCACAGACTGCTGCACTGCACAGAGCCACCCCATGGCAAGCACAAGGGCATGACCACCCCATACCAGCTCATACCAGCTCATGAGGGGTGTCAAAGCCTGCAGCCACCAGCTGAAGAGGGGTGTCAAAGCCTGCAGCCACCAGCTGAAGTTCGTGGAGGAGACCAGGGCTTCTCTGGGAAGCCTTGGAGAGGAATCTCCTTCTGCATGGAGGCAATGCCCTGGGCACAGCCCTGGCTCTAGACAGGAAAGATTCCAGCCCCTTGTCCATGGAAGAAGGGGGAATGGTGCCTCCCCAGCCTGCAGCCCAGCAGGAGGAGACTCTGGCTTGGTGGTTGAGGGGGAGCAGCAGATGTTACCTCAGCTTCAGTCATGCTCTTTTTCATGCTGTCTCCTGATAAGCCGTGGATCAGATGAGCAAACAGGGACATAGACTGAGAACTTCCTGCGTGGCTGGGTCCAGACAGGTGTGACCAGTGGTGCAAAGCCCAGGTGGAGGCCAGTGGAGTGCCCCAGGGGTCAACAGTGGGGCCAACATTGTCCAACATCTCCACTGACAGCACGGCTGGTGGGGCACAGAGCACAGCAAGCCTGCAGCTGACTCGGAGCTAGGAGGAGTGGCTGATAGACCGCAGGGGTGTGCTGCCATCCAGAGAGGAGAATGGAGCTGGCATCTCCTCGAGTTCAGCCAAGGGACTGCAAAGTCCTGTGCCTGGGGAAGAGTAACCTCACAGCACCAGTGTGTGCTGTGTGCTGGCTGGCTGGGAAGCAGCTCTGCCCAGAGGGACCTGGGGGCTCTGGTTGACACCAAGCTCTGTGCCCTTGTGTCAAAGCAAGCCACCAACATCTTGGGCTGCAGGAGCAGCATGGCCAGGAGGGAGGTGATCCTTCCTTTCTACTCAGCACTGGTGAGACCACAGCTGGTCCTGTTCTGGTCTCAGGTGTGCTGAAGAGAGTTCTCCAAAGGGCCATTCTGAAGCTGACTTGAGCATCCCTCATATGAGGAGAGGATGAGAGGGCTGGCTCTGTTAAGCCTAAACAGGAGAAGGCTCAGGGGATCTTATCAATGTGGATCAATGTCTGATGGGAGGGTACAAAGAGTCAGCCAGGTTCTTAGATTCACAGAGTGCATTGGGTCAGAGGGGACTCTCCAAGGTCATCTTCTCCCTACACCTCCA
Source organism: Colaptes auratus (assembly GCA_015227895.2). Lineage (NCBI taxonomy): Eukaryota > Metazoa > Chordata > Aves > Piciformes > Picidae > Colaptes > Colaptes auratus. The sequence continues at coordinate 54,455,730 of CM037632.1, forward strand.
ACAAGATCAGGCTGCCCAGGACCACACTGAGTCTGATGTGCTGTCCAGAGACAAGAGAAGAGGGAATGGCCACAAATTCAAATCCAATAAATGCCACCTAAACCCAGAAGACCCTTTTGTCACTGCGAGGGTGGCTGAGCACTGGCACAGGTCACCCAGAGAAGTTGTGGAGTCTCTATCCTTGGAGATATTCAGGATCTGACTGGTCATGGTCTTGGGTAAGCTGCTGACCCTGCCTGAGTTGGGGTGTTGGAGCAGTTGGCTTCTAAAGGTCCCTTCCCACCCCAAGCACCTGGTGATGCTGTGACAGTTCCTCCCAGCACACTTGGCCAGCGCTCCCCTCCCTGCACAAGCTGAGCCAGCCACTGCCTGGCTCCTGGTGCCTTGCATGGCCATGCAGCATCCTCCACCATCTCTGCCATCCCCTGGCACCCAGCCTGCAGCCTGAGCATGCAGATGGGAAGAAGCAGACATGGCCTATGGAAAATAATGTCAGGAACACGATCAGAGAGAGCCTGTTGGAGACTCCAGCTGGCGTGTGAGGGGTGGTACTGGGCTGCAGAGGGACATCCCAGATCCATCTGCCACCCAGGAGCTGCAGGATGTCTGCCCAGAACCACCCCCAGCCCAGGAACACCAAGGCCTTCTGTGGGGGCAATCCCCTGCTGTATCTCCTCAGGCTGGCTCTGTGGTCTGGGAGCAGGTTGCAGTGACTCTGACCCTTCTCCTGGAAAGGAGACAGATGGTCTCCTGCACTGCCCCTCCACACCAGCACCTCCATGGCATGACCCTGTATCCCTGAGGCCATTGGCCACATGCCCTGGTCCTGCCAGGCAGTGGCTGCATGCACTGTAGGCACATCAGTCCCTCTCCTGAGGACACCCCGAGCTTCACACATCTCCAGGGCCTGGTGCCATGGGGACAGAGACTTCTGCTGGCTGCCAGCTCTGCCTGTCCCACCGGGTCACTGCAGTGTCCTGCACACCAAGACATGTCTGCAAAGACCCGTGGCCAGACAGTGTCCCTGGCACCCCACTGTGACACCTCTCCGCTGGTTGTAGCACCCTGAACGTGACCCCAGCCGGCAGACCCCCTGCATCCCATCCACTGCCCCACGGCATCCTCTCCCTGCTGAAGACCCACGGTGCCAGGCTGCTGCAGGCATGGGGCAGAGACCAGGCTGCTCTGAAAGAAGCGTGGTGGTGCCCACTTGAGGAATGTCCCCCGCGGAGCTGCCCTCAGCTTCTCGGCAGTGCCACACCGATGCCCTTACTTGGAGTGAGCAGGTTCCTGAGCCCACCCTCGGGGACAGCCGCCCTGCCGATGCCCTGCAGGTGCCCACGCTGTCCCTGTGCCCTGCAGACCCTTGCCCCGTGGTTTGCACCCCGCGAAGGCAAACCCGAGCTTTCCCGCGGGGGGGATGGAGGACACGGAAGATGCAGAACGCAGCTCCCCGGGGGACATCCTGCCCCCCGGCTTTCCGATCGACCCCTGAAAGGCCAACAGAAGCTCCCCCCGTGTCCCGCTGCTGGTTCCCCGCAGCACCCACGCACCCTGGGAGCCGACGCCTGAGGCCTGGAGGGCAGAGCTGCTCCAGCGAGCGAGGAATGGGCAGCTCCGGCAGGACCCTGTGGAGTCGCCGTCCCTGGAGGTGTTCAAGGGGAGATTGGACGTGGCGCTTGGTGCCATGGTCTAGTTGTGAGGTCTGTTTGGACAGGTTGGACTTGATGATCCTTGGGGTCTCTTCCAACCTTGGTTATACTGTGATACTGTGATACTGTGACCCTCCCGCCGGACCCCGGACCCCGGCTCGCTGGCCCAGGGCTCGCTCCCGCCGCTCCCGCGCAGCCCAACAGCGGCGGCGAGCGGCGGCGCCCCCTGGTGGCAGCGATGGGGAACGGCAGCGGAGAGCGATGGCGCAGGCACAGCGCCATGGGCTGCGGGCACAGCGTAACGGGCTGCGGGCACCGACACGGCTACACAGATGGCATTGGGTTGGAAGACACACTCCGAGGTTATCTTGGCCAAGCCTCTGCAGTCAGCAGGGGCACCTCCAACTAGATCAGGCTGCCTGGGGACCTCAAGTCTCATCTTGACTGTCTCCAGGGACAGGAGCTCAGCCACATCCCTGGGCACCTGTTCCAGGTTTCACCATCCTCATTGTGGAAAACCTCCTCCTGATGTCCATTCTGAATCTGCCCTGTTCCGTCTAAACACGAGGAGGAAATTCTTTAATTCAAGGGTTACAGAGCCCTGGATCAAGCTGCCCACAGAAGTTATGGAGTCTGCATCCCCAGCCCACATGGATGTATTCCTGGGTGATGTTCTCTAGGCGACCTTGGCCTGGCAGGAAGTTGGACTCAGTGACCTCCAGAGGTGCCTTCCAGGCCCTACTGTTCTGTGAATCATTTGGCAGGTGTGGGGCAGGAAAAGCTTTGCCTTGTGCAGGACACAGCCCTGGCCTGAAGCAGGGTTAGCTGTGAAAACTGATCACTTCATTCAAGACCAAAAGTCACCATCAGCATTTGCACGCCTGGGAGCAAGGTGGCCAGGACAGAGCAGGCCTTGGGCCCCGAGGTGGCCTTTGGGCCAGCAAGGCATTGTCCCAGGGGGACAGGGTGGTGGGACAGGGCAGCCTGAATCCTGCTCATCCTACTGCTGCAGCCTTGCTGCCCCACATGTAATTCAGCAGCTCCTGCAGAAGACTAAAGAACTGCAACAGCTTCTGCTGTGGAAAGGGACAGGACCTGGTGGTGGCTGATTGCACTGTCGTGGCCTTTGGCTTCTGACTGGGGGCAGAGGAGCTTGGTGGTGCTGCTGGAGTTGTTGGCACTGCTGGGGACCGTGCCATCTGGAGCAGGATCCACTTGTAGAAGTGCTGGGTGGAGGTGTAGACTCGAGGCTGCCTGGCTCTGGCACAGTCTTTGCCCCAGCTGGTCACTCCAACCAGCCAGAAGTAGTCATTGCTCTTGTCCCGGCAAGCAAGCGGACCCCCACTGTCACCCTGCAGCAGAGGAGACAGGGGGCAGGTGGTGTTGGGTGGCCTCCTTCTCTCCCCCAGCATCTGATGGAGCTGTGATGCACAGAGAAGCTCTTGTGCCAGGGCTGCCCACGCTGCTGGGCTTGACCTACAGCAGGCACCTACCTGGCAGGCGTGGATGCCGCCCCGCGGGTAGCCGGCGCAGACAACATGGCTGTGGATGGTGCCATTGTACCAGCGGCTGCTGTTGCACAGCTTGAGGGTCATGAGGTGGACCTTGGCCTCCTGAAGCATGTCAGTTGGTCCCTCAGCTGTGAGCATAGGAAGGAATTGACCCCCAGCAACTCACACGCAGCTCTCCTTCCCTCGTGGGGTGAGCCACTTTCCAAGGGCTTGGCCTCTTGCAGGCATTGTGCCGGGGTTTGCCCTCTGCCTGCCTTTGGGTCACAGCCTGGGCCCCTCTCTCCAGAGGGGTCTTGTGTCCCACAGCCTGGCTCTGGCTTTCACCCTGACTCTCAGGAAGCCCAACCTGGGAACAGGTTCAGAGGAGGCCACCAAGATGATGAGAGGTCTGGAGAACCTCCCCTGTGGGGACAGGCTAGGAGAGTTGGGGCTGTTCAGCCTGGAGGAGGCTACTGGGAGACCTTCTAGTGACTTTCCAGTGCCTGGAGGGGGCTATAGGAACGCTGGGAAGGGACTTTTGACGAGGACTTGCAGTGACAGGATGAGGAGCAATGACTTTGAGCTGGAAGAAGGGAGACTGAGACTGGAGATGAGGAAGAAATTCTCTCCAGCAAAGGTGGTGAGACACCAGAACAGGTTGCCCTGTAAATGCCCCCTCCCTGCAGACAATACAATACAATACAAAACAATACAATACACCAGGTTGGAAGAGACCTTCAAGATCATCACATCCAACCTATCAACAAATCCAACCCACCTAAACTAGACCATGGCACCAAGCACCCCATCAAGTCTCCTCCTGAACACCTCCAATGATGGTGACTCCACCACCTCCCTGGGCAGTCCATTCCACGTTCAAGACCAGGATGGATGAGGCCTTGAGCAACCTGGTCTAGTGGAAGGTGTCCCTGCCCGTGGCAGGGAGTTGTCACCGGATGATCTCCAAGGTGCCCCAAGCCCTCCCATGACTCTGCCGGTGCCTCCCCGTCGTGCCCGGCCCGCCCGTGCCGGGCGCTCACCGTTGGCGGCGGCGGCAGCCCAGCCGCTGACGAAGCAGTAGGTGAGGCTGTGCACCCTGAGCGAGCCGTCGGGCAGGCAGGCTGGCTGCACGGAGTCCCCGCAGCGGAGGGGCTGGCCCAGCTCCAGCAGGGCGATGTCATTGCTCTGGGTGGCCCTGCTGTAACCGGGGTGTGCCAGCAGCTGCTTCACCTGCCGCATCTGGGCCCCGGCTCCCAGCCGCGACAAGCTGCTGGCCCCGGCCACCACACGCCACTTGCTGATGTTCCTGCGGATGGAGACAGGGCTCGGAGAGCAGAGCCCCAGCCTGCAGCAGCCCAGCACCTCCCTGCCCTCTGCTTGCCAAGGGACAGAGGAAAGCAGCATCGCTGAGGGTGCTGCCACTCTGCCATTGCCTTGGGCACAAGGAATGCCAAGCTGGAGGCTGCTGGCAAGCTGTGGCAGCAGCCCAGCCTTCTCCTGAGTAGCCTCAGCTAGGCAGGGCAAAGAAGCAGGATGGCAGTAGCAGGGGGTGCTCGAGGCAGGGTACCTGCCAGTGCTGTGGGCGTAGCCCCATGCCTTGCTCCTCCTTACCTGGCACCGACGAAGCAGTGTGCTGCTGTGAGGACCCACCGGGAGCCGATGAGGGACCCTCCACAGATGTGCCCTGAGCCTGCTCTCTGCGGATCCTGGATGCTGACAATCCAGGGCCAGGCCCCTGGCAGGGCACGGGTGCCACCCACAGTGTGTGCCATGCCCGAGCCACGGGCCTTGGGCCGGGTCCCACAGGTCCTTTGGTAAGCAGAAATTCATCAGTGCCCTGCTCGATGGCTGGCACTGTGCAGGCTGAGGGTCAGCCCCCTGCCCTCCCCACACAGCGCGGCATGCACAGCAGCCTGGGGGTCAGCCCCCTGCCCTCCCCACACAGCACGGCATGCACAGCAGCCTGGGGGTCAGCCCCCTGCCCTCCCCACACAGCGCGGCATGCACAGCAGCCTGGGTGCTCGAGCAGCCAAGGCTTCCACAGAGGGTTTGGGAAGCTGTGGCACAGCCATGGGGGACAAAGGGCACCCTCCCAGTGAACCTCACCAGTCACCCAAGCTCCCTCCCAGAGCCTGGTGCCACTCACCCACAGTTCCTCTGTGTGCCATGTGTGGGCCAGCACAGGGCCAGCAGGACGAGGAGGGGGAGCAAAATCATTGCTGCCAGTGGCTGCAAGAGCTGAGGGCTCCTCACCCCAAATGAGTGCCCACAGGGCTCATATTGCCATGGTGCCCTTGGCACTGATGTCACAGAGTGGCTGGTTCCAGGTGTTGGGCTCTTTGGCCTTGGGGAGGTGACAACACAGAATCATGGAAAGGTTGGGGTGGAAGGGACCTTTAGAGATCCAGTCCAGTGCAGCCAGCAGGGACATCCCCAACCAGAGCAGGCTGCTCTCAGCCCCAGACAGCCTCACCTGGCATGCTGCCATCTCCCAACTCTCTGGGCAGCCTGTCCCAGGCTCTCACCACCCTCAGGGGCAAACATTTCTCCCTGAGTGCCAAGCCCTCACCACCCCTGCTCCTGGCACAACAGCCCTGCTCAGAACTCTGGCCCCAGCTTTCAGCTCAGCACCGACAGGCCACCACAAGGTCCCCCTGGAACCTTCTCTTCTCCAGGCTGAACAACCCCAACTCTCCCAGCCTGGCCCCACAGCAGAGGGCTTCCAGCATGGCTGTGGCCTCCTCTGGCCCTGCTCTGCCAGGTCCAAGTCCTTGTGCTAAGGAACAGATGTTGCAAGCAGGTGGGGAGGCAGGAGCTGGGGACAGCCCTGAACTCTCTCTTGCAGGATGAGGCATGCATGCCCCATGGCTCTGAGCACAGCCTGCCTGTGGCACCATAGCCTCTTTGGGCAGCTCACTGCCACCCTGCCCTTCGTGGCCCTTCCTCACCAGGCCTTTCCCAGAACACAGACACCACAGGAGGTCGCTGATGCAGCAGGGTGCACATGTTTGTGTGTTGGGAGGCCGGCCTGCCCGCAGCCACGGCAGGCAGGGCCGTGCCAGCCGGAGCAGCCTGGCACAGCCCAGCACTGCCAACCTTCCTGTGTGAAGCTCCCTGGCACGCAGACATCACACAGCCCACACTGCCTGTGCCAGCCATGCAGCACCCTCTGGCATGGCCACGGCCTGCAACTGGCTGGGCAGGTGATAAGGGCCACTGTGGCACCAGGTGTGTGTGGCCAAGGACGGGCACTTGGTAGCTGCAGCCATGGAAGGATGCTCCTGCTCTATCCCCCATGGCTCTCATCTGTCCTGCCCCAGCCTCGTCCCTCCAGTTGTCCTCACACAGCTGTGCTGGAGCCTTGCTGTCAAGCTGGGCCACAGGGCAGGCCTGGCAGAGAGGCAGGAGCCAGCCACATGCATGCCATCTGCAGAGCAGCTCTGGCACTGGAAATGGTGCTGCATCGTGGTTCCCCCCTGAAGAAGTGGAGGTTCCCCGCAGCAAGAGGTCCCCCGCAGAGCTCCACTGACCTGCGCTCCTGGCAGGGCTGCTGCCCCCTCCAGTCTGAGCTTTGCCACCCAGCACCCCATCAGTCACAGGCAGCACTGAGGCGAAGCTGCAGGGCAGCTCTGAGGCTGAGGTTGGTTAGCTGGGGATGGGGTGGGTCTGGTGGCTCTGGGACAGAGTTCCAGCGAGGGCCAGTTGCAGGAGACGCAGCACGAGGGGCTAGGAGCAGCGGCAGCAGGCAGGCTTGGGGGTGCAGCTCGGCACACAGCAGGGCTGCAGGGCAGGGTCCCTGCCCTTCCTCATCTGGCTTTCCCCAAACTGCAAGTGCTGCTCAAAGAGCACTTTCTGCTGCTTGATCTCCTGCAGCACCTGCAGCACCTCAGGCCCTGCGGCGCTCTGCAGCAGGTCATAGTTCTCGGCTGGGTCTGAGTCCAGGTCAAAGAGCAGGGGGGGCACGTGTGGGGTCAGGGGGGTCAGCCCGTGGCAGGCCTGGTCTGGCGTCGTGTCACTGTGAAAGGAACCTGCAGAAGAGACCCCCAGGTGTGCCTCCAGCTCCTCTGGGAGCTTTGGGCAGCAAAGCTGCCCGAGCAGAGGGGGAGGGGGGCTGCACCCACCTTGTGTGAAGTAGTGAGCCTTGTGCCGGCCCAGCCTCACCGCAAAGGAGCCCTGCAGGGCACTGGGGGACGGCGGGTAGAAGAACATTGTCCGCCGGGGGCTCTGCGGGAGAGCAGAGCTGAGCTCACTTCTGCTGCAGCAGGAGCAGGCAGAGACCCCAGGGAGCCCCACAGGAACCCCAAATCTGCAGCCAGAACGTGGCCAGAGAGGGGGGAAAGTGAGGAGCAGCTGCATCCTCTTTGTGCCCTCCTCAAAGCTACTGGAGCTCTGTCTATGCCTTGCAGCCATGGGGGCTTGGCAGGGCATCACCTTGAAGTTGGCAGAGCAGCCTGGGGCACCCCAGGAACTCCAGGGCATGACCCAGGCTGGACAAAAGAGTCCCAGCTCATGGACCTCCTCCGACCTCCAGCTGGTTCTACTCACCAGGCACCCAGCTCCACCCCACCCCAGCCTTCAGTGCCAGCCCAGCCAGCCCGCAGGACTCACCTGCCCAGATCCAAACAGCACCGGGCTCAGGTCATAGCCATCCAAGGCAACCTTGGGAAGGGTGGCTCCAGCCAGGGCAGCCAGCGTGGGCAGGATGTCCAGGGTGCTTCCCAGCTCGTGCGTCACTCCTGTCACAGCCAGGCACAGGGACAGGTTCTGACCCCGCGCCCTTCCCTGCCACCCTCAGCTCTCTCCCGGGGCAGCCGAGCCGCCAAGGCACCCCTGTCTTGGCTGGCATCAGCAGGAGGGGAGGCACAAGCAGTGCCAAGTCTCACCTGGGGCAACACGGCCGGGCCAGTAGGCCACCGCTGGCTCCCGCATGCCCCCGTCGTAGGTGGTGCCCTTGCCGCAGCGCAGCAGGCCGGCGCTGCCCCCGCGTGCCATCCGCATGGTGGAGGGGCTGCCAGAGGGAAGGACCACCCAGCATCAGTGACACGGCTTTCTGGGGCTGCCAGGGGGGGTGCCAGTAAGGGGCACTGCCATCTTCCTCAGCCTTGTGAGGCGGGAGGCGTGGGGCAGCTGACGCAGCCCAGCTGCCTGAGGTGCCCAAGCAGGGCACCAGAGACCAATGCTGCTCACATGCAGAGCCAGCTGGGGGCACGGTCAGGCTGCTGCCTGCTCCTGGCCTGGATCCTCTGAGGCTTCTGCCCACCTCAAGGGCACAGCCAAGCCTCACCCACAGGGGGTCCTCTCTAGAGCAGTATCCACCCCTCGCCTCACTCCAGGTCTCGCCTGGCAGTGCCACACCAGGTCCCTTTTGTCGCAGCCAAGCAGCGCCTCAGCAGAGCCTCATCAGTGACCACGTCCCTGCCTGCTGAGCCAACTCACCCGTTGTCAGAAGTGAAGAAGACCAAGGTGCTGTTGGCAACTCCGTTGTCCTGCAGTGCCTGCAGCAGGTGTCCCACCGAGGCATCAAACTCCAGGAGGGCATCGCCGAAGGGCCCGCGGCGCGAGCGCCCCACGAACGCCTGGCTGGCAAACTGGGGGTAGTGTGTGTGCTGCAGAAAGGGCAGAGAGACTGCTGGGCAACCACCCCACAGAACCAGAGAATGGGTTGGGCTGGAAGGGACCTCCAGATGGCATCCAGTCCAACCCCCTCTGCACCAAGCACAGACATCCTCCACTAGAGCAGGTTGCCCAGGGTGCTGATGAGCCTCACCTCAAATATCTCCAGGGATGAGGCCTTGACTACCTCCCTAGGCAACCTCTTCCAGTGTTCCACCACCCTCAGGCTAAAGAACATGTTCCTCAAATCGAGTCTAAATCTGCTCTTCTCTCATTTCAAACCATTGTCCCTCCTCCTGTCCCTGCAGGCCTTTCAAACAGTCCCTCTGCAGCCTTCTTTGAGTCCCTTCAGGTACTGGCAGGTTGCTCTTAGGTCTGCCTGGAGCCTTCTCTTCTCTAGGCTGAACATCCCCAGCTCCCTCAGCCTGGCCTCGTAGCTGAGCTGCTCCCACCCCCTCATCATTTTTACAGCCCTCCCCTAGGCCACAGAGCTGCCTCTGCTCCCCAGATCACCCAGGTACAGTCAGCACCCCAGCTAGGACAAGGAGACACAAGACAGGCCACAAGAAGAGGTCTAAAGCTTGTCCTCAAGCTTTAGAAGCACCTCTCAGACAAGGCACAAAAGGAGCTGAGCCCCAGCAGAGGATGTGGAGCCCAGAGGGGGAAGTTTTCCCTGGGCACTCCTGGCCCAGAGGGAAGCGGCCAAAGAACACTGTCAGAACGGTGCTGCACCTGGCCACAAGAACAGCAACCCCAGCTCAGCCAGGAGCAGGTACTGGCCAAGATGCTTCCCTGCTCTACCCCACAGGACAAAGGTGCCCTGCCCAGCCCTGGGCCCCATCTCCTACGTGTGAGGCATAGTAGAGCAGGAACGGGAGGCCTCGGCGGGCACAGTCGGCGATGAAGTCCTGGGAGAACTTGTTGTAGAGTGGCACCAGCTGAGGAAAGGAGACTGGCTGCTGCACAATTGTCTGGTTCCAGAGCAGTGGGACTGGCACTAAGCCTTGGTCACAAGTCCCAAAGCACTTGGTGTCAGGTGGGAAGCAGGTGAGATTCTGGCAGGGGCCCTGCAGGACACAGAGGAGAGCCAAGAGTCTCAAAGCAGCCATTGCCAGGTCCTACAGGCTCCCTTTGAACACAACTCCCAGAAGCCCAGGGCTCTGTGCCCAGCCTAGCACTGTCTAAGAGCCACGCTGCCCCAACATCATCATCCCCTGGTAGCACTCCAGATGTTTCTCTGCAGCCCAGAAGCTGACCCTTCCTTGCTGAAGGGTGCATGTCCCCACACACAGCTGCCAGCCACCTTCTGCAAAGCTGCCCTGTCACAGCTGCACCCCAGAGACAGGCTTCCCCCTGCAGCATCCACCTCCCCAGCCTGCAGCCAGCCATCTGCCCAGACAAGTGCCAACCCAGCCTGAAGCTTCACTTCTCAGACATCTCCCCCACCGTCCCCACCCAGGACACCCTGCAGGGCCAGACGGGCCTCTCACCTGGTCATGGGAGTAAGGCACCCCCAAGAAGTGGTCAAAACCTTGGTGGATGGGCAGGAAGGAGCCATTAATGCCCAGGCCAAGGTGCCACTTGCCAACTATGGCTGTGGCATAGCCCTGAGCCTTCAGCACCTCAGCGATGGTGACCTCGGAGAGGGGCAGCCCCCCCCGTGAGTCAGGGTAGAACACACCAGGGTAAACTCCAGAACGCATCTGGAAGCGGCCGGTCAGCAGGGCTGCCCTAGGGGGAGAGTCGAGAGAGAGAGAGGACATGGGCACCACACTGGGCACAGCGCAGGGTGAGAAGCCTGGGTGCCACAGGAGAGTGCTCCACTCCTCGGCACCTGGCAGCTTGTCTTCGCAGGCTCACGGCTGCCGTCACCGCTGCGTGCTGGGACAGTCCAACGGGCACGCCACAGGGCAGGGCAACCTCCGAGTTGATAACCACCCATCCCTCCTGGCGCTGCGGCTCCGGAGCTGGGTGCCAAGCTCTGACTCACCCCGCCCTGGGGTCATGTAGCAGCCGCCGCCAGGCAGCGCAGCGGGAGACGTACCGAGACGGGCTGCACACCGGGGAGCTGCTGTAGAAGTTGGTGAAGCGCAGCCCCTGGGCAGCCATCCGGTCTAGGTTGGGAGTGTCAGAAGAAGGGTGCCCGTAGCACCCCAGGTCCCCGAAGCCCAGGTCATCCGCCAGCAGCACGACGAAACTGGGGGGAGCTCCGGCGGCTCCGCGCAAAGCCAGGAGCGCCAGGAGCCACGGCAGGCCCCGGAGGCACGGCGCCATGGTCCCGGCGAGAGGCGCTCAGCACTGCCAGGCAGGGGGCAGCCCCGCGACGCCCTCTCGGCGCGGCCGGCGGTCAGCTGACCGGCCGCCGGTCACGCGGCCCTGCGGCGGTCACGCGGCGGGCGCGCCGCGCGGTGTGCCGGGAGCTCGGTCCGGGCCGCCTCCTGCTGCCGCCGGCCGCTGAGCGCCCCCCGGGGCGGCGGGGCGGGTCCGCCGCGGAGCCGCGCTCGGCATTGCCCAGGCTGTGGGTTCAGCACTGCTGCCGCAGAACCACGCGGCGGCCTGGCTGGGAAGGGACCTTGCAAGGGCCATAGACTGCAACCCCCTGCAGGCAGCAGGGACAGCTCCAGCCGGAGCAGCCTGCTCACAGCCCCAAACGACTTCACCTGGGATGGTGCCAGGCATGGGACAGCTCCCACCTCTCTGGGCAGCCTGGGCCAGGCTCTCACCACCCTGGGGCACACATTTCTCCTGGGCTGCATCAAGAGAAGTGTGGCCAGCAGGGCCAGGGAGGGGATTCTCCCCCTCTGCTCCACTCTGCTGAGACCACACCTGGAGCACTGTGTCCAGTTCTGGAGCCTCTGTGCCAGGAAGGATCTGGAGGTGCTGGAAGGTCCACGAGGAGGAGCAGAGGGCTGGAGCTGTTCTGCTATGGAGACCGACAGAGAGTTGGGGTTGTTCTGTCTGGACAGGAGAAGGCTCCCAGGAGACGTTCTTGTGGCCTTCCAGGATCTGCAGAGGGCTACAAGAAAGCTGGGGAGGGACTTTTGAGGGTGTCGGGGAGTGATAGGACTGGGGGGGGAATGGAACAAAAATAGAAATGGGTAGATTCAGACTGGATGTTAGGAAGAATCATAGAATCAACCAGGTTGGAAAAGACCTCAAAGATCATCAAGCCCAACCTGTCACCCCAACACCTCATGACTACTGAACCATGGCACCAAGTGCCTCATCCAGGCTCTTCCTAAATACCTGCAGGGATGGTGACTCCACCACCTCCCTGGGCAGCACATTCCAATGGCCAATCTCTCTTGCTGGGAACAATTTCTTCCTAACATCCAGCCTGAACCTCCCCTGGCACAGCTTGAGACTGTGTCCTCTTGCTCTGGTGCTGGTTGCCTGGGAGAAGAGACCAACCCCCACCTGGCTACAACCTCCCTTCAGGTAGTTGTAGACAGCAAGAAGGTCTCCCCTTAGCCTCCTCTTCTCCAGTGCCAAACCCTCAGCCCTGCTCCTGGCACAACAGCCCTGCTCAGAACTCTGTCCCCAGCTTTCAGCTCAGCACTGAGAGGCCACCACAAGGTCTCCCTGGAGCCTTCTCTTCTCCAGGCTGAACAACCCCCAACTCTCCCAGCCTGGCCCCACAGCAGAGGGCTTCCAGCATGGCTGTGGCCTCCTCTGGCCCTGCTCCACCAGGTCCCTGTCTGTGCTGAGGACTCCAGAGCTGCCCCAGCACTGCAGGGTAGGGCTGAGCAGAGCTCCTTAGTGCCCCTAAGGCAGCTTCTCAGTGGCCCTGGGCATCACCTTGGTGTCCCTAGACAGCCTTTTAGTGCCCAGCTCCTCCTCCATGCCTCAGACCTTTCCCCAGATCTTTCTTCTCATCAGCCCAACAAACCTCTGAAACAAGCCCAACAAACCCTGTTTGAACCAGGACTCTGCTTGTTCTTGGTGACCTGGGGTTGGAGAGGAGAACCTAGGATTGGAGAGGAGAAACAGGGCTGGCTGCTGGTGGGTGTTCATAGAACACGTCTGGGGTCTTCTGGAGCCACCAGTTCTTGTGCTAGTGTCTTCTGTAGGCCATCAGACATTGTGTTGGGGTCTTCTGGAACCCCCAGCCCTGGTGCTGGGGTCTTCTGGAGCAGGACCTTTCTGCCTTCTCACTCCCCAAGGAGCAGGATGGAGATGCAAAGAGGCTACCACATGTTCAGCTGGGTGGGGAAGCTCCTGCAGCCCTGGCTGGGCAGGTTCTGCCCGCTGTGGCCATGGCCCTGCAGCCAGGGTGTGGAGAGAACTCCGTTGGGAGCTTCTCCAGTGCAACCAGATAGAGCCAGACAGGTCCCACTGCTGGAGAAGAGCTGGGAAAGCTCTTGGCTCCCGGTTCTCCAGCCATGCTGAGCGAGAAGCAGCAGCTGTCGGCGCTCTCGGATGAGCAGGTAAAGGCTTCTGCTGGGGGAGACCTTCTGAGCCCTGGGGAAGCTGCTGCAGGCCCTGGTCAGGCTGGGAGACCTTGGCCAAGGGGGCTTCCTTCATGGGGGACAGCACCATGTGGGTGTCAGCAAAGGGGACCCAGCTGCCTGGTCCATGGCTTTGCAGGTTGGGGCTTGCTGGGACTTGAGCAGCTTGTCTGGAGTTGTTGTTCCACAAAGCTGTGGAAGGGTCTGGAAAACAAGGAGAAGGGTCTGGAGGACTTGTGAGGAGCAGCTGAGGGACCTGAGGTTGTGGAGCCTGGAGAAAAGGAGGTTGAGGGGAGACCTTCTGGCTCTCTACAACTTCCTAAAAGGAGGCCAGAGCCAAGTGGGCATCAATGTGTTGTCCCAAGTGATGGGACAAGAAGCAGCAGCCGCAAGTTGCCCCAGGGAATGTTCAGGTTGGACACAAGGAACAATTTGTGCCCCTTGAGGGTTGTCCAGGCCTGGTCCAGACTGCCCAGGGCAGTGTTGGAGTCCCCATCCCTGGAGGGGTTTGAGAGCCCTGGAGCTGTGGTGCTGAGGGCCATGGGTTGGTGGTGCCCTGGCAGGGCTGGGTTGATGGTTGGACTGACTCCATGAGCTTCAAGGTCTCTTCCAACCCAACCCATTTTGTGGCTTCTCCTGGGGTGGCTGCTCCTGCTCCTCTCTGTGAGAATCAGCAGGCCCTGGGACAGGTCCAGTTTGGCCAGTCTCACCAGTTCCTCCATGCTAGCCCCAGCCACACTCTCTGGGAACTGTTGTTCTCAGCAGCACAGCCTGGAGCAGGAGTTGGCTTCTCAGCACTCCCCAGCCTCAGGCGAGGGAAACCAGGGTGCTGCAGAACCCCCCTTGTGATGCCACCATCAAGGAGCCCATCACAGGCAGCAGCAAAGTTGGCTTGGCAAGCAACCAGCCACTGTCCCCTCCACTTTGCCCCCCACCATCAGTGCCCCCAAGGCAGCACTCTTTGGAGAAGACACTTTTTGGCTTCAGCTCTGTGGTGACACCCAGGCCCTGGCCACCCATGGCTGCTTCATCCAGGATGGCCAAGGGAGTGGGTCTGGCTCCATGTCCTCCTGTGTCGTGAGCTGAGGTTCCTGGTGTGGCCCCTTCCCAGAGCATCTCGATGGCTTTCTCCTGTGAGGAGAGGCCAAGAGAGTTGGGGTTGTTCAGCCTGGAGAAGAGAAGGTTCCAGGGAGGCCTTCTGGTGCCCTTTCAGGACTTAGAAAGCTGGGGATAGACTTTTGAGCAGGGCTGTTGTGCCAGGAGCAGGGGTGAGGGTTTGGCACTCAGAGAGGGAGCTTCATAGTGGAGAGAAGGGAGAAATGTTTGCCCCTGAGGGTGGTGAGAGCCTGGCCCAGGCTGCCCAGAGAGCTGGGAGCTGCCCCATGCCTGGCACCATCCCAGGTGAGGTGGTGTGGGGCTGTGAGCAGCCTGCTCTGGCTGGGGATGTCCCTGCTGCCTGCAGGGGTTGGAGTAGGTGACCTTGGAAGGTCTCTTCACCCCAACCCATCCATGATTCCATGATTTTCTCTCCCTCAGGTCTTGGTGTTGACCTGCATCTACCTGCCAGCCTCACTGCTGAGGTGGGTTCTGCTATGGCTTGGAGGAGGCAGCAGCCATTACTATCTCTTCTTGTAGCTTCTTCAGGTCTTACCTATGCCCCATTTTGTCCCCAAATCTGGGACATGAGGATCTGGCTGTGCACTGACCCAGGAGCCCCCCACTCCCCCCAAACCCATGCCAGTCCCTGCCCAGGTCGATCTGAGGGTCCACCATGGGATGGTTTCACCAAGAAGCCACCATGCTGGGACACCATCAGCTCTTCTCCATCAGGACATTAACCTCCAGCTTCATCTCTTCCAGCCTCCTAGGCAGTGGATCCATCCTTGCTGCCACCTCCTGGCACAGGAGATGCTGCCACATCCAGGTGAGGGAC
Source organism: Colaptes auratus (assembly GCA_015227895.2). Taxonomy (NCBI): domain Eukaryota; kingdom Metazoa; phylum Chordata; class Aves; order Piciformes; family Picidae; genus Colaptes; species Colaptes auratus. The sequence goes on from CM037632.1 coordinate 54,470,866, forward strand.
ACAGGGATGGGGTTTGGCTGTGACCACGGACAAGGAAGAGCTGGACCAGCACCACTGCTGCTGGGCTTAATGGGGCTGGAGGTTGGGCTCCAGGACAGGAGATGCAAGAGATGGTCCCAGCTCTGCTCCTGGATGGTGTGGGGAGGGATATGGCTGTGGAGGCTCTGCAGAAGCTGCCACCAAGGTGACACTGGCAGGCAGAGCTGACTCTGTGTCCTGCCCCCCAGCTTCGTGCCCTCTTCCTCCTCGCCCTGGCAGATTTCCTGGTGGCCGGCACGCTGCTGACCATGGCCTCCATCCAGCTGCTGCCACCTCGCCTCTTCCTCCCGGCCTACGCTGCCTGTCCCTATGGGCTGATGCTGGCCACGGTAAGGGTCGCTGGCACCCACACCACGACGTGGCACCAGGACATGGGCACCTCATCCTCTGCCACTGGGAACAGCTGAGGCCCCTCTGTGGGCTGGAGTACTCCTGGGGGCGTTCTGGGGTGGTTCTTGCCCAGGTGGCAGGGGTGGTTAGACTCAATGAACTCCAGAGGTCCCTTCCAACCCCTAACATCCTATGAGCCTGTGGCCAAGAAGGCCACCAGCAGCCTGGCCTGGATCAGCAATGGTGTGGCCAGCAGGAGCAGGGCAGGGATTGTCCCCCTGCACTGGGCACTGCTGAGGCCCACACCTGGAATCCTGGGGCCAGTTTTGGGTCCCTCACTCCCAGAAGGATATGGAGGGGCAGGAGCAGGTCCAGAGAAGGGCAAGAGAGCTGGGGAAGGGTCTGGAGCACAGGTTTGGTTAGGAGCAGCTGGGGGGGGTTGAGCCTGAAGAAAAGCAGACTGAGGGGAGACCTTCTGGCTCTCTACAGCTCCCTGCAAGGAGGCTGCAGCCAGGTGGGGGTTGGTCTTCTCCCAGGGAACAAGGGACAGGACAAGAAGAACTAGCTTCAGGTTGCCCCAAGGGAGGCTGAGGTTTGGCTGTGAGGAACAATTTCTGCCCCTTGAGGCTTGTCCAGGCCTGGCCCAGGCTGCCCAGGGCAGTGTTGGAGTCCCTATCCCTGGAGTGGTTTCCAAGCTGTGGAGATGTGGTGCTGGGGGACATCATGAGGCCATTTGCTCTTGGTGCCTTATGTCTTGGGAAGCTTCTGCCATGCCCCTCCTGGCACAGCTCTGCTGAGGGCAGAGCAGGACATTCGGGATGTGGAGCTTGAGAACAGGACAGCAGGACACAAGGGTGTGGAGCATGAAGATGGGGACAGTGGGACATCAGCCTGTGGAGCACAAGCAGGGAAGGAGGAAGGTGCCTTTGGGGTGGTGGACAGAGCAGGAGCTTGTTTTCCATGCCCTCTCGCAGACCTTCTACTCCATCTCCTTCCTGATGGTTGTGGTCTATGCCTACGAGTCCTACCGCACCATCCGTGGCCGGCGAGCCTGGCACCCGGCAGCTCTGCAGGTTGGTGACCCTGTGAGGACCTGGGCAGCGCCAAGGGGGGCTGAAGGCATCTCCTTCCCACGGGGCATTAGTGGCTTCCCCCTGTGTCCCAGTGGGGCAGGGCTGAAGCCTTGAGCTTCTGCCAGACCTTCAGCCTCAGGGCCCCGGTGGTTTCCTCCGTGCAGGAGCGGAGCGGCTGCCTGGAGTGGATGTGGCAGGGGCTGCCCTACATCTTGGCCTGGTAGGTGCCAGCTGCTGGTCCTTCTCCCATCTCCACCCCGAGTGGGGCTGTGACACAGCTCCTGCCCTGCTGGCTTTGCCCACCACCCCTCTCCCTGCCAGGCTGGTGCCGTCGCTCACGCTGCTGGCCCAGCTGGTCGCCCGCGGGGCCTCCATCACCGACGTGGCACCAAAGCCCATCCAGCCCATCGTGCCCTGGAAAGGCAACAGCTCCCAGGAGACCTCCAGCCTCTACTGCTCCAGGTACTCCAGCAGTGTTCCCACCACCCTGACCCCGAGGCCGGGCTGGGCACCCCACAGCCCTCCCAAGCTGGATTTAATTGCAGCTTGGTCCTAGCCAACCAGGTTGAAAGAGTGCTGGTGGCTGGAGCTAACTCCAAGCTGGTGGCTGGTGCTAACACCACTGGTGTCCCTCAGTGCTGGGGCCAGTTCTGTTTGATGTCTTTATCAATGCCCTGGTTGAGGGGATCAGGGCACCCTCAGTCAGTTTGCAGATGACACCAGGCTGGGTGGGATGTTGATCTGCTGGAGGGTTGGAGGCTCTACAGAGGGATCAGGCCAGGCTAGGTCCATGGGCTGAGGCTGATGGGATGAAGTTCACCAGGGCTGGGCCCTGCTCTTGGGTCACAACCACCCCATGAAGGCTTCAGACTGAGGGCTGAGTGACTGTAAAGTGTGGGAAAGGACCTCAGGGGTTGGTGACAGCAGCTGGAGATGAGCCAGGGGTGTGCCCAGGTGGCCAAGGCGGCCACCAGCAGCCTGGCCTGCAGCAGCAATGGTGTGGCCAGCAGGAGCAGGGCAGGGATTGTCCCCCTGCACTGGACACTGCTGAGGCCACACCTGGAATCCTGGGCTCAGTTTTGGGTCCCTCACTCCCAGAAGGACATGGAGGGGCAGGAGCAGGTCCAGGGAAAGGCAAGAGAGCTGTGGAAGGGTCTGGAGAAGAAGGAGAAGGGTCTGGAGAACTTGTGAGGAGCAGCTGAGGGAGCTGGGGTGGCTGAGTCTGGAGAGAAGGAAGCTGAAAGGAGACCTTCTGGCTCTCCACAGCTCCCTGCAGGGAGGCTGCAGCCAGGTGGGGTTGGTCTCTTCTCCCATGGAACAAGGAGCAGGACAAGAGTAAATGGCCTCAAGTTGCCTGAAAGGAGGCTGAGGTTGGCCATGAGGAACAATTTCTGCCCCTTGAGGCTTGTCCAGGCCTGGCCCAGGCTGCCCAGGGCAGTGTTGGAGTCCTCTTCTCTGGAGGGGTGTCAAAGCTGTGTAGATGTGGTGCTGGGGGCCGTGGGTTGGTGGCACCCTAGTAGTGCTGGGTTGATGGTTGGCCTCCATCAGCTTCAAGGTCTTTCCAGCCAAACCCTTCTGTGGTTCCAATGGGCTTGGGCATGCCACAGCCCAAGCAGGGCACGAGGGACGCCTCTGGGTGCTCAAGGCTTTGGGATGGGGGATTAGGGGAACGTGGTCACCAGCATCCTCTGTCCTTCCAGCTGCCTGCTCCTCATCCACCGTGCCCAGGACATCTGCTACCAGGTGAGTGCTGCTGGGTGGCCCTCCTGCTGCTGCCTGCCCCAAGGGCTGATGGGCTGGGAGACTAGCAGCTCCACAGGGCATGGACAAGTGCTGCTGGGGGGGTGGAGCAGAGATGGACCTGGGGGTGTGGTTGGTGACAGCAGCTGGAGATGAGCCAGGGGTGTGCCCAGGTGGCCAAGAAGGCCACCAGCAGCCTGGCCTGCATCAGCAATGGTGTGGCCAGCAGGAGCAGGGCAGGGATTGTCCCCCTGCACTGGGCACTGCTGAGGCCACACCTGGAATCCTGGGCTCAGTTTTGGGTCCCTCACTCCAAGAAGGACATGGAGGGGCAGGAGCAGGTCCAGAGAAAGGCAACAGAGTTGGGGAAGGGTCTGGAGAAGAAGAAGGGTCTGGAGAACTTGTGAGGAGCAGCTGAGGGAGCTGGGGGGGGTGAGCCTGGAGAAAAGGAGGCTGAGGGGAGACCTTCTGGTTCTCTACAGCTCCCTGCATGGAAGCTGGGGCCAGGTGGGGGTTGGACTCCTCTCCCAAGGAACAAGGGGCAGGACAAGAGGAAATGGCCTCAAGTTGTCCCAGGCTGAGGTTGAACATCAGAAGAAACTTCTTCACTGCAAAGGTCCTCAAAGCCTGGCCCAGGCTGCCCAGGGAGGTGGTGGAATCCCCACCCCTGGAGGGGTGTGCTGCTGAGGGCCATGGGTTAGCACCAGCCTTGGCAGTTAGGGACTGGATGATCTTCAAGGTCTTTTCCAACCAAAACCATTCTGTGGTTCCATGATTCTCTGCTGGTGGAGAGGACCTCTCCCACACCATGGAGCTTGTCATGGCTCAGGCCTGCCCCAGCAGAAGCAGCCCCCTGGGGCAGGGCAGGCCCAGAGCCCCTGACGTCCCTTCACCTTCTCAGTACCTTGGCAGGGAGGACGTTGGCCTGGCGTGGAAGATCATCTTCTTGCTGTACCTGCTGCTGGTGCTGAGCTGCTGCACGGTGAGCCCCGGGCACAGCAGAGGGCGAGCAGAGGGCAGCAGCAGGGCTGGCCCAGCTGATGCCCCCCTGCTGCCCAGCTGCTCTACCGCAGGGTGAAGCTGTGGTGCCAGCAGAACGCTGCAGCCCCGCTGCTGCCCTCGGCTGGCTTTGGGGACGGCGTCACCAAGGCCTCCCGCTGCTTCCAGCTGGTTTTCCTGCTCTGCTGGGCACCAGGTGAGCTGCAGTTGGGGATGTCCCTCAGTGGCCTCCTCTCCACCTCCTGTTCTCCAGGCCCAACCACCCCAGCTCCCTCAGCTGCTCCTCGTAAGTTCTCCAGACCCTTCTTCTTTTCTGGGCCCTTCCCCAGCTTTGTTGCCCTTCTCTGGAGCTGCTCTATCCCCTCCATGTTCTTCTTGGAGTTGGCAAGGCCTTGGCCAGGAACCTTGCCCCAGGGCAGGAAGGTCCAGCCCACCCTGCTTGTAGGGACTAGTCCTTCCAGCAGCACTGCCTGAGGTGGATCATAGCTGATGGACCTGCTCCTTAGCAGCAGCTCATCCCTTTGGGGGCCCTTTTGTGCTTTCAGCCTCTCAGAAACCTGGGGGAGTCAGATCTTGAGGTCCTCAAGGTCTGGGGAGGGAGGGAAGGACCTCATGGTTGTCCTAGGCAGACCTCTGTGCTATGGGAAATAGGCTAGGAGAGGGGAAGGACATTTGCCATTTGGAGAACTCCAGATGAGGCATCATCAGAGAGAAGGAAACCAGAGAGTGTCCTTTTGTCTTCCATCCACAGCCTTCCTCCTCACCCTCCTCTCCTTCACCAGCATCAAACCCACCTCGGTCTTTGTCCTACACATTGCTACAGTGAGTAAACTCCATCTGCTAGGCTCCAGAGCCCAGATGTTTGTCCCCAGCAGAATGTGGGTGGCCATGGTGGAGACCTCCTGGGGTGGCAGGGCTGCGAGACCCCTTTAGGTGCTGCCAGCCCCTGATGGTGACACCCAACCAGGTGCCACCTGGGATGGACTCAGAGCAAAGGTCTCAGTTCCTGGTGGCAGCCCCGGGCCCAGCCTGGCTCTGCCACCTGCTTTGGTGATTGGTGTCCTGCTCCTCAGCTCTTGCCTTTAGTTGGCCACATCAAGAGGAAAGTCACCTCCTGGGTCACTCTGTGCACTGCAGTCATGGAGTCACTGAGGTTGGGGAGGACCTTTAGGATCATGGAGTCCAATCCTTCACCCAGCACCTCCAGGGCACCACCAACCCATGGCCCTCAGCACCACAGCTCTGAAACCCCTCCAGGGATGGGGACTCCAACACTGCCCTGGGCAGTCCAGGACAGGCTTGGACAACCCTCAAGAGCAAGAAATTGTTCCTCATGGCCCCCTGGGGCAGCCTGGGACCATTTCCTCTCATCCCATCACTTGGAGGAGACCAACCCTCACCTGCCTCCACGCTCCTTCCAGGGAGCTGTAGAGCGCCAGAAGGTCTCTCCTTGGTGTCCTCCTCTCCAGGCTCCAGCTGCCCCTCACAAGTTCTCCAGAGCCTTCCCCAGCTTTGTTGCCCCTCTCTGGACCTGCTCCAGCCCCTCAGTGTCCTTGGAGTGAGGGATCCCAGAGGAGCTGTGCTCACCCAGGGGCTCCTCTGCAGCTTGGAGAGGCGGCTGGGGCTTGCAGGTGACCCTGGGGCAGGAGAAGGCCACACTCACCTCTGTGCTGTCTCTCCCACAGGCTTTGACCACCTCCCTCCAGGGCTTCCTGCACAGCTTGGTCTATGGCTGGCTGAGGCAGAACTTCCGTCAGGAGACCTTGGGCCAGGGAGCCTCCCTGCCCCTCCACCGCGGCCTCCAGGCTTTCTACGATGACTCCCTGGGGGCTGCTCCCTAAGCTGCCACCTCAACCCCAGCTCATCCAGCCTGGGGCCTCTCTGGACTTGGGTCCCCCGTGCCTGGAGTGGCTTGAGGAGCACTGGGCAGGCTGGGGAGGAAGCTGTGGTGGCTGTGTCCCAGTGGGAAGCCCAGCCATAGGCCCTCGCTGCTGGAGGCCACCCAAGATCCCACCATGCAAACAGCACCATGAGCAGGGGCTGGACAGGAGGTGGCCCATGGGAGGTGGGACAGGAGCTCACTGGATGAAGGATGCTCCTGTTCTGCACCATGAACAACTTGGCTGGTGGCAGCAGCAGGACTCTGGAGGCTCCTGAGCATTCAGGTGCTGTTGGAGGAGGCTGGTGGCAAGCTCTAGGGCTTCCAGCAAGTGAAACCCAGCAATGGCAACCCCAGGGAAGGTGGTAGTGCTTGATGGGTTCATTGCTCTTGGGGCAGGGTCATGATTTCTGCCAGACAGCAACCCTGCAGGGCCTGGGAGAAGGTGCTTCCAAATAAAGGTGTTGTGGTTGTGGTTCTCCTGGGCTTTGCTGCTCTTAGATAAAGAACAGCAAGAGGTGGTGAGCTACCTCCTTCCTGCCCTGGGGGAAGGTTCCTGGCCAAGGCTGGACATTGAAGGGGCAGAGAAGAGCAACAAAGCTGGGGAAGGGTCTGGAGAAGAAGGAGAAGGGTCTGGAGAACTTGGGAGGAGCAGCTGAGAGACCTGGAGTGGCTTCAGCTTGGACCTGGAGCAGGAGTGCTGGACTGGATGAGCTCAGAGGTCTTCCCACCACCATGCTGGGGATGGGGTCCCACAGTCAGAGCCTTGAAACCAGCTGCTTGGGCAGCCAGACCCCTCCCATCCTGTCTAGAGGCTTGATGGGGTCTGGTGCCAGGGTTTAGGTTTTTTTTTAGTTGTTTAGGTGGGTTGTATTGTACTGTATTGTACTGTATTACTCTTTTGTACTGTAGTACTGTAGGTACTGTATTGTATTTAGGTGGGTTGGATTGGTTGATGGGTTGGACGTGATGATCTTGAAGGTCTCTTCCAACCTGTTGTATTGTATTGTATTGTATTGTATTATCCCCTTGATGATCTCAGAATGACAGAACCCTGGAGATTGGGAAGAGACATTTGAGATCCTCAAGTCCAACTGCTCTTGGAGGTCTCTTCCCACCCACACCCTGCTGTGAGTCCATGAACCCACCAAAGAGCCATCCTGGATTCAATGACTTGTGTAATTCCTCTTTTTCCCTCCTCTCCACCAGTTCTCCTGCCCACCAGGGTGAGAGCAGAGCTCCTGCATGGAGGTCCTCACCAGCTCTATGTACACAATATACACTGGCCAGGAAGGGTTGCCCTCGGGGGCCATGGTCGCAAGTCCTTACTCCAGGCAGCTGTGGCCACACCACCTCACTTCCAGGTTGGAAAAGCAGTGGGGAAACCAAGCCCCTTCCTGCTCTTCCTGCATTGTCCATGTGAAGGAAACCACAGGGAGGGCCTGAGAAGCAGCACAGCTTCCATCCCATGAGGTCTGGGAGCTTTGGGTATGTCTTGGATGAAATGCCAAGTGCAGAGGTAAAATCCCAGGTCTTCTGCCAGAGCAGGACTCCATCAGGCTACCAAAGCCACCCTCAAAACCACTCTTCAGGCAAGCTGGTCAGACTGGGAGGTGGTGATACAAAGTTAGAGCAGAAGCAAACAACCCTGGGGTCACAGCAGATCCTGCCCAAGGTAGAGTTCCAGTCCACTTCCAAGTGGGAAGACAAGAGCTCCAAAGCTGGCAGCAGAACCTCAACTCTTCCCTACACTGAGCCCAGAAGCAGACACACATCTCTCTCTTTGCCAAGAGCTGAAGAGCAGCAGAATGACCAAGCTGGTGAGAGCTGGAGAAGGTGCACCTCAGGGACCTCACAGCAGGACCACTCTGAGCTCCTCTCCTTGGTGCAGATGATCCAAGCTGCCCAAACCAGGTTCTCCAACGTGTTTTTGTCAGTAAGAGGGGGACCTGAGGTGTCTCATGGCCCAGGGTGGAGCTCCAGCTCACTTGCACCTCGTTGGAGCACAGCAAGGTGATTCTTCTTGGAGCCTTCATCTCTGGAGACCTTCTTTAGGTGAGCCTGCCTTGGCAGGGGGGGTGGACTGGATCTCCAGAGGTTCCTTCCAACCCCTACCATCCTGTGATCCGAGCAGAAGAAATTACATTTGGAGGCCAGCTCCTCTCTGTGGAGTTCCAGGAGGGCTGGTGTCCACACAGCACCACGCCATGACCTCTGGAAAGCTTCTTCCTTGCAGAGGCACCAACCCTTCCTCTGTCTTGGAGAAAAGCTCAACATTCCAAGTCCAGCAGCTCCTCCTCCCAGTCCCATCACAGCTGAAGCAGAGTCAGGCTGCTGAAGGGGCAGTGATGACTTCTTCACATGGTCATTAGGTAGGAATCTAGAATCTCTCTGATGATCACCAGGAGTTGTCCTCAAAACAGCTTCCCACTCCAGGGCTGTTCTTGCTGCTTCTGGGCAGGATGGTGGCACTGAAATGTTGAGAGCCCAAGCACTAGAGCTGGAGGAGCACAGATGGGGAAGATGTGTTTAACAGAGCCTGTGCCACGCTGCTGGAAGCCTGGTGGTCATCTTCTAACCTAGGAACAACCACCCAAAGAAGAGTTTCTCCTTTAGGGTCCCCTAATCCAGCCCCTCAGAGCAGGACTGGGCAGTGGCCATGGTTCTCCCTTTCTTCTACACCTCCGACCCACACATTCACTTGCTCAGGATCATCCCCCAAGTTGGGAGCAAGGTCTGGATCAGGCAAGAAGTTTCCTTTCCAAACTCAACTGCAGCTTGGGTCCTTCCTTCTTCAGCAGAGTCCCTTCACCAAGCTCAGTGATGGTGCAGCACAGCCTGGAGATCCTCGGGCAAGGAGCCGATGATGGTCTCGATGTAGAGGCCGATGCGCTGCAGGGTCTCCTCCTTCACAGGGAGGTGCTGGCACCTGGCTCTCACCTACAGCAGACACAGGAGAGACAGCAGCTTGAAAGCAGCTCCAGAGGTCCTCTTCTGCTTTATCCTTCAGAGAATCATGGCATGGGTTGGGCTGGAGAAGACCTTTAGGATCATGGAGTCCAACGATCAGCCCAGCACTGCCAGGGCACCACCAACCCATGGCCCTCAGTGCCACAGCTCCAGGGCTCTGAAACCCCTCCAGGGATGGGGACTCCACCACTGCCCTGGGCAGCCTGGGCCAGGCCTGGACAGCCCTCAAGGGGCAGAAATTGTTCCTCATGGCCAACCTCAACCTCCCCTGGGCCAACCTGAGGCCCCATTCCTCTTGTCCTATCACTTATTTGGGAGAAGAGCCCAACCCCAACCTGACTCCAAGCTCCTTGCAGGGAGCCATAGAGAGCCAGAAGGTCTCCCCTCAGCCTCCTTTTCTTCAGGCTCAACACCCCCAGCTCCCTCAGCTGCTCCTCACAAGTTCTCCAGACCCTTCCCCAGCTCTGCTGCCCTTCTCTGGACCTGCCCCAGCCTCTCAATGTCCTACTTGGAGCGAGAGGCCCAAAACTGACCCCAGGATTCCAGATGTGTCACCAAGCCAGGATGCTGGTGACCTTCTTGATCACCTGGGCACACACTCGTTAGTGTGAGACAACAGACAGGAAACTGTCCTCTGAACCTCTAGGAGATGAAGAGTTAGAACTTTGAATCCTTTCACCCACCAACTCTCAAGTTTCATGACTGACCCATGGGCCAGATGTCCAGATCAAGAAGAACCCCAGTAGTCTATCCAAGAGGTGTGATCCCTGCCCCTGGTCCCTCCCTGCCACAGAGGCACAGAAAAGTACAAGTGCAGGAAGAAAGGAGGAGAACTTACCAGCTTCTCACGAAGTTTTAGCACCAGGTCTACAATCTCCACCTCAGACTTGTCCTTCATCCAGGCCACAATGTTCTAAAGAGAGAGAAGAGCTTGCTCAGGGACATTTCTCCTTTACAGAAGCTTCTCTCCAAGAGATGTCCTCAAAATAAATAGGAGGAGGAGGAGGAGGTTTCTCCTCCTCTTCCACAACTCTGCTCATGGCACTTAAACCTCAGTGAGCAGGACAAAGCTCTCCCCACTTTTCTGCCCATGACAGTATCAAGCTTTGGCCTGCAAGGGAAGAATGAAGTCAAGATGGAGCAACACATAGGCAGTGTGAGGGACAGGAGAGCTGGAGATGCATCTGGGTTGGACACCAGAGCTCCTGGGACTACCCCAGTGTAAGAGATTGCACCAGGAATGAAGGAAGCCATGAGGTGATGCCTGCAGTCTGTTGGCTTGGGATGGACCTGAGGAACAAAACAAGGGTTGATAGAAGCAACCAGAGCAGGACCTGGGCTGGCAGACAACGTGGAGGAGCTGAACTCCTCATGTTCTCATCCCCCTTGTGTGATGCTACTCCTGCGCAGGGGCTGACAGGAGGCCACGTGGCGATTCCTGAACCCAAGACGCATCAACAGATGCCCAAGGTGGCCACATCCTCATCTCCCAGGTGCCACCTGATGTTGGTTTGTAACCCCTGCAGCTGGGACTCACTGCCTCACAGATGGCTTCCAAGTGAAGGGCCTCCAGCTTCTGGGTCATCTCCTTGTGCCGCTGGCGGTACCAGCCCTCGAAGTTGGGAGACCTGAAGAAACGCCTGCAGAGAGAGGGACACCGAGGGGGGGACACCGAGGGGGAGCCACAGAAGCACCCAGAGAAGCAGGCTGCCTCCATGGCACACAGACTCTGACTGATACCTCGTGAGCTACCACACTGCTCTCATCTTTTCTACCCCAGAGGCTTCTCTTCTGTTAGGCAGGGGCATGACAGAGCTGAGAGCCTCAGCAGATTGTCACCAAGGAGAGGGACAACCCCACCAGTGCCACACCTCCCTTGGCACCAGTCAATCTGAGGAGTCCTAGACTGCCCTTTGACCTTCTGGAGCCTTTTTTTGGCCCAGTTCTCCTTTGGAGTCACTTGGACAGTTCACCATAGGAGGCCATTCCTGGTCCTCTGCTTGGTTCCTCTCCTTTGCTGATGAGAATATCAACAGTGTGGCCAACAGGAGCAGGGCAGGGATTGTCCCACTGCACTGGGTGCTGCTGAGGCCACACCTGGAATCCTGGGCTCAGTTTTGGGCCCCTCACTCCCAAAAGGACAAGGAGGAGCTGGAGCAGGGCCAGGGAAAGGTAAGAGAGCTGTGGAAGGGTCTGGAGAAGGAGGAGAAGGGTCTGGAGAACTTGTGAGGAGCAGCTGAGGGAGCTGGGGGGGTTGGGCCTGAAGAGAAGGAGGCTGAGGGGAGACCTTCTGGGTTTCTGTGGCTCCCTCCAAGGAGGCTAGAGCCAGGTGGGGGTTGGACTCTTTTCCTGAGGAATAAATGATAGGACAAGAGGAAATGGCCTCAGGAGAGGTTGAGGTTGGCCATGGGGGACAATTTCTGCCCCTTGAGGCTTGTCCAGGCCTGGCCCAGGCTGCCCAGGGCAGTGATGCAGTCCCCATCCCTGGAGGGGTTTCAGAGCCATGGAGCTGTGGTACTGAGGGCCATGGGTGGGTGGTGCCCTGGCAGGGCTGGGCTGATGGTTGGACTCCATAAGCTTCAAGGTCTCCTCCAACCCAACCCAAGCAATCCCATCTCTGGTATTTAAAGCTTTCAAAAGTTTTCAGTAAAGCTTTTGAATAAATTAAAATTCAAAGGCATGGACCTGAGGCCCACAGACTTGGTGCTTTCCATCTCTCCTACGTAACTCAGGTGCCACTAAGGCACAGGTAAGAACTTCTTAGGTGACTCCCTGTCCTGAAAGTCCCCTGCTTGTCCCCAGTTCCACTCAAGGATTTGCTGTTCAGCACAGCCTGGAGCAGCTGGTAAGGGCATGAGGCAAAGGAAGCACTGAAGTCTTACCTGTAGAGGCCTAACCAGTCCCCCTTGAGGACACAGGTCAGCTGGGGCCCAGCATGTTCAAGGGTCTTCATAAAGTCCTCCTGACGGAAAGGCCGGATCTGGGGGGGGGTTCTGCACAACACAGACCATGTTAGAGGACACCCAAAAGGCACTGCTGGGGTTCTGTACCTCAGAACAAGTCCAGGTGAGGGGTGATCTGTTGGGAAGCAGCTCCATGGAGAAGGAGCTGGCAGTGCTGGTGGACAAGGAGTTCACCAGGAGCCAGCAATGTGCCCTTGTGGCCAAGAAGGCCAAGAGTCCGCTCTGGGGGCATGAAGTGTGGCCAGCAGGGCAAGGGAGGATCTGCTCCCCCTCTGCTCTGCCATGGTGAGGCCACAGCTAGAGAGCTGGGGCCAGTGCTGGGCTCCCCAGTTCAGAGAGACTGGGAGCTGCTGGAGAGAGTCCAGGGGAGGCTGGGAAGATGCTGAGGGGCCTGCAGCAGCTCTGTGAGGAGCAAAGGCTGAGAGCCCTGGGGCTGAGAGCCTGCAGAAGAGCAGCTCCAGAGGGCATCTGAGAAATGCTCAGCAAGAGCTAAAGGACCTGTGGGGGGCAAGAGGCTGGGTGGTCAGTGGTGCTCAGGGACAGGCCAAGGGACACCAAGTGGAAGCCAGAAGGTTCTCTCAGGAGCAACTTGTTTGGTGTGAGGGTGCTGGGGCCCTGGAGCAGGCTGCCCTGAGAGGTTGTGGAGTCTCCTGCTCTGGAGAGCTTCCAACCACCATTGTGACCCTGGCCATTGTGCCCCTGGGCAAGCTGCTGTGGGTGGCCTGCTGGAGCAGGGGGTTGGACTGGATGAGCTCCAGAGGTCCCTTCCCACCCCACTGTGCTGGGATTGGGGGGCAGTAAGGTCTATCATTGCACTGGAAGAGGCTGCAGCAGGTAGAATGAAGCACCTCCAGCAGCCCTGCTAGCAAAGCTCAATTGAGGTTGACAGCAGCTGAGCTCACTGCAGAGTAGGAAGCATCTGGCCCATGATTGTGGTGGGGATTTGTTCCAAGGAGTCAAATTCCCTTCCTTCAAGCAGGGAAGGTCACATAGAGGTTGAGCAGCAGATGGCAGAACCATTCCCAGTCCCCAGGGTCAAAGGCAAGATGGCTCATACCTTCCATGGAGTGATGGCCCTCTGCAGAGGCATCAGACTTGCAATGTAGTGCTCCTGGGAGGAGATAATGCCCCAAATTAGAATCACTTTGGAAGCCAACAACAACTGGAGAACCTCTCTTAGGGTCACTAACAACAGCCTCCTACTCTCTGGTCTCCTTCTACGTGAGCCCAACCCTTCCATCTTGTGTTCCACCTTGTCTCCCCCCAGGAGCTAAGGCCACAATGCTGCAGGAATCCCAAGTGGGCATGGAACAAAAGGTCAGGTGAGGAGAAGCTGGCAGGAGGGACCAGAGTCTGAGATCTGTCCTCCCATCTTCTACCTCCTGAGATGAAGGAGCAAAGAAGGTGCAGGAACCAATCTTGGCCAATTGGATGGTCACCAAAAAGCATCAGCAGCTTGCTAGTGGGACTGGAGAGGAGACAGAGATGGGCTTGAAAGAAACCTTTCCCTCTGCTCTGCCACGGTGGAGCCACAGCTGGAGAGCTGGGGCCAGTGCTGGGCTCCCCAGTTCAGAGAGACTGGGAGCTGCTGGAGAGAGTCCAGGGGAGGCTGGGAAGATGCTGAGGGGCCTGCAGCAGCTCTGTGAGGAGCAAAGGCTGAGAGCCCTGGGGCTGAGAGCCTGCAGAAGAGCAGCCCCAGAGGCATCAATGCTCAGCAAGAGCTAAAGGAGCTGTGGGGGGCAAGAGGCTGGGGCCAGGCTCTGCTCAGTGGTGCCCAGGGACAGCACAAGGGACACCAAGTGGAAGCCAGGAGGTTCCCTCAGGAGCAACTTGTTTGGTGTGAGGGTGCTGGAGGCCTGGAGCAGGCTGCCCTGAGAGGTTGTGGAGTCTCCTTCTCTGGAGAGCTTCCAACCCCCCCTGGCCATTGTGCTCCTGGGCAAGCTGCTGTGGGTGCCCCTGGTGGAGCAGGGGGGGTTGGACTGGCTGAGCTCCAGAGGTCCCTTCCCACCCCAGCATGCTGGGACTGGGGGATTGTTTGCTTAAACAGGGAAGGCCACTTCCTACACTGCAACAAACACTCAACCTTCAGACTCTGCACACATTCTGCTGCATGTCCAACCACAGAGCTGTATGCTGATTGCTGCCACTGGCATCCAGGAGCCACTGAGTTCTCCCTGGAGTAAAACATCTCCAAGGAGCTACCATGTCCCGAAGCTATTAGAGATGCTGAGACAGAAGTGAATAAAAGAGGACAAGCTCCACCTTGCCCCTCAAGCATCTCCTGTTCAACTATCCCCTCCCCTTCCCAGCCCTGTGACAAGTCCCTGCTGAGCTCACCAGCGGGATGATGAAGCTCTGGGTGAGCTCCAGCAGGTGTCGCCTCAGGAGGGCACTCTGGACTTCAGAGGGCCGTTTCCTCTGGATGCCCTGGAAGCAGAAGTCACAATGCAATACAATACAATGCAATACACCAGGCTGCAAGAGACCTTCAAGATCATCACGTCCAACCCATCAACCAATCCAACCTACCTAAACAACTAAACCATGGCACCAAGCACCCCATCAAGTCTCCTCCTGAACACCTCCAATGATGGTGACTCCACCACCTCCCTGGGCAGCACATTCCAAAGGGCAATCACTCTCTCTGTGTAGAACTTCTTCCTAACATCCAGCCTAAACCTCCCCTGGCACAGCCTGAGACTGTGTCCTCTTGTTCTGGTGTTGGCTGCCTGGGAGAAGAGACCAACCCCCACCTGTCCACAACCTCCCTTCAGGTAGTTGTAGACAGCAATGAGGTCTCCCCTGAGTCTCCTCTTCTCCAGGCTAAGCAACCCCAGCTCCCTCAGCCTCTCCTCATAGGGCTTGTGTTCCAAACCCCTCACCAACTTTGTTGCCCTTCTCTGGACACCTTCCAGCAAGTCAACCTCCTTCCTAAACTGAGGGGCCCAGAACTGGACACAGGACTCAAGGTGTGGCCTAACCAGTGCAGTGTACAGGGGCAGAATGACCTCCCTGCTCCTGCTGGCCACACTGTTCCTGATGCAGGCCAGGATGCCATTGGCCTTCTTGGCCACCTGGGCACACTGCAGGCTCATGTTCAGCCTCCCATCAACCAGCACCCCCAGGTCCCTTTCTGCCTGGCTGCTCTCCAGCCACTCTGACCCCAGCCTGTAGCCCTGCATGGGGTTGCTGTGGCCAATGTGCAGAACCCAGCACTTGGATGTGTTCAATCTCCTGCCCTTGGACTCTGCCCATCTGTCCAGCCTGTCGAGGTCCCTCTGCAAAGCCTCTCTACCCTCCAGCAGATCAACTCCTGCCCCCAGCTTGGTGTCATCTGCAAATTTACTGCTGATGGACTCAATGCCCTCATCCAGATCATCAATAAAGATATCAAAGAGCATGGGGCCCAGCACTGATCCTTGGGGCACACCACTAGTGACTGGAACAATGGTACTGTTCTTCCATCATGCAGACATGGGGGCTTGCAAAGCCTGCAGCTAGAAGCCCACAGCAGTCTGGAAATGGTAGCACCCAAAATGAAGGATTGCCCCTCCAGAGCTGGCTTGTCACTGCATGGAATCTGGTTTCTCAGCCTCTCTTTGGCGGGGATTGTCCTCACATGGGTGGGCATCAGCACCCACACTTCATCCAGAACATCAAGTGAACTGTGGTTTAGGTTGGACATCAGAAGAAACTTCTTCACAGAAAGGGTTCTCCAACACTGAAAGAGATTTCCTAGGGAGATGGCTGAGTCTCCATCCCTCCATCCCTCAAAGTCTTGGAGATGTGGTGCTGAGGGCCATGGTTTAGCACCAGCCTCGGCAGAGTTAAGAGAGAGGTTGGACTTGAAGAGCCTAAAGGTCTTCTCCAGCCTAAATTGTTCTGTGAACAGGAGGCTGAGGGGAGACTTTCCGGCTCTCTACAACTCCCTGAAAGGAGGTTGGAGCCAGGTGGGGATCATAGAATCATGGAATCACAGAATGGTTTTGGTTGAAGACCTTCAAGCTCATGGAGTCCAATCCTTAACCCAGCACTGCCAGGGCACCACCAACCCATGGCCCTCAGTGCCACAGCTCCAGGGCTCTGAAACCCCTCCAGGGATGGGGACTCCACCACTGCCCTGGGCAGCCTGGGCCAGGCCTGGACAAGCCTCAAGGGGCAGAAATTGTTCCTCATGGCCAACCTCAACCTCCCCTGGGGCAACTTGAGGCCATTTCCTTTTGTCCTATCCCTTGTTCCTTGGGAGAAAGAGACTGACCCCAGGGTGGTTGGACATTAGGAAAAGTTACTTTGCTGAAGGCCTGGCCCAGGCTGCCCAGGGCAGTGCTGGAGTCCCCATCCCTGGAGGGTTTTCAAAGCCATGGAGCTGTTGTGCTGAGTGCCATGGTCTGGTGGTGCCCTGGCAGTGCTGGGGTAAGGGCTGGACTTGCTGATTTGAAAGAGCTCTTCCAAGCCAAAGGACTGTGTGATGCCACCACGACACAGCTGTGGCAAGCCCACTGCTTCTGCAGAGTTTACCCTCTGTTTACCCTAAGGGGTTGGCCCAGTTTCCCCAGTGATGAGACAGAAGCTGTAGGACAGGTGGAAGCTGCTCACCTTGAGTAGTCTCTTGATCAGGGTCTTGTCTTTGTGAAGAAAGGTTTTGTAAGAAGTGTAGATTCCTGGAGTGAAAAACAAACAAAACAGAAAACCCAGAGGAAAAAACTACAATTTTAGCCACAAATCTTTGTCTGTGGATCTAGAGGAGCTTCAGGGCTAGAACCTGAGGTTCCCACCACAAATCTGGGTGCAGCCAGTGCTCCCAGCAGGACTGAAAGGACTCTGAACCATCTCAAGAACCTTCTTATGGTGAGATAACTCACTTCTGGCTAGGCCTGAGGCGAGCAGCTGGTTAAGGGGCAGCTGTGTCTAGGCAATCCAGTTCCTTAGAGGTCTATCACCTCTAAAATCCAACAGGACATCAAAACCAGCAGAGAAAATGAGAAGCTGCTCTCCCAGTTTGTTCAGTTAATTGACTGTGGCTTCTTCAACTTCAGGGCAGAGATGTGGTCGTTGTGGATCAGATGAGGAGTGTCACCACTGGCTAGTAGATCAAGTGTGAGATGGTGACCCCAAAACATCCACCTGTTGAGATGCCAAATCCTCCAGGTGGGTTAAAGAAAATGAAATCAAGGACTCACCTGGTTTGGTGTCCAGAGTCTTTAGTTTAGCCAACTTCTTCACCTTGACTTGTTTGGGCAGGTCTCCTGTGGACAGACATCAAATGTTCAGGCTCTGAATCCACCCTCAGAGCTCAGGCTTTGGCCCTGAGGACATTCAGCTTCTACACCTGAACAGCTCAAACAGGATCCTCCCTGAGCTCCACCCTCACACAAAGCTTCTCTGCTGAACTGTGGAACAGGAAAGTGCTTGAGGGGCATGAAGAAGAGTGTGGCCAGCAAGTCAAGGAAGGCTCTCCTGCCCCTCTGCTCTGCCATGGTGAGGCCACAGCTGGAGAGCTGGGGCCAGTGCTGGGCTCAGTTCAGTGAGACTGGGAGCTACTGGAGAGAGCCCAGGGAAGGCTGAGAAGATGCTGAGGGGCCTGCAGCAGCTCTGTGAGGAGCAAAGGCTGAGAGCCCTGGGGCTGAGAGCCTGCAGAAGAGCAGCCCCTGAGGGCATCTGAGCAATTCTCAGCAGGAGCTGAAGGAGCTGTGGGGGGCAAGAGGCTGGGGCCAGGCTCTGCTCAGTGGTGCCCAGGGACAGCACAAGGGCCAAGGGTCACCAAGTGGAAGGCAGGAGGTTCCCTCAGGAGCAACTTGTTTGGTGTGAGGGTGCTGGAGGCCTGGAGCAGGCTGCCCTGAGAGGCTGTGGAGTCTCCTTCTCTGGTGAGCTTCCACCCCCCCCTGGCCATTGTGTCCCTGGGCAAGCTGCTGTGGGTGCCCCTGGTGAGCAGGGTGGGTTGGACTGGCTGAGCTCCAGAGGGCCCTTCCCACCCCAGCATGCTGTGGTTCTTTGGGAAGAAGGCCCTGCAGAGAACCATTCCTCACCCTAATGAGGCTTTCTTGGCTTCATAGCTAACAGTCAGTTTCTCCTTCCACCACTCTCTCCACTCTGCACTTTCCCACCCAGGAAGGTTTCTTTCTCCTCTTCACACTCAGAACTTAAACAGACCAAGCTGTCCTCTCAACCAGCTGCTCTTCACTGCTCTTTGTGCTCATGCTGCACACCAACTGGGCCAGAGCCTGGACTTCCCTTTGGCTTTTCAGCTCCCCCAAGAACACTGATGAGCAAACCCACAACCCTCAGCTCACTCTGAACCTCTGCCATGCTCTACCAACACAAGAGGACTTTGGCTCCACCCTTACCTGACATTTTGAGCTCCCCAACCCGCAGGATGTGTGGCCAGTGCTGGAGAGTTTTGATGAAGAAAGGGTTTGTGACTCCCACAACTATGTTTGGCCTAGAAAGATGGGGGGGGAACCAAGCAGGAGAAGGTCAGCCTGAGGGTTTGCCTCAGCCAGATGGTGGCCAGCAAGGCTCTGGTAGGGACTTACGGAGCTTGGGTCCTGGTGGTGTACTCCTTGAACTCGCTGTCGTGGATGGTGAAGTAGGGGCGGTAGTCACAGCAGTACCTCAGGGGAGCAAGGCAGCTGCAAAGCAGGCAGAAGGGGAGTCACATGGAGGAGGAACAGGGCAGGAGCAGGGAGGTCATTCTGCCCTGTACTCGGCACTGGTTAGGCCACATCTCGAGTCCTGTGTCCAGTTCTGGGCCCCTCAGTTCAAGAAGGACATTGAGACTCTTGAACGTGTCCAGAGAAGGGCAACAAGGCTGGGGAGAGGCCTTGAGCATAGCCCTGTGAGGAGAGGCTGAGGGAGCTGGGGTGGCTTAGCCTGGAGAAGAGGAGGCTCAGAGGAGACCTTCTTGCTCTCCTGAAGGGAGGTTGTAGCCAGGTGGGGGTTGGTCTTTTCTCCCAGGCAACCAGCACCAGAGCAAGAGGACACAGTCTCAAGCTGTGCCAGGGGAGGTTCAGGCTGGATATTAGGAAGAAATTGTTCCCAGCAAGAGAGATTGGCCATTGAATTGTGCTGCCCAGGGAGGTGGTGGAGTCCCCATCCCTGGAGGTGTTTAGGAAGAGCCTGGATGAGGCACTTGGTGCCATGGTTTAGTTGATGAGATGGTGTTGGGTGATAGGTTGGACTTGATCTCAAAGGTCTCTTCCCACCTGGTCTGTTCTAGTCTACTCCATTCTAGTCTACTCCATTCTAGTCTACTCTACTCTAAATTCATGTCCTCTAGCAGGGTTCTGTCCTACCAGGGGTAACACCTGAGAGGAGCTCCAGGGTGTTTTACCTAAAGCTGAGTTCATACCTGAGGAGATAAAGTTCCTCAGGGCTGTGAGCCAGCAGCTCTCCCACCATGGGAGGTTCACATTGCTCTACCACTGGTGGAACCTGAGCAAGGCTCTCCTACTACACTGCCTAGCCCACAGAGTCAAGGCCAGGTTGGTCTACTGGGAGATGCCCTTGCCCTTGGTGATGGGAGGGTGGAACTGGATGATCTTTAAAGTCCCTTCCAACCCAACCCATTTTGGGATTCTATGTTTCATCAACAAACTAAACCCACCAGGATGGACCCAGCAGAACTGGGGTGAAGGGCTGTCACCCACAAGAGCTGAACAGGCTGGAGAGTTGGGGGAGAGGAACCTCATGAAGTTCAGCCAGGGCAAGTGGAGGGTGCTGCCACTGGGGTGGAACAACCTCCTGCACCAGTGCAGGTGAAGGGTGACCTGCTGGGAAGCAGCTCCAAGGCAAAGGAGCTGGCAGTGCTGGGGGACCACACGTTGCCCAGGAGCCAGCAATGTGCCCTCATGGCCAAGAAGGCCAAGAGTCTGCTGAGGGGGCATGGAGGAGAGTGTGGCCAGCAGGGCAAGGGAGGTTCTCCTGCCCTTCTACTAGGGAGATCACAGTTGGAGCCCTGGGGCCAGGGCTGGGCTCCTCAGTTCCTGAGAGACTGGGAGCTACTGGAGAGAGTCCAGGGGAGGCTGGGAAGATGCTGAGGGGCCTGCAGCAGCTCTGTGAGGAGCAAAGGCTGAGAGCCCTGGGGGCTGAGAGCCTGCAGAAGAGCAGCCCCAGAAGGATCAATGCTCAGCAAGAGCTGAAGAAGCTGTGGGGGGGCAAGAGGCTGGGGCCAGACTCTGCTCAGTGGTGCCCAGGGGACAGCACAAGGGCCAAGGGACACGAAGTGGAAGCCAGGAGGTTCCCTCAGGAGCAACTTGTTTGGTGTGAGGGTGCTGGAGGCCTGGAGCAGGCTGCCCTGAGAGGTTGTGGAGTCTCCTTCTCTGGAGAGCTTCCAACCCCCCCTGGCCATTGTGCCCCTGGGCAAGCTGCTGTGGGTGGCCTGCTGGAGCAGGGGGGGTTGGACTGGCTGAGCTCCAGAGGTCCCTTCCCACCCCAGCATGCTGGGACTGAGGATCCTGTGTGAATTTCTTAGTCTAGCTCCCTGCATCTCAGAATTTGAGGACATTACCTGGTCAATGCCAGAACCATTTCTGAAGACACTGTAGGGGATGGTGCCATCACCACCATTGGCTCTCCCAGCAACATCAGCTCCCACAACATCTGGATGTGGATGAGGACTGGCTGGAAACACCTGTGAGGGGAGGACAGGACTGAGGTGAGAGATGCAGTCTGGGCAAGCAAAGACACTGCTACTGCACATAAACCAACCCTGGTGAGCTTCAGGGTGGGAACTGGAGATCTAGGATAGGTTTCTAGTGTCCCACCACAGAATGTCAGGTGTCTTCCACATGCTGCTCCTCAACCATTTCAAATATGTCTACAAGAAGTCCTTCAAGCAACACAAAGCAACCTTTTCAACCAAGATCATGGAATCATGGATAGCTTGGGTTGAAGGGTCCTTCTAAGCTCCTCCAGTCCAACCCCCTGCAGCCAGCAGGGACATCCCTAACCAGAGCAGGCTGCTCACAGCCCCAAAGGACCTCACCTGGGATGGTGCCAGGCATGGGACAGCTCCCATCTCTCTGGAGAGCCGGGGACAGGCTCTCAGCACCCTCAGGGGCAAACATTTCTCCCTTCTCTCCACTCTGAAGCTCCCTCTTTGAGTCCCAAGCCCTCAGCCCTGCTCCTGGCACAACAGCCCTGCTCAGAACTCTGGCCCCAGCTTTCAGCTCAGCACTGAGAGGCCACCACAAGGTCTCCCTGGAGCCTTCTCTTCTCCAGGCTGAACAACCCCAACTCTCCCAGCCTGGCCCCACAGCAGAGGGCTTCCAGAATGGCTGTGGCCTCCTCTGGCCCTGCTCCAGTGGGTCCCTGTCTGTGCTGAGGACTGTAGGAGGATCTCAACAGAGCAGGGCACAGCAATTTCTGATTCCTCATTTGGTGTCTTCCCTATAGCCATGATTTATGGCACCCCATGGGCAGATGGGGAAGGAGAAGGTTGTAGGCATGGTGGCTCTCACCTGAAGAGATCTAGTTCATGAATACTGGGGAGAACCATTGGGGCTGGCAACAGATTCTAAAGGAGGAAGAAAGAAAACAAAATAATCAAACACTGGACTCAGATGATCTCCATAGTTTCATAGTTTCAGTTAGGGTTGGATCATCTAGTTCCAACCCCCCTGCCATGGGCAGGGACACTCTACCCTAGATCAGGCTGGACAGAGCCTCATCCAGCCTGGTCTTAAACACCTCAAGGGACGGGGCCTCAACCACCTCCCTGGACAACCCATTCCAGGCCTTCACCACCCTCACGGTGAAGAACTTCCTCCTCACATCCAGCCTGAATCTCCCCACCTCCAGCTTCATTCCATTCCCCCTAGTCCTAGCACTCCCTGATAGTCTGAAAAGTCCCTCCCCAGCCTTCTTGTAGCCCCCTTCAGATACTGGAAGGCCACAATGAGGTCACCTCGGAGCAAGGTCCAGAAGGTCCCTTCCAACCCCAACCATTCTGTGGCTCTGTGAAGCAAAACCAACACTGCTGGTCAACAGAAGCATGGTGGCTGAGATGCCACCTAAAGTGACCACCACAAGCAGCTCCCTCTAAGCACAAAAAGAAGAGAACAAGGAGGTATGAGCCAGGAACAGATCTGGGTGGAGCATTCAAGGCCCACATGGATGTCCTTTGCCAGAAGATAGCCTCAAATTCCTTCCTTTCACGATGTGAAAGGTTCAGGTGTCTGCTGCTTTGTTATCTAGAGCTGCTTCTGGTGCAAGGCAGAGCTTAAGACACAGAGATGCTGAAGGTTGGTAAGGTGGGTACCCAAAGTTGCTCAAAAGAGATAAAAAGGCTGGGGGGGTGGTGTCAAATTAAAAAGAACCACATCAAAGCTGAATGAAAGCAGAAAAGATGCTGCAAAGCACAGCAAACCAAGGGAAGATCTCCCTCCACCTGAGCCAGGAGATCTAAAACTGAATCAGGAGATTTACCTCCACCTGAACCAGGAGATCTAAACAGAACCAAGACATCTAAAACTAAGCCAGGAAATCTACCTCTACGGGAACCAAGAGATCTACCTCCACCTGAGCCAGATCTACACCTGAACCAGGAGATCTAAAACTGAGCCAGGAGATCTATAACTGAGCCAGGAGATCTACCTCCACCTGAGCCAGATCTACACCTGAGCCAGGAGATCTACACCTGAGCCAGGAGATCTACACCTGAGCCAGGAGATCTACCTCCACCTGAGCCAGATCTACACCTGAGCCAGGAGATCTAAAACTGAGCCAGGAGATCTAAAACTGAATCAGGAGATTTACCTCCACCTGAACCAGGAGATCTAAACAGAACCAAGACATCTAAAACTAAGCCAGGAAATCTACCTCTACGGGAACCAAGAGATCTACCTCCACCTGAGCCAGATCTACACCTGAACCAGAGATCTATAACTGAGCCAGGAGATCTATAACTGAGCCAGGAGATCTACCTCCACCTGAGCCAGATCTACACCTGAGCCAGGAGATCTACACCTGAGCCAGGAGATCTACACCTGAGCCAGGAGATCTATAACTGAGCCAGGAGATCTACCTCCACCTGAGCCAGATCTACACCTGAGCCAGGAGATCTACACCTGAGCCAGGAGATCTACACCTGAGCCAGGAGATCTACCTCCACCTGAGCCAGATCTACACCTGAGCCAGGAGATCTAAAACTGAGCCAGGAGATCTAAAACTGAATCAGGAGATTTACCTCCACCTGAACCAGGAGATCTAAACAGAACCAAGACATCTAAAACTAAGCCAGGAAATCTACCTCTACGGGAACCAAGAGATCTACCTCCACCTGAGCCAGATCTACACCTGAACCAGGAGATCTATAACTGAGCCAGGAGATCTATAACTGAGCCAGGAGATCTACCTCCACCTGAGCCAGATCTACACCTGAGCCAGGAGATCTACACCTGAGCCAGGAGATCTACACCTGAGCCAGGAGATCTACACCTGAGCCAGGAGATCTATAACTGAGCCAGGAGATCTACCTCCACCTGAGCCAGATCTACACCTGAGCCAGGAGATCTACACCTGAGCCAGGAGATCTACACCTGAGCCAGGAGATCTACACCTGAGCCAGGAGATCTACCTCCACCTGAGCCAGATCTACACCTGAGCCAGGAGATCTAAAACTGAGCCAGGAGATCTAAAACTGAGCCAGGAGATCTACCTCCACCTGAGCCAGGAGACCTAAAACTGAACCACGAGATCTAAAACTGAACCAGGATATCTACCTCCACCTGAGCCAGATCTACACCTGAGCCAGGACATCTACCTCCACCTGAGCCAGGACATCTACCTCCACCTGAGCCAGGAGATCTAAAACTGAACCAGGAGATCTACCTCTACTTGAACCAGGACACCTAAAACTGAACCAAGAGATCTAAAACTGAACCAAGAGATCTGCCTCTACCTGAATCAGATCTACCTCCACCTGAACCAGATCTACACCTGAGCCAGGAGATGTACCTCCACCTGAGCCAGGAGATCTAAAACTGAACCAAGAGATCTAAAACTGAACCAAGAGATCTGCCTCTACCTGAATCAGATCTACCTCCACCTGAACTAGATCTACACCTGAGCCAGGAGATGTACCTCCACCTGAGCCAGGAGATCTAAAACTGAACCAGGAGATCTAAAACTGAACCAGGAGATCTGCCTCTACCTGAATGAGGTCTACCTCCACCTGAACCAGATCTACACCTGAGCCAGGAGATCTACCTCCCTCATTGGAGATTGGAAGGGACTTCTGGAGATCAATTCCACTCCCCCTTAGCAAGGCAGGTTCACCTGTACTCTGAGCCCAATGAGGAGCTTAAACCACAATTAATTAATAATTAATTCATAATTAATAATCAAGTGATTTCCAAGAGGATAAGGCTGAAGACATTTCAGTTCTTCTCCACCTTCCTGCCCTATCAGCCTAGATTCTGCTCCTCATTGATTGTGTCACTCCATGCTTCATCTCACCTCTTGGTTGCACTGCTTCACTGGGCTTGATCCTGGCTTGTCCACCCTTGATGGAATCCTCACCTAGGTAAGAAGAGGGAGATGGACTCAGCATCAGTGAGCACAGTCAGCACTCGACTTTCTTCCCCCTTCCCCATTCCCCATCCCCATCTTCAACCATCCACCTGAGGAAGCCTCCCCAGGTAACAGTTGGAATTGTTGGGATTAAAAGGGAAAGGGTCTGGAGGAAAGAACAACTTGAAGATCCAGAAGCAAAGGGATGGTGCTGAGAGCAGACCACCAGCAACAAGGTACCTGAATGACAACTCCCATCACTGGAAGGTTCAAGGTGTGTCCTGGCACAGGAGGTGGCCACTGATCGATCTCGTTGCACACTGCAGGGACACAGGGCAAGGAATAGCAGTTTCACTTGAAGGTCAAGAAGGTGACCTGAGCTGCTCTGTGAGGCCCACCAGTGGGATTGTCACTCACTGCTGGCTGCAGACAAACACAGGCTTGAAGAACAGATGTGGAACTGGTGGTGGAGTCCCCAGCCCTGGAGGCGTTCAAGAAAAGTGTGGCCATGGCACTTGGGGACAGGGTTTGATGGCCATGGTGGGGTTGGGTTGATGGGTGGACTGGAAGATCTTAAAGGCCTTTCCCAACCCAAATGATTCTAATGATTCTATGACAATTTTACAAGGTTACGTCAGAGAGCAGAACTGGGACCTGCACCATCACTTCCAGAAGAGGTACAGCAGC
The DNA here is from genome assembly GCA_015227895.2 of Colaptes auratus. Lineage (NCBI taxonomy): Eukaryota > Metazoa > Chordata > Aves > Piciformes > Picidae > Colaptes > Colaptes auratus. Next base: position 54,496,056 of record CM037632.1, read on the forward strand.
CCAGCCCTGCTCATATATCATTGGCAAAGTTGAGTAGTGCAATGAAGACCTGCACAAGGATGTGTGCTTTGCACTAGCAGCTTGTAACTCACTCTGGAGGTACACTGTAGGACCTGGGAAGCTGGTCAACAGCAGCTGAAGATAAGCCAAGAAGGCCGCCAGCAGCCTGGCCTGGATCAGCAATGGTGTGGCCAGCAGGAGCAGGGCAGGGATTGTCCCCCTGCACTGGGCACTGCTGAGGCCACACCTGGAATCCTGGGGGCAGTTTGGGGCCTCTCGCTCCAAGAAGGACATTGAGAGGCTGGGGCAGGTCCACAGAAGGGAAACAGAGCTGGGGGAGGGTTTGGAGAACTTGTTAGGAGCAGCTGAGGGAGGTGGGGTTGCTGGGCCTGAAGAAAAGGAGGCTGAGGGAGACCTTCTGGCTCTCTACAGCTCCCTACAAGGAAGCTTGGAGCCAGGTCGGGGTTAGTCTCCCAAGGAAAAAGTGATAGGAGAAGAGGAAATGGCCTTAGGTTGCCCCATGAGAGGTTGAGGTTGGCTGTAAGGAAAAAATTCTGCCCCTTGAGGGTTGTCCAGGCCTGGCCCAGGCTGCCCAGGGCAGTGTTGGAGTCCTCATCCCTGGAGGGGTTTCCAAGCTGTGTGGTGCTGAGGCCATGGTGGTGACTTGGCAGTGCTGGGTTCATGGTTGGACTCCATGAGCTCGAAGGTCTCCCCCAACCTAAATGATTGAATGGTTGTATGCAGAACTGACAGCTTCACCTCCTAGGGTTGCCAGACCCTTCCCAACAACTCATCCTCTGCAGCCATTTCTCCTCTTGGCCAGCCAGACCCTTGGAAGAAAGTTCTTCCCTGCTGGGTTTCTTCCAGACCCAATGAATCTGGAACATCCCAGATGCCTTTCAAGAACTTCCTGATTTCAGTTTGAGGTTTCAAGATGCCAGCCCTCTCCTCCTTAGGTCTGAGCCTCTCACCTGCCTCCAGGCATGGCTCCAGCTTGTCAAAGTATTCCGGGCAATCAGCTGCAGCAGGGACTGGAACAAGTTGACGTATGGAAGTCGTGACACCAGCACCAGAGACTGCAAAGAAGGACACTGAGGAGTCAGAGACATCCTGACATCATCATTTCTAGCACTGCATCACCTCACACCAGCAGCAAAACCAGAGAAAACCTCCAGACAAGCTCTTTTTATACTGGTGGGATTGTTGCCCACTAAACCATGAGGGCATCAAGTCCAACCATCAACCCAACACCACCATGGTCACTAAACCATGAGGCCATCAAGTCCAACCATCAACCCAACACCACCATGGTGACTAAACCATGAGGCCATCAAGTCCAACCATCAACCCAACACCACCATGGTCACTAAACCATGAGGCCATCAAGGCCAACCATCAACCCAACACCACCATGGTCACTAAACCATGAGGCCATCAAGTCCAATCATCAACCCAACACCACCATGGTCACTAAACCATGAGGCCATCAAGTCCACCATCAACCCAACACCACCATGGCCATCAAACCATTAGGGCATCAAGTCCAACCATCAACTCACACCACCATGGCCACTAACCATGAGATGATCTCATGGTTGGAAGAAGACAAATTCCAGCCATTAAGCAGGGTTAAGGTTTAACCCAGTCCAAGCTGGAGGAACAAAGTTCATCCTCCTGCTGCCTGTGACACACATGGAGTGAGGACATCATGATGCAGACAGCAGCAGGTCACTGCCCATGTGATGAAGACACTGTGGCAACCCCATCCAGGTTGGTTTGCAGTGACACTCTCCACTCGTTCCCTCTTCTCCAAGACCTTTGGTGTTTCCTGCAGAAGGCCTGTGGGTGTCATGTAGGAAGTGGTGCTGGTTTCCAGCTCTGGATGGTGCCTTTTTAAAGCTCAGGAGAGGCTAAGAAGGAGCCAGGGGATGTGGTTTCAGGACTCACCTTCTGAAAATAACCTCTCTTCATCGAGCTGTCCTTGACCTGCCTGAAGTACACATAACCAAAGTAATGAGCTGACTCCCTCTGCAAGAGACCAACAACACTGTCATGGAGAAATGCATCACCCCAAACCCATCATCCCCCCAGACCCCTCCAGCCACTGGGCAAGCATCAAACCTCACCCTGCTAGGAGACAACCTATCAGTCATTGCCCTATAGAATGTGCCAGGTTGGGAGGGACCCTCCAAGGCATCTTGTCCAACCCCCCTGCAATCGGCAGGGACATCTCCAACCAGAGTAGGTTGCTCAGGGCTCCATCAAGCCTGACCTTGAATGTCTCTGGGATGAGGCCTTCACCATATCCCTGGACAACCTGTCCCAGTGTCTCACCACCCTCATTGTTCAGACTTCCTCTTGATATCCAACCTGTATCTGCCTGGAGTCCTCAACACAGGAGAGACATGGACCTGAGAGGAGGTCCAGAGGAGGCCTAAGTGGAGCATGTGAGGAGCAGCTCAGGGACCTGGGGTTGTTAAGCCTGGAGAAATGATGGCTGAGGGGAGGCCTTCTGGCTCTCTACAACTCCCTGAAAGGAGGTTGGAGCCATGTGAAGGTTGGTCTCCTCTCCCAATGAACAGGACAAGAGGAAATGGCCTCAAGTTGCCCCAGGGGAGGTTTAGGTTGGACATTAGAAGATACTTCTTCACTGAAAGGGTTCTCAGAGACTGGAACAGGCTGCCCAGGGAGGTGGTTGAATCCCCATCCCTGGAAGAGTTTCAAAGCTGTGGAGATGTGGTACTGAGGGCCACGAGGTAGCACCAGCCGCAGAAGAGCTGGAGAATGGTTGGACTGGATGACCTTCAAGGTCTTCTCCAACCTACACAGTTCCATGATTCTGTGACTCTAACACTGGTTTGTAGGTTGTAGGCACAAGGGTTGCCCAGAAATGCCACTGACCTGCAGTGTCAGAGGTGCTTCTCTGTTGTACTCTCCATCATCCTCGTAGTGAGTGGTCCTCTGGCCCCCAGACTGCCGAAGGCGGAAGCTAAACTGAGTATCCCCCAGGCCACCTGGGACACAGAAGATCAGAACTGCTCAGGAAGAGGTTGCAGGAAAGAGAAAGATGGGAATTGGTGACCTCTCAAGTGGTGACACCAAAAGGGATGCTGGCTTACAATGAGAGCATCATGGAATGCTTTGGGTTGGAAGAGACCTTCAGGGTCATGGAGTCCAAGCCTAACCCCAGCACTGCCAGGGCACCACCAACCCATGGCCCTCAGCACCACATCTACACAGCTTTGACACCCCGCCAGAGATGAGGACTCCAACACTGCCCTGGGCAGCCTGGGCCAGGCCTGGACAACCCTTAAGGGGCAGAAAATGTTCCTCATGGCCAACCTCACCCTTCCCTGGGGTAACAGGACAAGTTCTTCTTGTCCTGTCCCTTGGTCTCTTCTCCCAGGGAACAACCCCCACCCAGCTCCAAGGCCCTTTCAGGGAGCTGTAGAGAGCCAGAAGGTCTCCCCTCAGCCTCCTTCTCTCAGCCACCCAGCTCCCTCATTGCTCCTCACAAGGTCTCCAGACCCTTCTACTTCTTCTCCAGACCTTTCCCCAGCTCTGTTGCCCTTCTCAATGTCCTTCTTGGAATGAGGGGCCAAAAACCGACCCCAGGATTTGAGTAATGCCCAGTCCAGGGGTACAATCCCTGCCCTGGTTCTGCTGGCCACACTCTTGCTGATCCAAGTCAGGATGCTGTTGGCCTTCAACAACCCAGGTCACTCAGCAAATTTCCATTTACCAGGACTCCAAAACCAAGAATGGAGAGGAACAACAGAAAGGAAGTCCCAAAAGCTAAGAACAAACCCAGAGGATACATAGATGTGGTCCTGAGGGACATGGTTTACTGGTGTTATAACAGTGCTGGACTAAGGGTTGGACTTCATGATCAAGGCCTTTTCCAACCACAAGGATTCTGTGATTTCTCTGACTCAAGGTCACAGATTCTCTACCCTAGGAGAATCCAAAGGAGATTTGTTCAGACCTAAGGGCTGGGTGCTCCTTGCTGTTCACAGCTGTAGAAGACACAGCCCAGCAGGCCCTGTTGCTGTGGAGGTGATGATCCACTCCTTCATCAGGCCAAGGAAGCAGCTTGCAGGCTGCAGGCATGGCCAGCAGATGCCACCTACCTGAGTAGGAGTCTGGGAAGGACAAGTAGCAGATACTGGTCTTCTGCAAGAAACAAAAGAGACAGAGTGAGGAGACCTCCATCCTTGCTGCTCCAAGTCTTTCAAAGCAGGAAGGTGAGTAATTCTTACCTCCTTCTCTGTCAGCCTGAAGTCATAGGGTACACCAGCTGCAAAACAGACAGGAGGCAGGAGTTCAACCCTTCTGAGCAACCTGATCCAGTGTGAAGTGTCCCTGCCCATGGCAGGGAGTTGGAACTGGATGAGCCTTGAGGTCCCTTCCAACCCTGACAATTCTGGGATTCTGTTCTGGGATTCTGCCCCTCTACTCAGTTCTATTGAGGCCACACTTGGAGAACTGGGCTCCCCCAATTCCAGAGAGACTGGGAGCTACTGGAGAGAGTCCAGGGGAGGCTGGGAAGATGCTGAGGGGCCTGCAGCAGCTCTGTGAGGAGCAAAAGCTGAGAGCCCTGGGGCTCAGAGCCTGCAAAGAGCAGCCCCAGAGGGATCAATGCTCAGCAAGAGCTGAAGGGCCTGTGTGGAGCCAGACTCTTGTCAGTGGTGCCCAGGGACAGGCCAAGGGGCACTAGCTGGAACCCAGGAGGTTCCCTCAGGAGCAGCTTGTTTGGTGTGAGGGTGCCGGAGGCCTGGAGCAGGCTGCCCTGAGAGATTATGGATGGCCCCTCTCTGGAGGCGTTCAAGGGCAGGCTGGATAAAGCTTTGCTCAACCTGCTGTAGTGGAAGGTGTCCCCTGTCCACTGTACCCAGGCCCGTCCCACTCGCCTCAGGTCCAGCCCAACCCCAGGTCCACCCTACCCAGCCCTGGCCCTACCCAGACCCAGGCCCGCCCCACACACCCCAGGCCCGCCCCATACACCCCAGGCCCGCCCCATACACCCCAGGCCCGCCCCACACACCCCAGGCCCGCCCCACACACCCCAGGCCCTACCCAGGCGCAGAGCCGCCCCCCACAGCCCAGGCGCTGCCCGGGCCGAGCTGCCCGCACCGCTCCCCGGCACGACCGAGCCCCAGACCTGCCCCACAGACGCTGTCAGCTGAGACGCGGCACACCCCCCGGCTCTTCCCGTACCTCCATAGCCTGGCCCAGCTCCAGGTCGAAAGTGACCACGCAGACACAGTCAAGCCAGGCGGAGAAGCGTGCCCAGGGCAGCAGGGAGGAGGAAGCGGCAGCAGCGGCGGCCGCAGCCTCCGGACGGCGGGGCCGGGGCTCGGCCCGGCACAGGGCGTCCATGGCAGCGCCCGCTCCGCCCGGCCCGGGTCGGCCCTGCCCCGCGGCGCTGCGCCCCCCGGCGGCCCGGAGGTCTCGGTGCCCGCTGTCCCCCACACGGTACTCCCACCATAGAGTCGGCTCCAGCCGCGCAGAGCGGTGCTGAGCCACGCAGGTTATGACGGCGCGGCCTGGGCCCTGCAAGCCTCAGAGGGCGAAACTTGGCGGTGAATGCCCTTACCCTGCCCCCAGCGCACTGCTGCGGGACGCCGTTCCCCAGAGCTGCACCTGCTCACCCCAGGCTGAGGTGCCCCGGGCCCTGGCTGGACCTGGTCTGGCCTCACCTGGTCTTCTAGGTCCTGGGGTCTCCCGGTCCTGGCTCTCTTGGTTATGGTTCTCTTGGGCCTCGGCCTCCCTGGGCTGGCCAGGCCTGGTCCCTGGCCTTATGCAGGCTGAGAACCGTGCCTGTGGCACAGAGAGGATGCCCTGGGTGTCCTGACCCCCGGATGGCCCAATGGGGCGTGAGGGGTGTCCTGCAGAGCCAGGCTGGGCACAGCCTTAATGTGCTGGGGGTTGAGAGTTGTAAGTGACTTAGAGAAAGACACAAGAGACTCAATAAGTTTCTTGTATTATGCTTCTATTTAGGCGCCTGACACAGGTAGAATCATTTCAAAAGACCTGTGTGTGTTCCGAGGGTTTTGGACAAACCTTTATACAAAAAGTTATCTGTCTGAAGTCACAGAGGTATGTCAATATTTCACAGAAAGAGTCCAGATGTTCCTATCTATACAAAGGTCATCTACCTAAAAATAACAAAACATACGTATCATCCAGATGTCCTTTATCTTACACAAAAGATCATCTTGTCTAAGACTAACAGAAGTAAATACTGAAGAATCCTGCTATTCCTTATCTATGTACAAGGCTGTCTGCCAACTCCTCTCCCCCTTTCCTGCATTCCAGCATTTCAGCTAACGAGAAAAAGTTTATTAACACTGTTATTCTGTTCAAAGAAGAATTTTCTGTTTATCAATTCCCCCCTTTCTTACAGCAAATAGTATATTCCTATACTATATTTTCTTAAAATAATGTCCTGTTTCCAGCTCATGCCTGAGTTTATCAATTTATACTTGTGGTAGGATTCCATACCACTCTTTCCAGTACACATAATTATCTTATCCACAGTTAGAGAGATTAGTTTACAAGCCAATTCTTGACTACCATTTAAATACATATTTCCTTCCCATCCCTCAATAGTATCAACCAACAAACAAATCACAATTATCGATATAACTTGAGCTTCAGGGGTCCCTGGGATTCGAGTTTCCATTCTCTCGCTGAGGTCTTCTTGACCCTGGTGTGGTGAATCCAAGCAGCTTGTTCCTCAATTTTGATGGCTGTGAAGGATGTCAGTAACACTTGATATGGTCCGGTCCACTTGGGCTCTAGGGGGTTCTCCGAAAGAGATCTGACATAGACATAATCTCCAGGTTCCACATCATGGACTGGTCTGTCTAACCCTCTCACACTGGTTCCAGTCACCTGTTTATTAACAATGCTCAGGTTCTTATAAATCTGCTGAACAAACTTGTTCAACATTTCCTCTCTGAATTGTCCTGGTTCTGAAGGGTCCATAGTTCCTAATACATAAGGTCTTCCAAACAGGATTTCAAATGGGCTCAACCCTTCCTTTATTCTTTGCTTAGTTCGAATTCGCAACAGGGCAATTGGCAATGCTTGTGGCCAAGGAAGGTTTGCTTCCTGCCCGATTTTTACTATCTGATTTTTATTAAATGGTTCATTTTCTCCACTTGCCCACTTGAATGTGGATTGTAGGGGTGTGGAGTTGCCAATCAATCCCTAAGATTTTGCTCACTTGTTGTACCACCTTGGCCACAAAATGAGGTCCCCTGTCTGAGGAAATAGCGGCAGGTACCCCAAAGCGAGGTATTATCTCCTGTAACACTGTCTTAGTAACCTCCCGTTGCTTTGTTTGTGCGGCAGGGAAACGCTTCTGGCCAACCAGAGAAGGTGTCAGTGAGTACCAACAGGTACCTGTATCCCCCCTTTCTTGGGAGCTCAGTAAAATCAATTTGCCATTGTTGTCCTGGATAATTTCCTTTGCTAATCTGTCCCAGTCTAACTCCTCTTCTTACCTTGGGGTTAGCCTTAAGACACACCTCACATTGGCGGTTTACCTGTTCTACCGTGGCGTATAACTTCCGTGCTATACATTCCTGAACCAATTTTCGATACAGAGCTTCTGCTCCCCAATGAGTCTTTGCATGTTCCATCTGAACAAAAGCCCAAAGAAGGTTAGTGGGAATGATTAACTTCCCATCCGGTGTCCTGGCCCAGCCCTTTCCTATCCTATTCCCTAAAGGTCTTTAATTAATTTCTGATCCTCTGTGCTATACACAGGTTCTGGCTCTTTTTGCTCAATTGTCAGTTTACCATCTGGGATCAAAACAAACTCTGCCACCTTCCTCCCCTCCCTGGCCACCCTTTTAGCTGTTTCATCTGCCAGTCTGTTGCCTCTTTCTTGTCCAGTATTCCCTTTTTGGTGTGCTTTGCAGTGCATTATGGCTACTTTGCTTGGCTTTTGCACTGCTTCTAGCAGTCTGAGTATTTCTTCTGCATGTTTATACCTTTCCTTGAGATGTCAACAGTCCTCTTTCTTTCCAAATGTCCATGGGCATGTACCCCCCAAAGGCATACTTGGAGTCAGTCCATATGTTTGCACTTTTCCCTTGGGAAAGCTCAAGGGCTCTGGTGAGTGCGATTATCTCTGCCTTTTGAGCGGAGGTGTTAATTGGTAGGGCTTTTGCCTCGATTACCTCTTCTCCTGTAGTTACAGCATACCCAGCTTTTCTTTCTCCCCTGGATCACAAAACTGCTTCCATCAGTGTACCAGTTATGGTCTGCCTTTTCCAGGGTTTCTTCCTTCAGGTCAGGTCTGCTGGAATAAGTGGCCTCAATTGTTTCCAAACAATCGTGGATAACTGGTTCTCCATCACCTCCCTGGAGGAAAGAGGCTGGGTTGACAAAATTAGCAACTTTAATTTCTACATCATCCTGTTCCACTAGGATGGCTTGGTATTTAAGAAATCGTTGTGGAGACAGCCAGTGTCCTCCCTTGCTTCTAAAACAGCAGAGATGGTGTGTGATACCAGGACTGTGATCTTCTGTCCCATCGTGAATTTGCGAGACTCTTGAATGTTAATTGCAACTGCTGCCACAGCCCTTAGCATCCTGGCCATCCCCTGCTTACCTCATCCAGTTGTTTAGAGAGGTATGCCACCGCCCTTCGGTAGGGTCCTAAGGTTTGTGCTAGGACTCCCGTGCTATCCCTTGGCTTTCATGGGAATACAATAAAAAAAGGTTTAGTGACATCAGGTAGCCTAGTGCTGGTGCCCTCATCAATTCTTTTTTTAAGGTTCGAAAGCTTGTTCAGCTTCCCCATTCCATTGCAAGTCCTTATCAGTCTCTTTCAATAATTCATAGAGGGGTTCACAAGCAGGCCATAATTATAAATCCACAACCGGCACCACCCTGTCATTCCAAAAAGGTTCGGAGTGCCTTTACTGTCTTTGGAAGTGGAATAGAACAGATGGCCTCCTTTCTTTCAGGGCCCAGCACTCGTTGTCCTGCTGTTAATTCATATCCCAAGTAGATTACTTGCTGCTGTACTATTTGGGCCTTCTGTGGGGAAACTCGGTACCCATTAAGTCCCAGGAAATTCAGCATACTCACAGTCCATCTTTCAATTCTGTCCTGGTCTGGGTGGCCAGCAGGATGTCATCTACATACTGTAGCAGGACTCCATTGCCTTCTGGCTTGTCCCACTTTTCTAATTCTTTTGCAAGCTGATTTCCAAAGATAGTAGGGCTGTTCTTAAATCCTTGGGCAAGACGGTCCAAGTTAATTGACACTTTCGGTTAGTTTCCTGGGTTCTCCCACTCAAAGGCAAACAGTGGGCTGGCTCAGGGGCCAGGGGTAAACAAAAAAGGCATCTTTTAGATCCAGACGGTAAACCATTCTAATTCTGTTCTAATTGAGTCAAGAGGGTATATGGGTTTGCCACCACCGGATGGATTCCTTTGTTTTTATTTATAGCCTTTAGGTCCTGCACTAACCGATACCCTCCAGCTGGTTTCCTTATAGGTAGGATGGGAGTATTGTAAGCTGATTGACACTCTGTTAGCAGCCCATACTTAAGAATTTTTCTACAATAGGCAAAACCCTTCCTATCTTCTTTCCTTAAAGGATATTGTTTTAGTCTAACTGGTTGAGCTCCAGGCTTAAGATCTATTATCACAGTTAGGCATTTTTAGCCCTCCCAGGCTGCTCAGTGTCCCAGACCCAGGATATACTTGATCTTTTATGCTTTCTATTATTCTGTTTTTCTCTCGTTGAGGCCCATTAATGCAAGACTTAAACCTCAATCACTGTTCTTCCCTTACTCTAAATTCTACCTTCCCTTTATTAAATTTAATTTCAGCTCCCAATGCTTCTAACAATCCCTTCCAGCAATAACTTGGGGCATTTGGCATATAAAAACTTATGTAAGCCCCAAGTTTTTACCATATTTATATTTAAGAGGTTTAAAAAATACGCCTTCTCAGTTTGGACCTGTAGCCCCTACCACAGAAACATAGCTCTCATCCAAAGGCACCAGTGCTTGATTTAAGACTGAAAAGGTTGCTCCCGTGTCCACTAGAAATTCCAGTTTATTTTCTTGTTCCCTAGCTTCATTATAACCAGAGGATCTGCTAGGGTATTTATAGTCTCCGGTCCTCCCTAATCATCCTCTTCTAATTGTGCCTGTATCCTAGTTTTCTTTTTCCTCTTGGCATTCCTTTTCCCAGTTCCCTTCTTTTTGCAGATCGCACACTGATCTTTTTCCAACCGTACTCTGTTAGTCCTTTGAGTCTCCTACTTTCCTGTAATGCTGCTACCAACATTCTCTTCTCTTTCCTCCTATTTTCTTCTTCCCTGTTAGAGAATACTCTCCACGCTACATCCAAAAGTGCCTCTAAATCCCTTCCCTGAGGGTGACAACTTTTGCAACTTCTTTCTGATATCACTAGCAGATTGCCCAATAAATAGTGATACCAGTTGTTGTATACCTACTTCTGATCCGGGGTCAAGAGAGGTGTTTTTCCTCATGACTTCCCTCAGCTTATCTAAGAATTCTGAGGTGATTCACCTGGTCCTTGTCTGACTGAGTATAACACAGACCAGTTAATTGCTTTTGGAATGGCTTTTTCTATTCCCCTGGCTACAAACTCCCGGTATTCCCTCCAATCTGGTCCTTTGCAGGGCATTATTTGTATTCCATTCTGGATTTTGAAGTGGAAATACATCTCCAACGTTTGCCCCCCCTCCCCGTTTGAATTCTCTCTGTTGCTAGTTCCAATCCATGCTTTTCAATTAATTGTTTCTCTGTTTCAGTCATTTGTTCTAATAATAACTGGATATCGTCCCAGTCTGGATTGTGCTGCCTAACCATGAATCGAAAATGTAGCCCGTCCCTGTTGGATCATTACGATAATTTTTAGCCTTTTCTCTCCCAACTATCCAAATCCTGACTTGTAAAAGGCACCTTAATCCAGACTGGGTCCCCTTCAGGCCCCACTGCTTGTCGCAGGGGAGCTTGAATGAATGCCTGGGAAGCTGGGGCATTTGCTTGCTGTCCTCGGGTCCTTCTTGCCACTGGGCTTCCCTGAGCATAGTCTGGGGACTGACTCCAGTATCACTATCTGAATTGCTGCCACTCCCAGAACTTCCTACATTATTTTCCGAACCCTCTGTCACTACCTCTTGCAATTTTCCTGGAGATTGATAAAATTCAGGCAGGTCTTTTAATCCTCATGTTTAGAGACACCTCTGCCCTATGCTACACGCAGAGCAACCCTTTTCAATTGTGTCTGCCTCTTATTCTTGGCCTTATTCCTTTTTCAAGAGCCAAACCCATTGGATCAGAGGGAGCTCTGATACCACAGTCCCTTTGAAACTCAGGATGCTCTCGGAGATAGAAAAACATATCAGCATATATTGTCTCATCCCATTTCCTTTCTCTTCTTAAAAACACATTAGTTGCAGTAAGTATCATACTCCAGACTCCCATGTACAGGCCATTTCTCTCCACCATCTAATTTATATAATGGCCACCACCGGGTACAAAATTTAATTAAAGTCTTTTGATTTGTTGACCCCTCCTGGGGGGCCTCCAATTTCCTTCCAGTGGGCAATTTATACAACCAGTGGGCTATGTTTTGGGATCTCACTACTTTGTCTCCCCCCATTTACACATACAACACAGTACTGTCTTTTGCAGCACACAAAACACAAAAAAAATACAAATACTAATACAACTACAACGATAATGACCGGTCCTTAACACACAGTTAGTGGCCACACACACTCAGCCACACATTCAAAACATAAACAATATTTCCAGTACTTTATGTTTCTAGGGACCCTCTTGGCCCCTCACAGACTTAACAATACTTATAATTCCCTTTGGGACCCCCCTGGTCCCACGCTACAAACAATGTTCATAAACAATGCCTAAGTTACCTTGGGACCCCCCTGGTCCCACACTACAAACAATGTTCTAAACAATGCCTAGAGTTACCTTTGGGACCCCCCTGGTCCCACACTACAACAATGTTGTTCATAAACAATGCCTAGAGTTACCTTTGGGACCCCCCTGGTCCCCCACCACTACAACAATGTTCTAAACAATGCTTATAGTTACCTCTGGGACCCCCTGGTCCCAGCCCAAGAGCTCTTTTACCTAGGGGTGCAATAATGCCTCTCTCCCGCGTAGGGCGTCCCCCTCACCACTTACGGATTACCCCTTCTATAAAGCAACCTTCTCTTTGCTGGCAGTCTTGTCTGTCCCTGTCACGATCTGATGAGTAGCGGAGCTCTCCTCGAGAATATCTCGGAGGGCCCTGAGAGGTCCCCTGCTGCTCAGCAGGTCCTGCAGCCAAACAGAGTC
>CM037632.1:54508919-54576001 GCA_015227895.2 Colaptes auratus
GGAAGCAAGGGTGAAAGCAGTGATGAAGCTGAGCTGTTGGGTCAGGAGAGTGATCAACTCACTGCTGGAGTCCTGGTTCTTGTGCAAGCCCAGCCCAGCACTTGCTTTGGTCCCTGTGGTGGGCATGCAGGGGGTGACACAACCCAAGAGTTTTTCTAACCCTGCTTCCAGCCAAGACTCTTCCCTGTGCTGCTCTGTGCTGAGAGGACCAGGAATGAGCTCTGAGGTGCTGAGCATTGGTGGGGGGGTTGGCAAAGGAAGGAAGATGTCCTTGACCTTCCCAGAGTGGGCTGGTGGGAGAATTGACCACCAACCCCTTTGAGTTGCTCTTCTGAGGTGAGCAAAGCCACTTCTCACAGTCTTTCCTCAGTGGCCAAGTTGTGGAGATGCCCAGGGGGTCAAGGTGGAAGGTGTCTAGTGGGAGGTGTCCCTGCCTGTGGCAGGGGGTTGGAGCTGGATGGTCCTTAAGGTCTCTTCCAACCCAACCCATTCTAGGGACCTATGAACCTGCTGGTCAGGAGTTGTGCGTCCCTGGATTTAGACCAGCTGGAGCTGTCCCACATCCAACCTGACCTGCTGCACCCCACGGGATGCTCCTCACCCTCTGCCTGTGTGTTCTCCAGATAGCATCACTCTTGAGTGGGGCAGGGGGGGAGCAGCAGGTCCTTGCCTCTGCTGCCTTGGTTGGTTACTGACCCTCTACTTAAAACTCTGGTGGCATGTTAGTGCTGTGCTTCAGCTTCCAGCTGTCTCCTGCTCCATCTTCTAGGTTAAGCAGCAGGTTGGTGCTGCCCTGGCTCCACCTGGAGGTGTTCCTCCATTGCAATCCAGGCAGCATTCCATCTTTCTTCCCTTCATTACAGAGAGGCCAAGCTCCTCCACTCCTTTCAAGGGATTTTCTCCAGCTTCCTCTGATGGAATCAAGGAATGGTTTGGGTTGGTTTCAGCTTCCCAGAGTGAGTTACTCTGCAGAGGCTGCTGGGGAAGATCATAGAATCATAGAATGGGGTTGGAAGGGACCTCCAAAGCTCATCCAGTCCAAAGCCCCTGCACTCAGCAGGGACATCCTCCACTGGATCAGGTTGCTCAGAGCCTTGCCCAGCCTCACCTGGAATAGCTCCAGGGATGGAGCCTCAATTGCCTCCCTGGGAAACCTGTTCCACCACCCTCATGCTGTCAAGACATGTTGGTGGCTCCTGTGTCCCTGCAGGTAGCAGGCAGCTCCAAAGCTGGTTCCAGAAGTGCAGGATGGGGACTCAGCAGAGGCAGCAATTGTTTGTGGGTTGTTGTCCTTGATCCTGCTCAGCTCAGGCTTGTTGCCATCCCACCTGCAGCCTGCTGGCCTTCCTGGAAAGCAGCAGGAGGAGCTGGGGGCATTTACAAAGAGGTCTTCTACAGCCACGTGCAGCAGTGGGAGAGTGGCCCCAGCATGGTGTGAGAAGAGAGCCAGAAGTCACTGAGGAGAAATGCTGGCTGTGCCTGGTGGTGCCTGTCCCACCACCTCCTGCTTGCTGCTAGGAGAAGCCTCTGCATGGGCAGCTTGGTCCTCTCCTGTGGTCAGACTCAGTGCAGTCCTTGGAGGGCTTCAAAAAACAAGTAGTGGCACTTTGGGCCAAGGTCTGGGGGTCATGGAGGTGTTGGGTAGAAGGTTGGTCTCAGGTCCCTCAGCTGCTCCTCGTGAGTCCTCCAGACCTTCTCCTTCTCCTTCTCCTTCTCCTTCTCCTTCTCCTTCTCCTTCTCCTTCTCAGACCCTTCCCCAGCTCTGTTGCCCTTCTCTGGACCCACTCCAGCCCCTCCATATCCTTCTCGGAGTGAGCGGCCCAAAGCTGAACTCATTGCTGCAGCACAAGACCCAGAGAGGGATCCTCTGCCCTCGGTTGAGCTGCCACCAGGCTCCTCCTGCTGCCTTCTGCAGGACTCCCACCCACACCTCCCAGGCAGCCCCTGTGCCACTCACCCCACGGCGACAGAGGGCTGGGAGCAGTCCTGGGCTTTGGCAGAGCACCCTTGGGCGGAACGGGGAGAAGGACCCGGCCTCGCTGGAGCTCCCTCAGCCGCTCCCCACAAGCCCTCCCGACCCTTCCCCCGCAGACCCTTCCCCCGCTCTGTTGCCCTTCTCCGGAGGCGCCGCAGCCCCTCGGCGCGGCGGCGGGGGGCGGCCGGGCGCGGGGTCTGACGGCCGCGCCTCCGGGTCCCGCAGAGTGTCCGCTGACGGCGGCGGCGCAGCTGGAGCTGAGCAGCGAGACCATCAAGGCGCTGCGCAACGGGGGAGCGCACCTGGACTTCCGCACCCGCGAGGGCATGACCGCCCTGCACCGCGCCGTGCGCTGCCGCAACCACGCCGCCCTGCTGGTGAGCGCCGCTCCCGCCCCCCGCCGCGCCGCTCCCGCCCTCCCGCCGCACCGCTCCCGCCCCGCCGCACCGCTCCCGCCCCGCCGCGCCACTCTGCCCTGCCGCGCCGCTCCCGCCCTCCCGCGGCACCGCTCCCGCCCCGCGCGCCGCTCCCGCCCCCGCGGCACCTGCTCCCACCCCCCGCTGGCGCGCCCACCCCAGCGGGCGCCGCTCCCCCTCGCCGCCGCCGCTCCCGCCCCCCGCGGCACCGCTCCTGCCCCGCGCACTGCTGCCCACTCACCACCCCTCACACGCCGCCCATTGACCACCCCTCAGTGGTCATCCAGTGCCGACCCCCTCAGAGTGCTTCCAGTGTGCCCACCCCTCGAGGTTATCCTGCCCCACCCTTCAGTGGTCATCCAGTGCCCACCCCTCAAGTCTATGCAGTGCCAACACCTCAGAGGTCTTTCAGGGCCTGCTCCTCAAAGGTCATCTAGTGCCACCCCCCCACCGTGGGCAGGGACATCTTCCACTGGACCAGGTTGCTCCAGGCCTCATCCAGCCTGGCCTTGAACACCTCCAGGTTGGAAAAGAGCTTGAAGCTCATGGAGTCTAAGCCTTACCCCAGCACTGCCAGGGCACCACCAACCCATGGCCCTCAGCACCACAGCTCCAGGGCTTGGAAACCCCTCCAGGGATGGGGACTCCACCACTGCCCTGGGCAGCCTGGGTCAGGCCTGGACAAGCCTCAAGGAGCAGAAATTGTTCCTCATGGCCAACCTCAACCTCCCCTGGGGCAACCTGAGACCAGTTCCTCTTGTCCTGTTGCTGTTCCTTGGGAGAAGAGGCCAACCCCACCTGGCTGCAGCCTCCCTGCAGGGAGCTGTAGAGAGCCAGAAGGTCTCCCCTCAGCCTCCTTCTCTCCAGGCTCAACCCCCCCAGCTCCCTCAGCTGCTCCTCATAAGTTCTCCAGCCCCTCCCCTCCTTCTCCAGACCCTTCCCCTCCTTCTCCAGACCCTTCCCCAGCTGTGTTGCCCTCCTCCGAAGCTGCAGGGTGAGGTGGATGCTTCTTTTGCAGACCCTGCTGGACCTGGGAGCCTCTCCTGACTACAAGGACAGCCGGGGGCTGACTCCCCTCTACCACAGTGCCATGGTGGGGGGGGACCCCTACTGCTGCGAGCTGCTGCTGCACGACTACGCCCGGCTGGGCTGCGTGGACGAGAACGGCTGGCAGGAGATCCACCAGGTGGGGTGGGGGCTGCCCAGGGTGCCCTCTGTCCCCCTGCCCCTGGAAGGGGTCGACTCCATCCCCTCGGGTGCTTTGGGGGGCAGAGACGCTGCCCAGCCTGGGTGGCAGGCAGCGCCCGGGATTTGACCGTGGTTGTGCCGGCTCTGTGCCGTGCCAGGGCCACACTCAGGCTGGTCTGCTGCTGGCCTGGGTCAGATGGCGCCTGAGACCTCCTCAGGTGGCAGCTGGCTCATAGGATGGTGCTTTGGGAGCTTGGTCCAATGCCTGAGACCTCCTGGCTTCCAGCCTCAGGTGGATCTGTCCCTGCTTCCCACCTGGACAGCCGGACCTGGTGTAGGGAAGGTGTGGGCTGGGAGTTAGGGGCTCTGAGGTGGCTCTGTGCCTCAGGGCCGCTGGGGAGAAGGGAGGAGGGGATGGCTCTGCTTAGAGTCCCCTTGCCTCAGGCCATCAGGAGGCCAGGCTCTCTTTGGGCTCCTGAAGCTCCCTGCTGTCAGCCCCTGCTAGGGGGCTGAAATGAGAATGAAGAGCAAGAGAGGTGCTCCGTGGCTGCCTTCCTCCCTGCCTCCCCCCTCCCCTGCCTTGGCAGACCTTGGAGGGCTGCTGGCTCCCAGGATGGACCTCGGCACGCCAGCTGGCCTTGAGCTGTGGGGCTGTTGCCCCTCTCTTTCCTCGTGCTTCAAGGCTTGTGGGGATGGTGAGACAGCCTGGTGCGGCTGCTGCTCAGGCAGGCTTTGCTCTGGAGGCCCAGGTCAGGGAGCTGCTGCTGTCGGGAGCAGCAGTACCCTGGGTGTGCACCTCAAGAGGGGTTTGAGTCCAGCAGAGAGATGTCCTGGGGGGCACCAGCGTGCTGCTGCTCCCTGATGTGTCCTTTCCTCCTTCCTCTCCCCGGTGGCGGCGGGGCCAGGCGTGCCGCTACGGCCACGTCCAGCACCTGGAGCACCTCCTGTTCTATGGAGCTGACATGGCAGCCCAGAATGCCTCAGGAAACACTGCCCTCCATATCTGTGCTCTCTACAACCAGGTGAGTGTGCTGGGGCCTGAGGACGCCAGTCTGGCTGAGGTGCAGAGAGCACCAGCACCAGGCTGAGCACCTCCCTGTGGCTTCTGCTTCCTGAGCCCAGAGAGCTGCTTCTGGGATGGATGTTCCTGGGATGAGCTGCTCCCTTCTGTAGGACCAGCCTGGCCTGGGAGGTGGCCAGAGAAGGCTCCCTGGTTTAATTTGTTCCCATTCCCAAGATGGTTTTGCTGATTTGCTGTAGAGGTTCCCCTGGCTCCTCTCCCAGTTAGCGGGGAGCCCCCACTACTGCTTGGGAGGGAGCAGGGTGCCTGGGGGCAGGGTGCTAGTTGGACCCAGGTGGTGCTCACGTCTCATGGGTCAGGTAGGGTTTTGTTGGGCATGGTGTGGGGTTGCCACCCTGCCTGGTGAGCGTGGTGGGGCCTGAGGACCAGGTTTGGGGGGGGACACCAGCCTGGCTGAGACACAGAGAGCACCAACACCAGGCTGAGCACCTCCTGGTTGCTCTTGTATCCCGAGCCCAGAGAGCTGCTTCTGGGTTGGATCCTCCTGGGATGAGCTGTTCCTGTCTGTAGGACCAGCCTGGGGTTGGGTTTGGGTTTCTCAGCAGGGAGGTGGCCAGAGAAGGCTCCCTGGTTTAATTTGTTCCCATCCAAAGATGGTGTTGCTGGGTGGAGGCTGCTAGCTGGGCTCAGGTGGTGCTGACACTTCATGTGTCAGGAATGGCCTGGGGTTGCCACCCTGCTCTGGGCAGGGTGTTTGTGTGTGTGGGGGTTGTGGTGCTGCTCTTCTCACTAGCAGCCCTAAATCCTTCCTGCTGGCCTCTGAGCTTTGAAGGAGGCCATCAGGGCTCCATCCCTGTTTCATTCTCTGTGCTCACTTAACCTCAAGGTCAGGAGCGATGCAGGGTGGTGGAGAAACCCTCTCTGATCTCACTTCCCTGCTGCGCTCTGAGGTGGGGAGGTCAGAGCTTAAAGGTTTCTCCTGCAGGGTTTGTTCTTCCTAGAGGTTTTTCTCCCTTGTGTGGGTTTGGATTTGCAAGGGGATTGCCAGCCTCTGAGGTGTCCCTGCCCACTGCTCTGCCATGGACAGGGGCACGTGGAGCCGACTGGTGGCATTTGACTAGAGGCCAATGAGGTGGTTAGGAGCCTTCTGCACATCAAGGACTGCTTGCAGCCAGCAGCCTGCTCACTGTGGGGGTGAGGGGAGAGCAGAGAGAGGCAGCCAGGAGCAGAGGGGCTCACAGACAAGCTGAGCTGGCATCATTTGGAGGAACCTGGGGACTCGTGGTGCCCACAGCTGCGCTCCTGGGCAGGGCCACGCTGCCGGCTGGCACACGGCTGGGTGGACTTGGTCAGCTGGGGGGCTCGCTCTCGCCCAAGGGAGGCTTGCCAGGCGTGGTGGCAGCGTGTGCTTCGCTGCTTTGTCACCAGCCCCCAGTGCTGACTGCTCTCCTCCTCTTCTCTCCTGCTTCTCCTGCACAGGAGAGCTGCGCCCGGGTCCTGCTCTTCCGCGGGGCGAGCAAGGAGATCCGCAACTACAACAGCCAGACCGCCTTCCAGGTGAGCCCCGGGCCTGCCCCTCAGCTCACTGCCACCCAAGCTGAGCACGGTTGTGTCCCCCCCAAAAGGGACACCTGCTGTGTCCTCACTGGGGCCCAGTTGGTGGAGATGGTGCTGGGTGTGAGGAGCTCCAACTGCTGCCGCGGCTCAGGGAGATGATTACACAGCTGAGGGCCTCCTGGAGCTGTGGGGACTGGAGGCCACCTCCCTCCCAAGCTGTGCTGCTTGATGGCTGGGGTGCTGAGAGGAGGGGGAGCCTGGAAGGTCCAGCTGAACATCATCAAGGGTGGCCTGGTGTCTCATCAAGGGTAGGGCTGCAGCCTGGCCGGCTGGAGCTGGTGGGATCATAGAACTATGGAATTGTCAGGACTGGAAGGGACCTCAAGGATCATCCAGTCCCAAGCCCCCTGCCATGGCCATGGACACCTCACACTACAGCAGGTTGCTCACAGCCACATCCAGCCTGGCCTGAAAAACCTCCAGGGATGAGGCTTCCACCACCTCCCTGGGGCAACCTGTGCCAGTCTCTCACCACCCTCATGGGCAACAACTTCTTCCTAACATTCCAATCTGAATCTACCCATTTCTAGTTTTGCTCCATTCCCCCAGTCCTATCACTCCCTGACACCCTCAAAAGTCCCTCCCCAGCTTTCTTGGAGCCCCCTTCAGATACTGGAAGGCCACAATTAGGTCCCCTCAGTGCCATAGCTGGGAGTTATCTGTGTGCCAAAGCACAGAGAGGAAGCTTCTGCTCCCCTCCCAGGCAGGGTAGGGGGGCTGGAGGTGGTGTGGAGCTCTCCCACCACTGAGGGATTGGTTGGACCTTACCAAGCACAGCAAATGCTGAAGGCTGGCTGAGCTCAGCCTGTGGTGGGCTTCCATCTACCCACCTCAGCTCAGAAGCTTCCCCTAGCTGCTCCATGTTGTCTTCTGCCTGGGCTGGTGGCTTGGATGTGGCAAGGTCTGCTTTGCTCAGAGGCTGGGGCTTGAGGCTGGTCCCCACCTGGCTGCTCTGATTTAAGGGATCTCCAGGGAAGGGCTTCTCACAGGCTGCTGCTGCTGCCTCCTTCAGCTGAGCTTTTGGAGTCAGGAAGCTGGAGACATGGGGCAGCCCTTCTGCTGTGGGCATCTACAGGACGTGGGAGGTGGTGGTGGAGGCAGAGGCAGGGTTCCTGCTCCTGCATTTTGCTCCTGCAGAGTCCTGGTGTGGTCTTTGTGATGGCCAAGCCGTCTGTGTCCCCCCCTGCTTTTCCTGGAGGGGTTGAGGCTCAATGGAAGGCTCTGCTGCAGGGCTTGAAGGCTGTGCTTGCTGTCACCCAAGCAGCTGTTTGGTGGGCAAACACACCCCAGGGTGTGCTGTGCTGGGGCCGGCTCCCAGCTGCCCAAGGGAAGATCACCTCCCGCCGCTGCGTGCCTGGGGCTGCGCCGGCGTCGCCGGGGGCTCGCTGTCCTCTGCAGTCAGACACCTCCTCCCCTGCTCATCTGCTCCTGGCCACGCTGAGGGGCTGCTGCCTTCCCACCATGGAGATCCAGCGTGGCAGAGGGGAGCTGAGCCTCCCCCCAGCGGGCCTGAGGCTGCTGCAGCTTCCATCAGCGCCTCTGGTGCCAGCCTCCAGCCAGGGCACTGCTGGCACTCCGAGGGCTGCTGTGATCTCCCAGCCTGCTGGGGGTGACCTGAGGTGACTGCAGACAGCCCTCAGGTGCTCAGAGGGGTCAGGGGTTGTCCTCTGCTCAGTGACCTGGGCTGGCACTGACCTCTTGCCGTGTTGGGTTCCCGCTGTCGAGCGGCTCGACCCCCGCTCCTGGAGGCCGGGGTGCTGGGCCAGGGCTGCTGGCAGAGGTCTCAGCTCTGGGGTTGGGAGCAGGGAGCAGTCCCAGAGCAGGGTGCATGTAGGCTGAGAACTTCCCCAGAGCATCTCCCCAGCTTCTGGCAACCTGCATCTCTGTGTTCCTGAGCCAGCTTTGTACCTGAGCTGCCCCCAGCAGCTCCTGGCTGGTGTTTGATGCAGGCTTGGGATTGTTTAGGCTGGAAAAAAGCCCTTTCAGATCATGGAGTCCAACACTGCCAAGGCCACTGCTGAACCATGGCCCTCAGCACCCTAGCTCCAGGGCTCTGAAACCCCTCCAGGGATGGGAACTCCACCACTGCCCTGGGCAGCCTGGGCCAGGCCTGGACAAGCCTCAAGGGGCAGAAATTGTTCCTCATGGCCAACCTCAGCCTCCCCTGGGCCAACCTGAGGCCATTTCCTCTTGACCTGTCCCTTGGAAGAAGAGACCAACCCCACCTGGCTGCAGCCTCCTTGCAGGGAGCTGTGGAGAGCCAGAATGTCTCCCCTCAGCCTCCTTCTCTCCAGGCTCAACCCCCCCAGCTCCCTCAGCTGCTCCTCACAAGTTCTCCAGACCCTTCCCCTCCTTCTCTAGACCCTTCCTCAGCTTTTTTGCCCTTCTCTGGACCTGCTCCAGCTCCTCAATGTCCTCCTGGGAGTGAGGGGCCCAAAGCTGCCCCCAGGGTTTGAGGTTCAATACTCAGTGCTTGCAGACATCATTCTTCCACAGCTCCCCAGCCTCAACCAAAGCTCTTCTCACAGCAGGCTTGGAGACCTCATTTCTCTGGTAGCTTCTGGATGAGAAGAAAGTTGGGGGGAGGGGCTCTTTGAGACCCCAAAGTTGGTGTGCAACCTTTCCTGTGCTCCCCTCATCCAGAGCCCTTGGAGAAGAGAGTAGAAAGACAGAGCAGGAGCCTGAGGGGTTGGTTTTGGGGCTCTTCTGCCCACCCCCAGCTCTCTCTGGGTTAGTGCCTGCTGCTGGCCTCCTGAGGGCTCTGCCCCTGCACCCTGAAGACTTATCTGGGGCTTTGGCACTGAGTTTTTGAGCCTGTTCAACAGTTCTGGAGCCCAGATTGCTTCTGTCCTCACTCCTCCTGCACTTGGCTCACCCCTTGCCACCTCTGGTTGAAGGGCAGAGCTCAAGGGAGGTTGTGGTCAATGGGGCAGAGGTGAGCTGGAGGCCTGTGTCTAGTGGGGGTCCCTCAGGGGTCTCTACTGAGACCAGCACTGTTCAATCTATTCATCAGGGACCTGGATGAGGGCACAGAGGGCACCGCCAGCAAGTTTGCTGAGGGCACCAAACTGGAAGGAGTGGTTGGCACAGGAGGTCCTGGTGGACAGCAGGATGCCCATGAGCCAGCAATGTGCCCTTTGGCTGGCTCATGGGCATCCTGCTGTCCTGGGGTGCATTAGAAGGCCATTAGAATATTGTTCTGGGGCCCTCAGGTCAAGACGGACCTCAGGGAGCTGCTTGAGAGAGTCCATCCCAGAGCCACAGAGCTGCTGCAGGCAGTGGAACATCTCCCTGTGAGGCCAGGCTGAGGGAGCTGGGGCTTGGAGCAGAGGAGCCTGAGGGCTGCCCTCATTGCTGCTGATAAAGATGTGCAGGGCTGGAGCCAGGCTCTGCTCAGGGATGTCCAAGGACAGCACAAGGGGCACTGGGGGCAAGCTGGAGCAGAGGAGGTGCCACAGGAACAGAAGCCTGGAGAAGAGCAGCCCCAGAGGGCATCCGAGCAATGCTCAGCAAGAGCTAAAGGACCTGTGGGGGGCAAGAGGCTGGGGCCAGGCTCTGCCCAGTGGTGCTCAAGGCCAGGCCAAGGGCTAAGGGACACCAAGTGGAAGCCAGGAGGTTCCCTCAGGAGCAACTTGTTTGGTGTGAGGGTGCTGGAGGCCTGGAGAGGTTGTGGAATCTCCTTCTCTGGTGAGCTTCCAACCCCCCCTGGATGTGCTCCTATGTGAGCTGCCCTGGGTGCTGCTGCTCTGGCAGAGGGCTTGGACTGGATGATCTCTGGAGGTCCCTTCCAATCCCTACCCCTCAGATTCTGTGATTCTCTGATCTTCAGTTCCCCAGGGCACACAGAGGCCAAGAGAGCCTCCCAGCACAACCTGACCATTGCCCTTGATGCCCTCTGGCTTTCCCCACAGCCTTCTGTTGCCCTCTTTTCCTAAAGCTGGCCTCCTCCAGCAGGAGCTCCGCTGGTCCCTGCTGGAGTGGCTGCAGCACAGTGCTGGAGGTGAGGCTGCTAATTGTAGCTCCTGGGCTGCTTTCCCTCTCCTGCCACCTCGTGACTTTGTTGACTCATTTGCAGCTTGCGATCCTCCTGCGAGCTTCAGATCTTCTCCAGCAGGACCACAGCCTGCTGCCTGCCAGCCTCCTCCTGCCTGAGGCTCTCTCCTCCTGCTTCCTCAAGGCTGCTGAAGGGGGCTCAGGGACCCTTCCTGGCCAGGCTTGGAGAGCCTCCATGCATGCAGCTCCCCTGGGGCTTGGTCCTGCGCTCAGCTCTGCTCCTGGGCAAAGGCCTTTCGTGGGGCCCAGACAGCACTGTCCCCATTGCACCGTGGGCCTGCAGGGTTCTGTTCCTTGTGCACCTAAGCCCAAAGGCTGGAGCCCTCTGAGGGGCCTGCAGCAGCTCTGTGAGGAGCAAAGGCTGAGAGCCCTGGGGCTGAGAGCCTGCAGAAGAGCAGCCCCAGAGGCATCAATGCTCAGCAAGAGCTAAAGGAGCTGTGGGGGGCAAGAGGCTGGGGCCAGGCTCTGCTCAGTGGTGCCCAGGGACAGCACCAGGGCCAAGGGCCAGCAAGGGGAAGGCAGGAGGTTCCCTCAGGAGCAACTTGTTTGGTGGGAGGGTGCTGGAGGCTTGCAGCAGGCTGCCCTGAGAGGTTGTGGAGTCTCCTTCTCTGGAGAGCTTCCAACCCCCCTGGCCATTGTGCCCCTGGGCAAGCTGCTGTGGGTGCCCCTGGTGGAGCAGGGGGTTGGACTGGCTGAGCTCCAAGGTCCCTTCCCACCTCACCATGCTGGGGTGCTGTGAATCTCCCAACACAGAAGGAAGATTCCTTTCTTCCAGCCATTGCTGGTGGCTCCTGCCTCTGACTGAGGAGTGGAGGACACATCCGGGGCCTTGGAGAAGGAGAAGGCTTCACTAGTGAGGGCAGTAGGACTGCTTCTGCTGCTGAGGGCTGATGGCAGAGGTGTGGGGAGGGCTGAGTTAAATTGAGCCCTTCCCCACCAGCTGGTGGCACCTGGAGCTCCCTGCCCATGGAGCTCCTCTTCCTGAGCTGCTCTTGGAGGAGGGCAGGGGACCCTGTGGGCAGCTGGAGCTGCTGGTGGTGCCCATGGCTTGGCCAGAGGCTTGCTTTCTGCTGCCTGCTCAAAGATGCTCATCGTGGGCAGCAGCCAGGGGTGAAAGGGAAGGTGTGGAGGGGGGTCGTGGGCAGAGGTCCAAACAGCAGCTGTGTCTCAGCTGCTTCCGTGCCCTGAGCAGCAGCTCTTCACCCAGGATCTTGGTCCAGCTGCTTCTCCTCTGTAGGTGGTGCTAAGAGAGGGCACCCTCCTGAGAAGCTTCAGCAGGGCCTGGGTGTGCTGGGAGGGGTGGGAAGGGCAGAGGTGGCTGTGGTTCATGGGGGCATCACACTCGGGTCCCAGCCGCTTCAAGCCAGGGCGGCTTTGGCTTCCCTGGCACCAGTGGTGGCTGCCATGCCCCTCCTGCCCAGCTCACCGGGCCCCTGGCACACCTCAAAGCCTTCTGCACCCCTTGCTGTGGCCCTTAAGTTCTCCAGGACCATAGAATGGGCATGGAAGGGACCTCCAAAGCTCATCCAGTCCAACCCCCCTGCAGGCACATCCTCCACTGAATCAGGTTGCTCAGAGCCTTGTCCAGCCTGGCCTTGGAGATCTCTAGGCCTCAGCTACCTCCCTGGGCAACCTGTTCCAGTGCTGCACCACCCTCATGGTGCAGAGCTTGTTCTTGGTGCTGGGCACAGCTGCTGTGAAGCCCTGGGGGCTGGCTGGGGGCAGCTTTGTGGAGGGAAGCAGCCCCTTGGCCAGCTCCTTGCTCTGGAATGGGCAGGAGTTAGACTTGTGGAGAGCTTTCAGGTGAGCTTGGTGACTTGGGTTGGCTAAAGGAGGCTTCACTAGAAGGCTTCAGGCTAGAGGACATCTTGGCAGGGCCTGGGAGCCCTGAGATGAGTTGGTGGCCGGCAGCAGCAGTCTGAGGAGAGGGGCAGGGCAGTCTGCCATGGCCAGAGCTGTCCCTGCTGTCTTCTGCTCCACGGGGGTTGGGAGCTGCTGATGGGCTGAGCTGAGGCAGAGCAAGCTGTGGCCCTGCCCTCCTCCGTGGCAAGCAGCTGCTGTGGTCCAGATGGCCCTCACCTGAGCTGCTCAGAGCTCCTCAAGCCTCTCCTCCCTTCTCTTTCCAGGTGGCCATCATTGCGGGAAACTTCGAGTTGGCTGAGATCATCAAAACCCACAAAGAGTCTGATGTTGGTGAGTCTCAGCTTGCTTCTCCTTCCCCCTTTTTCACCCCCAGCTTGGTTGGTTGGTTGTTTTGTTTCCCTGGGGACCCCAGAGCTGTGGCCCTGTGGGGCTGGTCGGGGGTGGGAGCTGCCCCTTGGGTCTGGGGTTTGGGAGAGGCAAGGAGGGATCTGCTGTCCTCTTGGGGCCCTCAGGAGCTGTTTGCTCAGCCAGTGTTGGCTCCAGGGATTGCCAAGCTGAAGGATCAGCCAAGCTTTGAGTCTGGAGGAGCTCTGGGAAGCTCTTTGGTCACAGCCTTCTTCTGCCTCTTGGCATCCCTGGGGCCATCTTGTGCTCGAAGTCATCTCCAGGCCAGGCTTGGTGCAAGGAGGAGCCATCCTCTGCCTGAGCAGTGACATTGGTTGTGGAGCTGCCCCACACTAAAGGGAGAAGCCACCCTCCTGGTCACTCCTGCTGCAGGTTACCTCCTGCTGGTCCCAGTTCTGCCAGGGCCATCTGCTGGGAGGCCAGCCAGCTCCAGGAGGCTTCTCCCCCTGGCTCTGAGCTGTGGCAGAAGGAGCTGGAGCTGTGTGGAGAGGGCTCCTCAACCCTGCAGTGCCAGCACCAGCTCAGGCTCCAGGAGCAGCCTGGCTGGGCTGTTGCCCTCCAGGCCAAGGCCTCAGGCTCCCTGCAGGCCAGAAGTGCCAGCACAGGTTGGGGCATCAGGTCCTCACTGTGCCTCCAGTGGCTCTTCTCTCCTCACCTTCTGGGCTCTGCTTCCTCTGCTCTCCTGTCCATGCTGCTCAGGAGGTCCAGAGCCTGCAGCCCCCTCCCCTTCAGGCCCCACCAAGTCCTCTGGAGGGCTCACAGGTCCTCATTCTCCTGCCTCTTGTGTTGCCTCAGCCCTTGCTGGCTGCAGGGGTTCTGGTGGCAACCATCCTGGGTTTGTTCCTCCTGAAGATGTCCCTCACTGGCTGGGGTCACAGGATGACAGCTCCCAGGATGTTCGGGGTTGGAAGGGACCCAAAAGAGATCATCAAACCCAAGCCCCCTGCAGAGCAGGAGCAGAGAATCCAGCACAGGTCACACAGGAAGGCATCCAGATGGGGCTGGGAAGGCTCCAGAGAAGGAGACTCCACAACCTCTCTGGGCAGCCTGCTCCAGGGCTCTGGGACCCTCCCAGTGAAGCAGTTGCTCCTCGTGCTGAGGTGGAGCCTCCTGTGCTGGAATTTATGAGGAGAGACCATTCAGAGGGCAGAAGGGGCTGGGACACCCTGCTGGGAGCAGTTCCCTCAGCTTGTTGCCTCCTCCTCAGGTGGTCAGCAGCTGGAGAGGGACTGCTGGTGGAGCTGGGAACAGCCAGCAGATCCTGGGGGCTTGGCTCTTGGCTGTGGCTGTGTGGTGCAGAAGCCTGGGCCCCCAGGGTGTCCCTCACCACAGCTGCCTGCTGGTGATCCCTGGTGGGAAGGTGGAGGAGGATCAGAAGGGGCACAGGGAGGAGCCTTGACCACTCCTGGTGGTGCTGGCAGGAGACCCACCCTGGTGACCCAAGAGGAAAGAGACTGTGAGAAGAGTTGTTGGGGGGTAGAAGATGAACTCCAAGGTCCCTTCCAGCCCAAACTCTGCTGTGGTGGAAGGTGACTCTCGAGGTGTGTTTAAGGAAGTTGTTAGATTATGTAGGGAAAAAATTAGAGAGGCAAAGGCCCAGTGGGGAACTGAGGCTGAACACCTCTGTGAAGGACAATAAAAAGCATGTTTACAAATATGTTCATGCCAAAAAGAAGGGCAAGAAGAACCTCCACTCCCTATTGGAGCTGGAGGGGAACACAGTGACTGAAGATGAGGAAAAGGCTGAGGCCCTGAACACCTTCTTTGCCTCCATTTTTAACAGCAAGGCAGGAGGAGTTCAGGACGAGTGGCCTCCTGAGCTGGGTGATGGGGTCAGGGAGCAGTGTAATGCCCCAGAAATCCATGAGGAATTAGTTTGGGACCTGCTGAGCCACTTGGACACTCACAAGTCCATGGGGCCGGATGGGATCCATCCTAGGGTGCTGAGAGAGCTGCAGAGGAGCTGCCAAGCCGCTCTCCAGCATTTTCCTCCAGATCCCAGATGACTGGAAACTGGCCAGTGTGGTCCCCATCCACAAGGAGGGTCGGAAGGAGGAACCTGGAAACTCCAGGCCTGGCAGCCTGACCTCAGTGCCAGGGGAAATGATGGAGCAGATTATCCTGGTGGCAATAACTGCACACCTGCAGGATGGCCAAGGGCTCAGGTCCAGCCAGCATGGATTTAGGAAGGGCAGGTCCTGCCTCTCCAACCTGATCTCCTTCTATGATCAGGTGACTGCCTGGTGGATGTGGGCAGGCCTGTGGATGTGGTCTACCTGGACCTCAGCAAGGCCTTTCCCACTGCCCCCCACAGCAAACTCCTGGCCAAGCTGGCAGCCCCTGGCTTGGACAGCAACATCTGTGCTGGGTTAGGAACTGGCTGGAGGGCCGGGCCCAGAGAGTGGTGGTGAATGGTGCCACATCCAGCTGGAGGCCAGTCACCAGTGGCGGCCCCCAGGGATCAGTGCTGGGCCCCATCCTCTTCCATGTCTTCATTGATGATCTGGATGAGGGGATTGAGACAGTCATCAGCAAGTTTGCAGATGACACCAAGTTGGGAGCAGATGTTGGTCAGTTAGAGGGCAGAAGGGCCCTGCAGAGGGACCTTGACTGACTGGACAGATGGGCAGAGTCCAACAGGATGGCATTCAACAAGTCCAAGTGCCAGGTGCTGCACTTTGGCCACAACAACCCCATGCAGAGCTACAGGCTGGGGTCAGAGTGGCTGGAGAGCAGCCAGACAGAGAGGGACCTGGGGGTGCTGATTGACAGCTGCCTGAACATGAGCCAGCAGTGTGGCCAGGTGGTCAAGAAGGCCAATGGCATCCTGGCCTGCATCAGGAACAGTGTGGCCAGCAGGAGCAGGGAGGTCATTGTGCCCCTGTACTCTGCATTGGTTAGGCCACAGCTTGAGTCCTGTGTCCAGTTCTGGGCCCCTCAGTTTAAGAAGGACATCAAGAAACTTGAATGTGTCCAGAGAAGGGCAAGGAGGCTGGGGAGAGGCCTTGAGCACAGCCCTGTGAGGAGAGGCTGAGGGAGCTGGGGTTGTTTAGCCTGGAGAAGAGGAGGCTCAGGGGAGACCTCATTGCTCTCTACAACTACCTGAAGGGAGGTTGTAGCCAGGAAGGGGTTGGTCTCTTCTCTCTAGCAACCAGCACCATAACAAGAGGACACAGTCTCAAGCTGTGCCAGGGGAGGTTTAGGCTGGAGGTGAGGAGAAAGTTCTTCACTGAGAGAGTTGTTGGCCATTGGAATGTGCTGCCCAGGGAGGTGGTGGAGTCACCATCCCTGGAGGTGTTCAAGAGGGGATTGGATGTGGCACTTGGTGCCATGGTCTAGTCATGAGGTCTGTGGTGACAGGTTGGACTTGATGATCTGTGAGGTCTCTTCCAACCTTGGTGATACTGTGACACTGTGAAAGGATACTGTGACTCAGTGCTGGAGAGGCTCAGCTGCTCTCATTGAGGCCATGCAAGGAGAAAGGACAGGTTGGGAGGGTGGCTTGTGCTTGTGCTGGCCACAGCTCCTCAGAGAAAGTAGGGCAGGGAGGCACAGGCAAAGCAGCAGGGCCAGATGGCATCTACCTGGGGTCAGGGGCAGCCAGCAGTGAGCTTCTCAAGCAAGGAGAAATTGCTTTCTGGAACTCATTAAAGAGCCGAGAGGTGACCTCTGAGCCAGGGGAGCAGCCTGGGCAGGTTGGGATGGGCAAGGACCGTGGCCTGGTCCTTTCCCTGAGCTTCTGGCAGGTGGAAGCAAGCTATAAAACTGTTCTGGAAGGACACTGGAGGGCCCAGGGCTAAAGCAGAGCACTGACTCCTGCTGGAGCAAGAGCTGCCTGCCTGCCTGGCTGCTGCTGGGAACCTTTCCACCTCATCTGCTCCATTTGTGCTTCTCTCTTGGGCCTGGGAAGAGGTTCCCTGTTGGCAGGACAGCAGAACCTCAGTGCCACTGCTGGCAGCCAAGCTTCTGTTGGCAGCAGGGGTTCTTCTCAGTCAGATTTCACAGCACCTCAGCAAGGTGAGGTGGGAAGGGACCTCTGGAGCTCAGCCAGTCCAACCCCCCTGCTCCCCCAGGGGCACCCACAGCAGCTTGCCCAGGGGCACAATGGCAGGGGGGGTTGGAAGCTCTCCAGAGCAGGAGACTCCACAACCTCTCAGGGCAGCCTGCTCCAGGCCTCCAGCACCCTCACACCAAACAAGTTGCTCCTGAGGGAACCTCCTGCCTTCCACTTGCTGGCCCTTGGCCCTTGTGCTGTCCCTGGGCACCACTGAGCAGAGCCTGGCCCCAGCCCCTTGCTCCCAGCCTTTATCTACTGATGAGGAGTGCCCATGTGGACAGTCCATGGACATCTGCCTGCAGCCCCTCAGAGCAGCTTCAGTTGGTTTGGCCATAGTGGCTGCTTCCTGAGAGCTGCTGCAGCCACACCTGAGGTGCCCAGCACCTGAACCACCACCAAGGCACAGGGCCAGCAGGTCAAAGGAGGGGATTCTGCCTCTCTGTTCTGCCCCAGCCTCTTGCCCCACAGCTCCTTTAGCTCTTGCTGAGCATTGATGCCTCAGGGGCTGCTCTTCTGCAGGCTCTCAGCCCCAGGGCTCTCAGCCTTTGCTCCTCACAGAGCTGCTGCAGGCCCCTCAGAGGGC
Organism: Colaptes auratus; assembly: GCA_015227895.2. Lineage (NCBI taxonomy): Eukaryota > Metazoa > Chordata > Aves > Piciformes > Picidae > Colaptes > Colaptes auratus. The sequence goes on from CM037632.1 coordinate 54,526,098, forward strand.
TCCAGCCTTTGGGCTTAGGTGCACAAGGAACAGAACCCTGCAGGCCCACGGTGCAATGGGGACAGTGCTGTCTGGGCCCCAGGGCCCTCAGCCTTTGCTCCTCACAGAGCTGCTCCAGTGAGGAGCACTCCACACAGGCAGAGGAATCCAACTTGTGCTGGGTGGAAATCATTGGTGGAAGCCAATGCCCATCCAGAGCTCTGTGCTGGGAGGAACAAAGCCCAGCACAAACCCAACACACACACACATAAAAAGAGCCCAAATTGGAGCTTTTAGAGCTTCCCCCCTCCCTGGCTCTGAGGCCAGCAGCAGCCCAGCCTCGTGCATCCAGAGCAGCAGGGCCAGAGCTGCTGCAGCAAAGTTCAAAGGCAGCCCCAGCAGAGCTCTGTGAGCCGCTGGCTGCTGCCTCTGATACTCCATCAAAAGCACCTGAGAGGTGGAGGAGGCTCTGAAAGGGGCAGGGGAACGACTGTTGGAAAGGCACAGAGCTGCACAGCACTGCCAGGAGCAGCTCAGAGGCACCAGGGCAGGAGGAGGACAGCTCCAAACTGCAGAGAACTGGGTTTGGATCAGCCAGGAGCTCAAACCCAGTGCCAGGAATATCTGCTGACATCAGCAGAGTGTGGCCAGCAGGGCAAGGGAGGATCTGCTCCCCCTCTGCCCTGCCCTGCTGAGGCCACAGCTGGAGCCCTGGGGCCAGTGCTGGGCTCCCCAGTTCAGAGAGACTGGGAGCTGCTGGAGAGAGTCCTGGGGAGGCTGGGAAGATGCTGAGGGGCCTGCAGCAGCTCTGTGAGGAGCAAAGGCTGAGAGCCCTGGGGCTGAGAGCCTGCAGAAGAGCAGCCTCAGAGGCATCAATGCTCAGCAAGAGCTAAAGGAGCTGTGGGGGGCAAGAGGCTGGGGCCAAACTCTGCCGAGTGGTGCCCAGGGACAGCACCAGGGCCAAGGGCCAGCAAGGGAAGGCAGGAGGTTCCCTCAGGAGCAACTTGTTTGGTGTGAGGGTGCTGGAGGCCTGGAGCAGGCTGCCCTGAGAGGTTGTGGAGTCTCCTGCTCTGGAGAGCTTCCAACCCCCCCTGGCCATTGTGCCCCTGGGCAAGCTGCTGTGGGTGCCCCTGGTGGAGCAGGGGGTTTGGACTGGCTGAGCTCCAGAGGTCCCTTCCCACCTCAGCACTCCATGACTCTGGCATGCCTGAGCTGGAGCTTCCTTAGGGAGCACCTTCCCAGCCCCTTGCCAACCAATCACCTTGACAGCCCAGCTCCTGCCAGTGGAGCACCCACCCCTGAGGCCCATTCCCAGCTCCCCTCTCTGCAGATGAGGGCTTCTGCTCTGCCTCCTCTCCTGCTCCATTGCTTTCTTGTTCCTAGAAAAGCCAATTCCCTGGAAGGTCCTGGAGCAGCCTGGCCCCTGCCAGGGGGGGCAGGAGGGGAGCTGCTCCCAGCCTTCCCCAGCTGCTGGGTAATTTTCCACTATTAAAATGGAAATGTGGCCTCTGGGCTGGGAGCTGGAGAGATTTGGAGCTGGAGACATTTGCTCTCCTGCCTTGCTCTGCTCCATGAATATTTAAGCCTGAGAAGCAGCCCTGGATCCCTGCCAGTGCTGATTGTGCCCAGCTTCCTCAGGCTGCAGCTCACAGCCTGGCACAGCTGCCCCTGCAGCATCTCAGGGAGCTTGGGTTCCATGCTGCCCCCAGGGCTGGGCATCAAGGGGCATCTCCTGGGCATTCCATGCTGCCCCCAGGGCTGGGCATCTCATCAAGGGGCATCTCTCCTCCCCTGCAGCATCTCAGGGAGCTTGGGTTCCATGCTGCCCCCAGGGCTGGGCATCAAGGGGCATCTCCTGCCCCTGCAGCATCTCAGGGAGCTTGGGTTCCATGGGCTGGGGCCCCCCCAGCACAGGGGCATCAAGGGGCATCTCCTGCCCCTGCAGCATCTCAGGGAGCTTGGGTTCCATGCTGCCCCCAGGGCTGGGCATCAAGGGGCATCTCCTGCCCCTGCAGCATCTCAGGGAGCTTGGGTTCCATGCTGGGCTGGGCATCAGCATTCCTGCCCCCAGGGCTGGGCATCAAGGGGCATCTCCTGCCCCTGCAGCATCTCAGGGAGCTTGGGTTCCATGCTGCCCCCAGGGGGGCATCAAGGGGCATCTCCTGCCCCTGCAGCATCTCAGGGAGCTTGGGCTCTGCTCACTCGAGGCTGGGCATCAAGGGGCATCTCCTGCCCCTGCAGCATCTCAGGGAGCTTGGGCTCTGCTCACTCGAGGCTGGGCATCAAGGGGCATCTCCATGAGCAGTCCCTTCCGAGGGCAGGAGGCAAAGCCTGGGAGGAAGTGCTGGGTCTGGGCAGGGTTTGCTGCTGCCATGGCAACTGGAGTGATTCATCTGCTGCCAGCAGCCAGCACACTTGGACTCAACTCCTGAGAAGGTGCAGGAGGCTCTTCAGAGCTGATTGTTGAGCTCCACCAAGTTGGGTGGTTGCAGCCTTATTGCTCTTGCTTCTCTCCCTTCCCCACTGGGGTCAGGGGCTGTGGGGGGATGGGGAGAACAACCTTCCCCAGATCTTGAGGAGAAGAGGCTGAGGGGAGACCTTCAATCTCTCTACAACCCCCCTGAGAGGAGATTGGAGCCAGGTGGAAGTCAGGCAGGGCAGGAGTTGGCATCCTCAGGTGGCTCCAGCAGGTCCAGTTCTTCTCCTTGCTCCCAAGGGTTAGGTTTGAGGGTCAGGCAGGGCAGGAGTTGGCATCCTCAGGTGGCTCCAGCAGGTCCAGTTCTTCTCCATGCTGCCAAGGGTTAGGTTTGAGGGTCAGGTAGGGCAGGGAGCAGCTGGTGGCTCCTTCTGTGCACTCCTGGCTGGGCTTCTTCTGGCCCATGCCTGAAGTGTGCTGGAGAGCATCCAGAGAAGGGTCTGGAGACCAGGGCTGGTGGGGAGCAGCTGAGGGAGCTGAGGTTGTCCAGTCTGGAGAGAAGAGGCTGAGGGGAGGCCTTCTGGCTCTGTACAGCTCCCTGCAGGGAGGCTGCAGCCAGGTGGGGTTGGCCTCTTCTCCCAAGGAACAAGGGGCAGGACAAGAGGAGCTGGCCTCAGGCTGCCCCAGGGGAGGCTGAGGTTGGCCATGAGGAACAATTTCTGCCCCTTGAGGGTTGTCCAGGCCTGTCCCAGGCTGCCCAGGGCAGTGTTGGAGTCCCCATCCCTGGAGGGGTTTGAGAGCCCTGGAGCTGTGGTGCTGAGGGCCATGGGTTGGTGGTGCCCTGGCAGTGCTGGGCTGGTGGTTGGGCTCCAGGAGCTTCAAGATCCCTTCCAAGCACAATGGTTCCATGATTCAATGATTTTACTTGGCTGCCTGGCAGCAGCTTGGAGCTGTCCCTCCTGCTGGCACCTGGTGGCTAGAGTTCAGGCTCATGGGTTGATGAGGCTGATGAGGATGAGCATTGTGAGGCAGGTTGAGGAGCAGCAAGAAGCTGTCCATGCAGCTGGTGGGGCAGGCCAACCTGTGGTATCCTGGCACACCAGAGCACCTCTGAGCCTCTTGGCAGCGACTTCCCCTGCCTAGTCCGAGCCAGGTGGGCTCTGCCCATCCCCACTGGTGTTGCAACAAAGCCCAGCTGGGGAGCAGCTCCTCAGCTCTCTCTCCCCACCCGGCTCTGAGGCCTCTTCATCTATGAAGGAGGACCTTGGAGGCCTGGGGGAGTAGTTCTCCACGGTGGTGGTACAGAGGATGCGACAGGGAGAGCAGCAGGCAGGAAGCTTGGCTCCATGTCCTTTGAGCAGAAGATGACCAAGGTCACTGGAAAGCTGAGGGGGGACCTCAGCTTTGGCTGCCTGATGCTACTCTGCTGTGCTGGAGGAGCCCACAGCCAGTGGAGCAGGTGGCATCTGGGCATCCTTGCTGGCAGAGCTGGCCCACAGGACAGCCAGGAGGTGATGGGGCTCCTCCTGGGGGTAGGAAGACATTAGATGGGCCTGAGGTTGTTGCTTGTCCTGGAGACAGCTGCAGCTTGTGTTGTCCTCTGGAGCCAGGGCCCCTGAAGCATGTCCTGCTCAGAGCCAAGAGCTCTGCCTGAGCCACCACTTCCAGCCCTAGCAGGAAGGTCTCCATCTCTTGACTCAGAAGAGCAGAAGACTTCCCTTCCTGGTGCTCCCCCAGGAGAGAAAGCAGCAGCTTAAGGGCTGGTGGTTCCTTGCTCTCCTCTCCTAGGACACACTGGCTCAAAACCATCTTGAAGGGTTCCAGCACCCAGCCAGGCTGTGGCTGGCCTTTGCCTTTGCCTTCATCACTGTCCCATCTGTGAGGTGGCCTCAATCTTCTTATACATGCAGCCATCCAGTGAGGCTTGGACAGACTGAGAGCTGGGCAGAGGAACCTGATGAGGCTCAACAAGGCTCAGTGCAGAGTCCTGCAGCTGGGCAGGAAGAATAAACTGCAGCAGGACAGGTTGGGAGGGGATCTGCTGCAGAGCAGCCCTGTGGAGAGGGACCTGGGGGTGCTGGTGGACAACAAGTTCTGCATGGGACAGCAATGTGCCCTGGGGGCCAAGAGAGCCAATGGGGACCTGGGGTGCATTGAGAGGAGTGGTCTGCCCAGGGAGGTGGTGGAGTCACCATCATTGGAGGTGTTCAGGAGGAGACTTGATGGGGTACTGGATGCCATGATCTAGTTGTTTGGGTGGGTTGGATTGGTTGATGGGTTGGACACGATGATCTTCCAACCTGGATTTATTGTATTGTATTGATGTGTGTCCAGCAGATCCAGGGAGGTTCTCCTCCCCCTCTACTCTGTCCTGGTGAGACCTCACCTGGAATATTGCATCCAGTTCTGGGCTACCCAGTTCAGGAGGGACAGAGATCTGCTGGAGAGAGTCCAAGGGAGGGCCTATGAGGATGCTGAAGGGACTGGAGCACTGCCTGGGGAGGAGAGGCTGAGAGCCCTGGGGCTGTTTAGTCTGGAGAGGAGAAGGCTGAGAAGGGATCTGATCAATGTCTATCAATAGCTGAGGGCTGGGGGTCAAGAGGGAGGGCACAGGCTCTGCTCAGTTGCTCTCTGGGACAGGACAAGGGGCAATGGATAGAAACTCCAGCACAGGAGGTTCCACCTCAACATGAGGAGGAACTTCTTCACTGGGAGGGTCCCAGAGCCCTGGAGCAGGCTGCCCAGGAGGTTGTGGAGTCTCCTTCTCTGGAGCCTTCCCAGCCCCATCTGGATGCCTTCCTGTGTGACCTGTGCTGGATTCTCTGCTCCTGCTCTGCAGGGGGCTTGGGTTTGATGATCTCTTTTGGGTCCCTTCCAACCCCTAACAGCCTGGGAGCTGTGACCCTGTCTGCTGTGTTCCTGGGGCCTTTACTGGCTTTGTGGCTGTGCCAAATGTTGATGCCCTGGTGGACTTGGCCCACCCACAGCACCTTTCCACATCAACCTGCCTCCCCTGGCTCCTCTTTTGCTTCAGGGTCAGGCTGATGGATTTGCCCAGCCCACAGCCCTCCTGGAGGTCCTCTTCCAGCCTTCTCCACCTGCAGGAGGTTCTTGTCTTCCTTGCTGGCTGCAGCTTATTGCTGTCCCAGCCAAGGGTTGCATCCATCTGAAGATCCCCAGCTCCTGTCCAGAAAGAGCCAGGCTGGGGCTGGAGCTGCATGGTAGAGCTTCTATCGTGGCCTTGGAGAAGCCCTGGAGCATCTGGGAGAGCTGTCCTCTACTGCTCATGTCAACTGTGCCTGTGTTCCTGATTGCTCTGGACTCCTCAGCACAGACAGGGGCCTGGTGGAGCAGGGCCAGAGGAGGCCACAGCCATGCTGGAAGCCCTCTGCTGTGGGGCCAGGCTGGGAGAGTTGGGGTTGTTCAGCCTGGAGAAGAGAAGGCTCCAGGGAGACCTTGTGGTGGCCTCTCAGTGCTGAGCTGAAAGCTGGGGCCAGAGTTCTGAGCAGGGCTGTTGTGCCAGGAGCAGGGCTGAGGGCTTGGCACTGAGAGAGGGAGCTTCAGAGTGGAGAGAAGGGAGAAATGTTTGCCCCTGAGGGTGGTGAGAGCCTGGCCCAGGCTGCCCAGATTGCTGGGAGCTGCCCCATGCCTGGCAGCATCCCAGGTGAGGTTGTCTGGGGCTGTGAGCAGCCTGCTCTGGCTGGGGATGTCCCTGCTGGCTGCAGGGGGTTGGACTGGACCCCACATCCCTCCTTGCCTCCTGTGGCTTCTGGCTGACCAGGCCCTGTTGGGGGTGGCCTGGATGTGGCCATGGGCAGCACTGAGGTGGTGGCCAAGGGGCTGAGGAGCTGGAGCAGGAAAATTCCTGCAGCACATGTTTGAAAGCTGCCAGGGAAGAAGCTCCTGGCATTGCCATGGCAACAGGAGAGCTACAGCAGCCCGGAATTCCTGGACTTTGAACCCAGAACATCTCCTGGGAAAATATCTGAGTGTGGCCCAGCAGCACAGCTGGGAAGGAGCTTGAAGGATGGCACAGGTCTGAGGCCTCACTGCCAACAGGCTGCCCAGGGAGGTGGTGGTGGAGTCACCATCACTGGAGGGGTTTAAGAAACCTGTGGCCATGGCACCTGGGGACAGGGTTTGATGGCCATGGAGGTGTTGAGTTGATGGTTGGCACTGATGGCCTCATGGGTTGATGGCCATGGCGGTGTTGGATTGATGGTTGGCATTGATGGCCTCATGGTTTGATGGCCATGGTGGGGTTGGGTTGATGGTTGACACTGTTGGCCTCATGGTTTGATGGCCATGGTGGGGTTGGGTTGATGGTTGGCACTGATGGCCTGATGGTTTGATGGCCATGGTGGTGTTGGGTTGATGGTTGACACTGATGGCCTGATGGTTTGATGGCCATGGTGGGGTTGGGTTGATGATTGGACTTGATGTCCTCATGGTTTGATGGCCATGGTGGGGTTGGGTTGATGGTTGGCATTGATGCCCTCATGGTTTGATGGCCATGGTGGGGTTGGGTTGATGGTTGGCACTGATGGCCTCATGGTTTGATGGCCATGGTGGGGTTGGGTTGATGGTTGGCATTGATGCCCTCATGGTTTGATGGCCATGGTGGGGTTGGGTTGATGGTTGGCACTGATGGCCTCATGGTTTGATGGCCATGGTGGGGTTGGGTTGATGGTTGGCACTGATGGCCTCATGGTTTGATGGCCATGGTGGGGTTGGGTTGATGGTTGGCATTGATGGCCTCATGGTTTGATGGCCATGGTGGGGTTGGGTTGATGGTTGGACTTGCTCATAGAGTCATCCTGGAAGGGCTCAGGTTGGAAGGGACCTCAGAGGTCATCTACTCCAACCTCCCACCAGGGGCAGGGATGGCTCTTGACCAGGCTTGGCTGTGAAGGCCTCATCCATCTTGGCACCCACAAGCCCCCCTGCAGCAGCTGGGCTCAGAGGACCTTTCCAGCCACAGCAGTTGTGCGATTCACCGTTGGGCAGTATGCTGCTTGCAGCCCTGGCTTCTGCCTTCCCCTGCAGCCCGTGGTGGTGGCCACTGGAGCACCTTCATGGCTTGTACTCCTTTGTGCACTGTGCCATGGCCTTGGAAGGGGGAAGCTGGAGAGTCTCCAGTGTGAATGGGGGCAGAGGTCCCCTGTTGGCATCACCCCATGGCCGTGAGTGCTGCTGAGCAGGAGCACAGGAGACCTCTGGGTGCTTCACCTGTCCCCTTGCACCAGCAGTGCCAGGGGGGGATGTTGCCAGCTCTGGATTCCTCAGTGGACTTCACCACTTGGCCAGGCACAGCCAAGCAGGTTCATGGTCAGGATGGAAATGGATCCAGAAGGTCTGAGGAGGTCCTTCCTGACCCAAGGGCTGCAATGCTGGGCTCCACAGTAGGGCCTTCCTCTCCTGTGACCCTGTTTCCAATGTCCCTCCATCTGCAGAGCTGGAGGCAGAGGCAGGAGTTGGCATCCTCAGGTGGCTCCAGCAGGTCCAGTTCTTCTCCATGCTGCCAAGGGTTAGGTTTGAGGGTCAGGCAGGGCAGGAGTTGGCATCCTCAGGTGGCTCCAGCAGGTCCAGTTCTTCTCCTTGCTGCCAAGGGTTAGGTTTGAGGGTCAGGTAGGGCAGGGAGCAGCTGGTGGCTCCTTCTGTGCACTCCTGGCTGGGCTTCTTCTGGCCCATGCCTGAAGTGTGCTGGAGAGCATCCAGAGAAGGGTCTGGAGACCAGGGCTGGTGGGGAGCAGCTGAGGGAGCTGAGGTTGTCCAGCCTGGAGAGAAGAGGCTGAGGGGAGGCCTTCTGGCTCTGTACAGCTCCCTGCAGGGAGGCTGCAGCCAGGTGGGGTTGGTCTCTTCTCCCAAGGAACAAGGGACAGGACAAGAGGAGCTGGCCTCAGGCTGCCCCAGGGGAGGCTGAGGTTGGCCATGGGGAACAATTTCTGCCCCTTGAGGCCTGTCCAGGCCTGTCCCAGGCTGCCCAGGGCAGTGTTGGAGTCCCCATCCCTGGAGGGGTTTGAGAGCCCTGGAGCTGTGGTGCTGAGGGCCATGGGTTGGTGGTGCCCTGGCAGTGCTGGGTCAATGGATGGTCTCCATGACCTCATGGTTTAGTGCTCATGGTGCTACTGGGTTGATGTTTTAATGGCCATGCCAGTGCTGACTTGACCGCTCCGTGCCCGTGGCGGTGCCGGGTGACCGCTCCGTGCCCGTGGCGGTGCCGGGTGACCGCTCCGTGCCCGTGGCACTGCCGGGTGACCGCTCTGTGCCCGTGGCGGTGCCGGGTGACCGCTCCTTGCCCGTGGCGGTGCCGGGTGACCGCTCCGTGCCGTGGCACTGCCGGCTGACCGCTCCGTGCCCGTGGCGGTGCCGGCTGACCGCTCCTTGCCCGTGGCGGTGCCGGGTGACCGCTCCGTGCCCGTGGCACTGCCGGCTGACCGCTCCGTGCCCGTGGCGGTGCCGGCTGACCGCTCCTTGCCCGTGGCACTGCCGGCTGACCGCTCCTTGCCCGTGGCACTGCCGGCTGACCGCTCCTTGCCCGTGGCGGTGCCGGGTGACCGCTCCTTGCCCGTGGCACTGCCGGCTGACCGCTCCTTGCCCGTGGCGGTGCCGGGTGACCGCTCCTTGCCCGTGGCGGTGCCGGGTGACCGCTCCTTGCCCGTGGCACTGCCGGCTGACCGCTCCTTGCCCGTGGCACTGCCGGCTGACCGCTCCTTGCCCGTGGCGGTGCCGGGTGACCGCTCCTTGCCCGTGGCACTGCCGGGTGACCGCTCCTTGCCCGTGGCGGTGCCGGGTGACCGCTCCGTGCCCGTGGCACTGCCGGGTGACCACTCTGTGCCCGTGGCGGTGCCGGGTGACCGCTCCGTGCCCGTGGCACTGCCGGGTGACCGCTCCGTGCCCGTGGCACTGCCGGGTGACCATTTAAGGCTGTGTGGTTGCCAGCTGGCCTCTGATGCCCTGGGAGGCCTTGCCCCCCGCGGGTGCTGATGCCCTTTGCCCTCTCTTGCAGTGCCTTTCCGGGAGACCCCCAGCTACACCAAGCGGCGGCGGCTGCTGGGCGCCAGCCTGGCCTCGCCGCGCCTCCTCCAGCGCTCCGCCAGCGACAACAACCTGAAGGTGGACTCCAGGGGCTCCTACTCGCCGGTGCCCTCCCTGCGCAGCCTGCCCCCGCAGCTGCTGGCACAGATGCAGGAGGCGGCGGGGCCCGAGGGCGGCCTGGCCGGCACGGGCAGCGCCCGCAGCGCCCACAGCCGCTCGCCCTCGCTGCAGCGCGTCCAGGAGGAGAGGGAGGCCGAGGCCACCACCCTGCGCCGGGGCAGCCGCGGCAAGGCCAGGTGAGAGCCTCCGCGGGGCGCGAGGGCTGGCAGCCAGGGCCCCACAGCCTGCCCAGCAGGCACCCCTGGGGCAGGGGCAGGGGCAGGGGCGGGGAAGGGAAGGTTGGTGGCGCATGGTGAGGCCATGGAGCTGCTTGTCCCTGGGCATGGGTGGCACGTGGTGAGGCCATGGAGCTGCTTGTCCCTGGGCATGGGTGGCACGTGGTGAGGTCATGGAGCTGCTTGTCCCTGGGCACGGGTGGCACGTGGTGAGGTCATGGAGCTGCTTGTCCCTGGGGAGCAGAGGGCTGGTGGAGCATGGTGGGATCCACACTTCTGGATGTTCTGCCCATGGTCCTGGCCTGGGGGCATTGCTCTGCTGGAGCCACCAGGCCTGGGAGCAGCTGCTGGGCACCATCACCCAGGCTGCTGGGCACCATCACCCAGGCTGCTGGGCAGCACAGGGAAGCCTTCCACGGGCACTGGGTGGTTTTGGTGGCCCGTGGGTGTCAGTGCCATGGGCCACGTTCTGCTGCTGCTGCCTCTCACTGGGTGGCCGTAGCTAAGGACATTGGCTCTGGTGCTGCTGGCTGCTGCCTCTGGCGTCTGTTCTGCTCCAGGAGGATGGCTGCAGGGGAGCCTCGGTGGGGCCAAGGGGCCCTTTGGTGCCAGCTAGGGTCAGGCTTTGCTTTTGGAAGTCCTCTGCTGGAGAGGAGAGACTGAGGCCAGCTGTGGCTGGTGGGAAGCAGCAGCTGCTCAGGAAGGTCTAGCGGGGACTTAGTAGCGCAGGGCCAGAGCTGGGGTCTGGAGAGTGGTGCCCAGAGCTGTGTGCAAGCACCAAGAGATGGATTTGACCCTTGGAAGACCAGGCTGCAGGTTGTGTGGTAGGTGTGGTGCTGAGGGACGTGGCTGAGTGGTGACCCAGGAGGGCTTGGTCAATGGCTGGACCTGAAGACCCTAAAGGTCTCTCCCAACCAAAATGATTCCATGATTGACTCCACTGCAGGTGCAGCTCTGAGGCCCTTTTGAGGCAACCTGGGCACTGCCAGGCAGCAAGGACAGGGAGCCAAAGGGCTTTGGAGGTGTGCTGGAGATGGTCAAGAAGGAGGGCGAAGCCATCTGTGCCTTGGAGAGGCAGGAGAGGGGAAGGTGACCTTAGGGGGGTGCTGAAGGGGCTGCAGTCCAGCAGGGCTCATGGGAGGGGAAGAGAGCAGCTCTGCCAGAGTCACAGAAGCATAGAATCCATAAGGTTGGAAAAGACCTCAGTGATCACCAAGCCCGACCTGTCAGCCAACACCTCCTGACTACTAAACCATGGCACCAAGTGCCACATTCAATCCCTTTGTGAACACCTCCAGGGATGGGGACTCCACCACCTCCCTGGGCAGCACATTCCAGTGGCCAACAACTCTCACAGTGAAGAACTTTCTCCTCACCTCCAGCCTAAACCTCCCCTGGCACAGCTTGAGACTGTGTCCTCTTGTTCTGGTGCTGGTTGCCTGGGAGAAGAGACCAACCCCCACCTGGCTACAACCTCCCTTCAGGGAGCTGTAGACAGTAAGAAGGTCTCCCCTGAGCCTCCTTTGCTTTGTTGTTGCCCCTTCTCTGGACACCTTCAAGTGTCTCAATGTCCTTAAACTGAGGGGCCCAGAACTGGACACAGGACTCAAGGTGTGGCCTAACCAGGGCTGAGTCCAGGGCACAATGACCTCCCTGCTCCTGCTGGCCACACTGTTCCTGATGCAGGCCAGGATGCCATTGGCCTTCTTGGCCACCTGGGCACACTGCTGGCTCATGTTCAGCTGCTGTCAACCAGCACCCCCAGGTCCCTCTCTGCCTGGCTGCTCTCCAGCCACTCCGACCCCAGCCTGTAGCTCTGCATGGGGTTGCTGTGGCCAATGTGCAGAACCTGGCACTTGGACTTGTTGAATGCCATCCTGCTGGACTCTGCCCATCTGTCCAGCCTGTCAAGGTCCCTCTGCAGAGCTCTCCTACCCTCTAACAGATCAGCTCTTGCCCCCATCTTGGTGTCATCTGCAAGTTGTCATGGCACAGCTGTGAGGAGCAGGACATGAAGTGAACATCCAGCAGGCTCCACACCCATCTGGAACTGGTTTCTCTTCACCCTGCAGCTGGCTCAGGAGTTCACCAGCTGGGGACCCAGCAGAGGCCAGGAGCACAGTGTGTGTGTGAGGCTGCTAGGAGGGGTGGGGATGCCAGAGGAGTGTGGCAGGGTGCTGGGAGTGACCTGGGCCACCAGCTGGGGTGGGCTGGAGTGGGCAGATGGGCAGAGCTGAGCCTGAGCCAGCATGGCTGGCACTTGGCAGCAGTGTGAGGGAGGCTTTGCTGCGTGGAGAAGGACCTGGGCACCCTGATGGACAAGTTCACCATGAGCCAGCAAGATGTCTCCTTGGCCAAGAAGGCCAATGGTCTCCTGAGGGCCATGAAGAAGAGTGTGGCCAACAGGTCCTCAGGGCTGTGCCCACCCTTTGGTGCCCACCAGGATGCTGGGGAGCTAAGGAGCACTTGGAGCAGCCCACTGCTCCTGGTGCTCTGTCTGACCCAGTGCCCCTTCCTCCTGCCTCTCCTGGTGGGTCCCCAGAGCTTTTGTCCCTGCAGGGCTTGGGGTGGGTGCAGGAGGGGTGCAGAAGGTGCTCTTTGTGGTGACCAAGCACCCATCAGGGTCCTTCACAGCTTCTCAGGGAAATCCTGCAGGAGCATGGATGCCAGGCCAGGCTTTCAGCAGAGCACATCTCCAGAGATGTGGCCTCCAGGCTCTTCCTTCTGAGGGCAAAATCCTCCCAGCAAAGCTCTGCTTGGTTTGCAGGTGTGCTCAGGGTGCTCAGAGCAGCTCAGTGAGCAGCAGCAGCAGCAGCTTCTCCTCTCTCTTCCAGAGGGGATGGGTAGAGGCTCCTCCCATGCCCCTGTGCTGGCTGCTGGCCACCTCAAGGCTGGTGCCTGGCTCTGCTGGGCAGCAGGAGCAAGCTGCTGGCCTGTGCTGCTCTCAGGGCTTCAACCCCGTGGCTGAGTCCTGCTGTGGGCTGCAGCTCTCTGACCTCCATGGAGGCTGAGGGAGGTCCTGGCTGAGCCATGGGTCTGAGCCTGGAGTGGGGGTGGTGAGGCCATCAAGGGATGGGCTGTGGCCAGGAGCTGCTCTCAGGGGGCATGGGCAGGAGCCTGGAGCAGAGGGCCTGGTGACCTTGGAGGTTAATGCACCTCAGCAAGGCTTGGGTGGACCTCCCATGGTGTATCCCCAAATGCCTTTTGGTGGTTGGCTGCCTTTGTGCCCCTGGGAGTGAGGCCTGGGGGTGGCTGTGGCTGATGCCCTTGGCTCTGAACCCCCAGCTGGCTGTTTGGGCCTTCAGGAGTGTCCAGGGAGGACCAGAGGGAAGGGTCTGACCCTACTGACCTCCAGCTGTGCTCTCCTGCCTGCTCCTGGGAACCCTCCTGGACCTGTCCTGATATTTGCCTCACCAATAGGAAGTTCTCCAGTGTCCAAAAGTCTCCTCCTCCAGTTTGTCCCACCACCTCAGCTCAGCACAGGCATGGTGAGGAGCTTGTCCCACCCCACAGGGCTCACTGAAGCCCCCTTGCCAAGCTTTCCTCACACAGCCATCAGCCCTCTTCCCTTGCCCTTCCCACTCTTGCTCTTCTCCAACAAGAAGAAATGGCCTCAAGCTGCACCAAGTGAGGCTGGGGTTGGAGATGAGGAGCAGTTTCTTCCCTGGAAGAGTGGTCAGGCTGGATGAGCTTTGGAGGTCCACCCCAGCCCACTCTGTGACTCAAGTCCCCAGGCTGGGGCAGGTGCAGGACCACCAGGTTTGGGCCACTGCAGGAGAAGGAGGCTTGGTCCAGGTGGAGAAGAGCCAAGCACCTTCAAGGCAGGGACAGAAAGGGGCATGGAGAAGAGGAAGAGGAGGCTGAGGAGAGACCTCATTGCTCTCTACAAGTCCCTGAGAGGAGGTTGGAGTGAGGTGGGGTTGGCTCTGCTCCCTAGGATCAGGTGATGAGAGGAGATGGCCTCAGATTGTGCCAGGGGAGGGTCAGGCTGGACAGGAGGAACAATTTCTTGAGTGGAAGAGTGGTCAGGCCCTGGAACAGGCTGCCCAGGGAGGTGGTGGTGGAGTCACCACCCCTGGAGGGGCTCAAGAAGCATTTGGCCATGGCACCTGGGGACAGGGTTTGATGGCCATGGTGGTGTTGGGTTGGTGGTTGGCCTTGATGCCCTCATGGTTTGATGGCCGGGTGGGGTTGTTGGTTGGCCTGATGCTCATGGTTTGATGGCCATGGTGGGGTTGGGTTGGTGGTTGGCCTTGATGGCCTCATGGTTTGATGGCCATGGTGGGGTTGGGTTGATGGTTGGCACTGATGGCCTCATGGTTTGATGGCCATGGTGGGGTTGGGTTGATGGTGGCCTTGATGGCCTCATGGTTTGATGGCCATGGTGGGGTTGGGTTGATGGTTGTCACTGATGGCCTCATGGTTTGATGGCCATGGTGGGGTTGGGTTGATGGTGGCACTGATGGCCTGGCTGGTTTGATGGCCATGGTGGGGTTGGGTTGATGGTTGGCACTGATGGCCTCATGGTTTGATGGCCATGGTGGGGTTGGGTTGATGGTTGGCCTTGATGCCCTCATGTTTTGATGGCCATGGTGGGGTTGGGTTGTTGGTTGGCCTTGATGCCCTCATGGTTTGATGGCCATGGTGGGGTTGGGTTGATGGTTGGCACTGATGGCCTCATGGTTTGATGGCCATGGTGGGGTTGGGTTGATGGTTGGCACTGATGGCCTCATGGTTTGATGGCCATGGTGGGGTTGGGTTGATGGTTGGCACTGATGGCCTCATGGTTTGATGGCCATGGTGGGGTTGGGTTGATGGTTGGCACTGATGCCCTCAGGGTTTGATGGCCATAGTGGGGTTGGGTTGATGGTTGGACTTGATGCCCTCATGGTTTGATGGCCATGGTGGGGTTGGGGTGATGGTTGGCCTTGATGCCCTCATGATGGTGTTGGGTTGATGGTTGGACTGGATGATCTTAGAGGTCTCTTCCAGCCCAAGAGCCCTGCTGTGGCTCCTCTCTGGGCTGCTGCTGTCCTGCTGCTCCCCTGCCTGGCTCGCAGGAGCCGGGTGGGGCAGCGCTGAGCCTTGTGCTCCAGGCTGGAGCTGTGGTGGCTCATCACGTTGTGTGATGTGTGACTCACAGCCAAGCTTGTGATAGCCTCCAAGCCCACACCAGCAGCAGCAGCAGCAGCAGCATTCTCCTGGTGCTGCTGGTGCCTCCAGCTTGAGCACCTTCCCTTCACCTGGAGTCACTTCAGCCCCAGGCTGCTTCTTGGAGCACTTTGCAGCCTCTTCCCATCCCTTCTTTGTTCCCCTCACCCCAGCACAGCCCCAGGGCTCTTCCCCACCTCACTCTGGAGATGCCAGGAGGTCCCCTCCTGTCCTCAGAGTGGTGGCCAGGGAGGCTGAGGGAGCCACCAGAGGCTGAGGAGTTTGGCTGCTGCTCCTCAAAGTGTCCTTGGTGAGTCCCTTCTGCCTGTCACCACCACCTTGCTGCCCTCCAGGCAAGCCCAAGCACCTTGTCCTGGCCTTTGGGCCAGTGTGTCCCTCCAAGAAGTGAGGTCACCACACTTCAGTATCTCTCCTGTTGTTTGGGTTTTTAACCTCCTTCCCCCCTGCCTCCCCACTCCCTGTTTTTGGACCATTTGCTCTTTCCCAATCTTCTGGACATGCTCTGTGTGGCACCAGCCTTCAAAGGTGACCTTGAGGTGTTCTTAGCTGGCTTTAATCTCTCCTGAAACCTCCCTCCAGAGGTGAGCTCCTCCAGGCATGTCCTAGGCTTCTTAATTGATTCCTGCTCCTGGCTTCCAGGTGGGATCTCAGCTCTGCCTCTGAAATCTGAGGGCAGATCTCTGCTTTGAAGACCAGGAGGAAGCACCTTGGTCTCCCCACTTTCACCCACTGGCAGCTTTCCCTCTGCAAGAGCATCACTGACAGCTCCAGCAAGGACTTCTCCTTGCTGGTGGGGTGAAGCCATGCTCCTCTCCCCCTCCCCCTTCTCATGGCTTGATGTTTGCTCCTCTTGGCTTCTGCTCTTCTTCAGTATCTGTCCATGGCAAAGCCTGAAGGACCTGGGGCTGAGAGCCTGCAGAAGAGCAGCCCCAGAGGGCATCTGAGCGATGCTCAGCAGGAGCTGAAGGAGCTGTGGGGGGCAAGAGGCTAGGGCCAGGCTCTGCTCAGTGGTGCCCAGGGACAGCACAAGGGCCAAGGGCCAGCAAGTGGAAGCCAGGAGGTTCCCTCAGGAGCAACTTGTTTGGTGTGAGGGTGCTGGAGGCCTGGAGCAGGCTGCCCTGAGAGGTTGTGGAGTCTCCTTCTCTGGAGAGCTTCCAACCCCCCCTGGCCACTGTGCCCCTGGGCAAGCTGCTGTGGGTGCCCTGGTGGAGCAGGGGGGTTGGACTGGCTGAGCTCCAGAGGGCCCTTCCCACCTCACCACCATGCCTAAAGCTACCACACTTTGCTTTCCCCACCATGGGAGCAGACAGCAGTTTGAGTTCACAGGGACCTCTGGAGGCATCTGTCCCACCCTGGGCTGCCCTTTATGGGGCCCTTGCTCCAGCAGGTGTATGCAGAGCCTGGCCTCAGGAGGTGCTGCTGACATAGCCTTGGTCTCCTCCTCGCTCTGCAGAGCTCAGGGTGCTTCCTGCCAAGTCACCTCTTCTGCCTCCACGTTTCCAGCCCCTGGAATCACAGGAGCTGCTTTGGCTGCCTCCTGCTCCTTCTCCAGACAGATGAATTGCCATGGAGATCAGCCAGGAGCTTGCTGGCCACTCTGGCCAGCTGCCTCCCCAGCAGCTCCTTGGATGAAAGACAATCCCTTGTTATCTCCAAGTCCCATCAGCAGGCATCAGCAGGGCTTTGGGGTGGATCAGAGGGCTCTGGGCCAAGGCTGGGGTCTGCTCTGAGAGTGCCCCTTGCATGAGGCTGCAGGGCAAGATGTGCTCAGGAGGCCCAGGGATCATCCTCCCTGTGCTGAAATTCCTCCTTCTTTTGCTCTGCCCCTGAGCCCTCTGCTGTGGGGAGCCCTGCTCAGGTCTTCTACACCAGAGCTACCCCAGAGCTCCTCAATCACACAATCAGTTGGGTTGGAAGAGACCTTTAAGATCATTGAATTCAACCCAACCCCACCATGGCCATCAAACCATGAGGGCATCAATGCCAACCATCAACCCAACCCCACCATGGCCATCAAACCATGAGGCCATCAAGTCCAACCATCAACCCAACCCCACCCTGGCCATCAAACCATGAGGCCATCAAGGCCAACCATCAACCCAACCCCACCATGGCCATCAAACCATGAGGCCATCAAGGCCAACCATCAACCCAACCCCACCATGGCCATCAAACCATGAGGGCATCAATGCCAACCATCAACCCAACCCCACCATGGCCATCAAACCCTGTCCCCAGGTGCCATGGCCAAATGCTTCTTGAGCCCCTCCAGGGGTGGTGACTCCACCACCACCTCCCTGGGCAGCCTGTTCCAGGGCCTGACCACTCTTCCACTCAAGAAATTGTTCCTCCTGTCCAGCCTGACCCTCCCCTGGCACAATCTGAGGCCATCTCCTCTCATCACCTGATCCTAGGGAGCAGAGCCAACCCCACCTCACTCCAACCTCCTCTCAGGGACTTGTAGAGAGCAATGAGGTCTCTCCTCAGCCTCCTCTTCCTCTTCTCCATGCCCCTTTCTGTCCCTGCCTTGAAGGTGCTTGGCTCTTCTCCACCTGGACCAAGCCTCCTTCTCCTGCAGTGGCCCAAACCTGGTGGTCCTGCACCTGCCCCAGCCTGGGGACTTGAGTCACAGAGTGGGCTGGGGTGGACCTCCAAAGCTCATCCAGTCCAAGCCCCCTGCAATCAGCAGGGACATCCTCCCCTAGAGCGGGTTGCTCAGAGCTGTGTGGAGCCTGACTTCACCTCCACCATCCCTCAGCTCTGCTAGTGGGGGGGTCACTAAAGCAGGTGCCTGGGCCCGTGCCTGCTCCTCCTGTTACTGCCTCAGTGCCATCAGCAGCTCCACTGTCCCCAGCTGTCCCCAGCCTTGTCCTGCTAATGCTCAGCCTGGGGTTGATTTATTGGTTGAAAGCCTCAGAGGATTTGTTTTGCTTCCCTTGGCCCTCAGAAGCTTTTGGATCCCTTTCATTTGTTCTACCTGCAGCAGGGATTTGAGTTTCTCCCCTTTGCTCCTTGGGGGCTTCCAGCCTGGCATCAGCTGCTGCTCCACATCCTGCCTGCAGCAGGTCCTCCACAAGAAATGCAGGGAGGGTGCTGGGTGTGGGGAACCTGAGGGTGGAGGCTCTGGGGGTCCCCAGGCTGCTCATGGTCTTCTGTGCTGTTGGAAGCGGTGCCAGTGCCCAGCAGCTTGGGTCAGATGCTTTGTGCCAGCCTGCTTGTCCTCCATGTCCCACCATAGCTGGACAACATCTCTCAAGACCTGATCTGGAACAGTGGCCACTGTCCAGCAAGAGAGGGAGAGAAGCTAGAGCAGAGGCAGAGCTGCTGGTAGGGCCATGAGACATGGGGGCAGCACCCTGGCACCAGGCTCCCTTGTCCCTGGGGACAGTGGGTGGTGCACACACAAGAAGTCACAACACAGAGCAGTGACCAGGAGAGGCTCCCACAGCTTCCCCATGGCTGGTGGGACAGGAGCTGCTGGGGGCTCATCAATGGTCTCTGACCAGCAGTGGAACATCCTGGACAGGCTGCAGAGCTGGGCCCGTGGCAACCTCATGAGGTTCAACAAGGCCAAGGGCAAGGTCCGGCAGCTGGGTCAGGGCAATCCCAGGCACCAATATAGGCTGGGCAGGGACTGGCTAAAGAGCAGCCCTGGAGAAAAGGAGCTGGGGGTGCTGGGGGGAGGAGAAGCTCAACAGGAGCCAGCAGTGAGCATTTGCAGCCCAGAAAGCCAACCTGAGCCTGGGCTGCAGCAAGAGAAGTGTGGCCTTCTGAAGGGGGCTACAGGAAAGCTGGGGAGGGACTTTTGAGGGTGTCAGGGAGTGATAGGACTGGGGGGAATGGAGCAAAACTAGAAATGGGGAGATTCAGATTGGATGTTAGGAAGAAGTTGTTCCCCATGAGGGTGGTGAGAGACTGGCACAGGTTGCCCAGGGAGGTGGTGGAAGCCTCATCCCTGGAGGCTTTGCAGGCCAGGCTGGATGTGGCTGTGAGCAACCTGCTGTAGTGTGAGGTGTCCCTGCCCATGGCAGGGGGCTTGGAACTGGATGCTCCTTGAGGTCCCTTCCAACCCTGACAGTTCTGTGGTTCTGTGATGTGTTTGCCTAATCCCCCTTTGAAACTGTCCCCTGCTCTTGGCACTCAGCCTGCTGCAGCAATCCCTTGATTGAGGCCAAGGCTTTCCTTCTGGTGCTCACTCCCTGTGTCTGCCACCAGGTTAATCCTCGCTTGCTGGAGAAGCAGGGATGGGGTTGACCCCCAGGAGAGGAGGGAGGACTGCACTGTACAAACTGGGGGACTACTTCTCCATTCCTCTTGGTGAGGCTGGAATGTCCAACAGTGCCCTTGGAGCTGCAAGAGGACAGTTCCAAGGGCCAGCGGTGGTCTTCTGAGTCCTGCTGGAGTCAGGCTTGGTGTCTTTTACAGAGGCAGAATTGTTAGGGTTGGAAGGGACTCAAGGATCAGCCAATTCCAACCCCCCTGCCTCCATGAGTTCCCTTCTCACCCCACCATGCTGGGATCCCATCCTTGGAGCCATCCCAAATCCATCTGGGCAGGAGCTTGAGGAGCTGGCTGTAGGCGTCCCCTGCTCGATCAGGGGGGTCGGATGGGCTGGCCTCTGGAGGTGCCTGCCAGCCTGCCCTGGTGGGGTTGGTGGTGTGAGGCTGGGGCAGTTTCAGCAGCAGGAAGCTGCTCTTTTCCTGCTGGAGCTGAGCTGGTTCCCACCAGCCATGGTCTATTTCTGGAGCTGCCAGCCACTCGTAGTAACAATTTTGAAGCTCCAGCACAGCAGAAGCGTCTCCTCCAGAAGACACATGGGAAGTGCCACCAGCCAGGAGCTGGCAGTCAGCTCGAGGTGAGAAGGACCTGGTGAGCCTTTGTAACACCTCCTGGGCGGTGGCAGAGCCTCCTTCACCTGCCCGTGGGGCGCAGCTGGGGCAGGAGGTCAGCACAGCCCTCGCCTGAGCCGAGAGCCCCGGGGCAGGGCATGTGTTGGGTGCCTCCTCCCACCCAGCTCTGAGGACAGATGTGTCCGGGAAGGTTCCTACACAGACACCGTCTCCAGGTCCTCCAGGGGTGCAGAGCTGTGTGTGAGAGAGCAGAGGGATGCTCCCAGAGCAAGAGGAGAGGTCCCCAGCTCCTTCCATCCATGTTGGGATTGGCGCTCACAGAGCAGGGGAGCCGAGTGGCCACAGAAGAGCTGCCAGATCCATTGCAGGGCTTCCAGATCACAGCCCACTTTGAAAGCAGTTGGAAGCTCTCTCATGCCAAGGCCTTTCCCTATCCTGAAGCAACAAACCAGTGTGATCTTCAGTTCCCCAGGCTCTGCAGTGGAAGCCTGGAAGCCTCCTCAGAGCATCCACTGCCTCCCAGGGACACGCAGGGATGAGGCAAGGCATCAACCCAATACTACCAAGCCTGCTGCTGAACCATGTCCTTCAGCACCACATCTCCACGGCTTTGAAACCCCTCCACTCTTCTCCATACCCCCCAGGAGCCCTCCCCCCCTAGGTGGCTTTCTCAGCCACCTTGCTGGCTCATGGACAACTCATAGTCTGCCAGCACTCCCAGGTCCATGGAGCTGCTTCCCACTGGTCCTGGTGCAGGGGGTTGTTCCTCCCCAGGGACAGTGGAGGGTCCTCTACACTGACAGAGGACTTCCAAGTAGATGTCCACCAGGAAGACAGCATCCCTGTGATGCCCGAGGGCAGGAGCTCTGTGCAGAAGAAGGAAGGGCAGGGTGGTGACCACGTCCTGTTTGCAGCACCATGGGGAGGGTCTCCATCCCCGAGGAGCCTGGGCCCTGGTGTCTGCCCTGTGTGTCTTGTAGAGGAGGAGGAGAAGGTGCAGTGAGGTGAGGACCATAGCCTGGGGTTGCTGAGAAGCGCCTCAGCTGCTTAACAAACACAGTCATGGTGCTGGCTGCCGCTCTCCAGGCACCCTGGCTGCCATCCAGAGAGCAGCCCTGCCTCCAGCCGAGGGGGGTGACCTGCTCCTTCAGCCTCAAAGTGACCCAGGAGGTGAAGAGCACGTTGTCAGCTCAGGTGGGCACACTCCAGCAGAAGCTCTGGACTGTTGGGCAGCATGCACCCCACTTCTGGCCACCTTCTCACGTTTTCCAGCTGAGAACACCCCCAGAGGGAGACCCTGAGCCTGCAGCCAGCTGCAGGACCCAGGCAGGTTCTCCCTACCAAGCGGACATTAGCATGAACCGTGATTGAACTAATGAACAGCCTTTAATTGAGCCTGCCAAGAGAGCCCTGGACAAGAGTGGTGGGATCTGAGATGGTCACTAACCTCGTTAGGAACGGCCCAGAGAGCTGATGGATGGAGGCTCTGAGCCACTTGCACTCATTAAGTCCCTGCGGATTGATCGGGCGTGGGCAGGATCAATAGTGGCAGCTCCGGGCTGGGTGGGGAACCCCTGAGCAATGCTTCCCCGTGAGAGACCTTGCAGAGGAGCCTGGAGAGCTGGGGGCCCAGGGCTTGAGCTCCATCTCTTGGCCCAGCAGCAGCATCTCCAAGTGCCACACGAGAGGCAAGGTGAGGTGAGGTTCTTGCTGGGGAGCTGCAGCAGCGCTGGAGCAGGAACCTGCTGTGGTCCCACCAGAGGGGCTGGAGCTGGTCCAGGGTAGGGCAGGGAACTGGAGCACAGGGCTGGGGAGGAGCAGCTGAGCACCTGCAGAGCCTGGGGAGCTGAGGATCAGACTGGTTTGTTGCATCAGGACAGGGAAAGGTCTTGGCATGAGAGAACTTCCAACTGGTTTCAAAGTGGGCTGTGATCTGGAAGCCCTGCAGTGGAGCTGACAGCTCTTCTGTGGCCACTTGGTATTGAGCCTTGAGGGAAAGAGGCTGAGGGCAGACCTGGCTCTCTACAGCTCCCTGAAAGGAGCTGGGAGTCAGATTGGGGTTGGTCTCTTCTCCCAAAGAACAAGTGAAAAGGACCTCAAGTTGTCCCAGGGGAGGATGAGGTTGGCCATGAGGAAACATTTCTGCCCCTTGAGGCTTGTCCAGGCCTGCTCCAGGCTGCCCAGGGCAGTGTTGGAGTCTCCATCCCTGGAGGGGTCTCAAAGCTGGGGAGCTGTGGTGGTGAGGGCCATGGGTTGGTGGTGCCCTGGCAGTGCTGGGTCAAGGGTTGGAGTTGGATGATCTTCAAGGTCCCTTCCAACCAAAACCATCCTGTGACTGACTGTGATCCCATGCCCAGGGGTGGAGCTGAGGGTTGTGTGGTGGCCACGCTGGCTGCGGAGCAGCAGCAGCTCGTGCCCAGCCTTGGTCCGTGGCATGGAGAGGGTGGGCTCATGATTAGCAGCCTGGACAGGCAAAGGGGCTTGGTGGCATTCAGCTTGTGCTGGGTCTGCATGGGCCAGATGTGCTGCTGGGTGTGTGTGTGTGTGTCCTGGCTCTTGTGCTGCAGAAATGCCACCCTGGCCACCCCAGCCATGTAGGTGCCCCCCAAAGTGTGTGTGCCCTGCCAGCATGGGCAGGTGGTGGGTGCAGATGGTCCCCGGGAGCTGTTGGCTCCTGCATTCCCTGCCTGCTAAAACGGCCACACTGCCCTGGGGCTTCTGCTGGCCTGGGCTGGGCTTCAGTGTCTGCGGCCACGGGAGCAACCCCAGAGGGATATGGAGATGTGACCGGGCAAGGGCTGTCCCTCGGTCGTGGTGGGGGTCCTGAGCGGCTGCAGCCCAGGCCCCACACGCTGGGCTGAGGCTGCGGGTGCTGGCACATCCCGAGGTGACAGCACTGAGGTGTGGGGACAAGTTCAACCACAGGGTCCCCCGGTCCCAGCACGGTGGGGTGGGAGAGGGACCTCTGGAGCTCATCCAGTCCAACCCCCTCCTGCTCCAGCAGGGTCCCCCACGGCAGCTTGCTCCAGGGTGCCACTGCCCAGGCGTCCTGCAGAGGAGACTCCGCCGGCTCTCTGGGCTCACCGGCTCCGGAGCAGGCGTTGGGCAGGGGGGGACCTTTGGGCCGGGCTCGTGGCTTTGGCCTCGGTGTTTTCCAGGGCGTGTGGCTCCACCAGCAACTCTCTGGGGGGTGATGTCAGGCTGTGCCCCCGGGGGTCCTGGCCAGCCTGGGGGACAGGACATGTCTGCTTGTCACAGCACTGTGTCGTGTGTCCCCCATCTGCATCCTCACACTGGCTGCAGAGGGCCTGGGGGGCAGCAGGACAGGAGGTGGGGCATGGCCAGGGGGCACAGAGAGGCTGTGGGGTGAGGGGGGATGAGCCAAGAGGGGCTGGAGGTGCAGACTGGGAGGGGCTGTGGGGCTGCAAACACTGAGCGTTGGGGGGATGCAAGCACGGAGCTGGGGGGCTGGGGTCTGCAAGCACGGAGCTGGGGGGGCTGCAGGACTGGGGGCTCCAAACACAGAGCTGTGGGGGGCTGCGGGGTTAGGTGTTGCAAGCATGAAGCTGGGGGGTTGTGGGGCTGCGGGCTGCAAGCACAGAGCTGGAGCGGGGGGGGGCTGCAGCAGCGGCAGGAGCTGTGTCAGCCCCGATTCCCGCTCTGTATCTGCGGCTGTGATCGGGGTGGGGGGGCTGCGTTCGCGGCACGCCCAAATTCGGGGGGCAGAGGGGATCCACCCCCAACCACGGCCCTGCAGTGCCCCTGTTGTCACCCATCTGCCCGGGAGCGGGAGCTGGGCACCCCCCTCCCCCCAAACTGTGTGTCCGACCCGCACATTTCTACCCCCGAGCTGTCCCCCGGGAAACCCCATCCCCAGCTCCCCCTCCCACCCCCCCCGCCCCTGCACTGCCCCCTCCCCGATCAATACGCTGCCTCATCGGGCACTGCCCCCCCCAGACTGTCGCTCCCACCTCTGGTGCTGCCCCCCCAGACCTCCCCTCCCTTTGCCCAGGTGACCCCCTCCATGGTAGCATGCGTGTCGTGTCCCCCCCAGCTCGCCCCTGGCACTGCACCTCACCGGGGACCCCCTCCCTATTTCCCCTCGGGTACTGTCCACGCCCCCTCCCCCCCCGGAGTCCCTCGGCTTCTGCGCCCCCACACACCCCCGGGATCCCTCTCCCCACCTCCCCTCCCGGTACTGCCCCTCTAGCAGCCCCCCTCCCCCGTTACCGCTCTCCCTGCCCCTGGGACTGCCCCTCCCAAGAGCGCCCCCCCGCCCGGAGCCCCTCCCGGTCCTGCCCCCCATCTGCCGTCCGCCAGGGGCGCCCCGGTGCGCGTCCCGCGGCGGGCGGGGCCGGGGGGGGCGGCGGGGCGGCGGGGGCGCGGCGGGGCCCCGGCGCCGTCTCCCCGCCCGCAGGGGGAGGAGCCCGCCGGCGGCGGCGGCTGCCCGGGCCATGGTGCGCGCAGCGGCGGCGGCGGCGCGGCGCCGGAGGGAGCGGAGCGCGGCGCGGGGCGGGCGGCGCCGCGCCATGGAGCCGGCGGCGGGGCGGCCCCCCAGCCGCACCCGGTGCCCGCGCCCGGGCCGCGCCGCGCCGGCCGGGGCTGCGCTGAACCCCCGGCGCCGGGCCCCGGGCGGGCCCCCGGACCCCCGGTCCCCCGTCCCCCCATCCCGGACCCCCTTTCCCCTTACCCGTCCCCCGCCCCGCGCCCCCCGCCATGGCGCAACCCGCGGGCCGCGGCGGGCCGAGCCGTGACCTGCCGGGCATCAGCACCGTAACCTACGTCTTCGTTTACAGCCCCGGCGGCCCGGCGGGGCCACCCGGCCCCGGCCCCGAGCCCGCACCGCACGCCGCTCCCGCTCCGCTGCGCGGCCCCAAGCGGAAGCTGTACAGCGCCGTGCCCGGCCGCCGCTTCATCGTGGTCAAGAGCTACGCGCCGCAGGGCGAGGGTGAGATCCAGCTCAACCGCGGCGAGGCCGTCAAGGGTGAGTGAGGGGTCCGGGAGACACCCACCTGCTGCGGGATCCGGGCTGGGGCTGGACACGGCGGGGCGGGATGTCCCGGGTGGGGCTGTGGGGTCTGCAGCCTTGCTTTGAGGTTTGGAGCTTGTCCGTGGGGTCTTCAGTCTCACCTTAGGGTCTGCAGCCTTGCTTTGAGGTTTGGAGCTTGTCCGTGGGGTCTGCAGCTTCCCCTTGGGATGTACAGCCCGATCGTGGGGTCTGCAGCATCCCCTTGGGGTGTACAGCCCGATCGTGGGGTTTGCAGCCTCGTCGTGGGGTCTTCAGTCTCCCCTTGGGGTGTGCAGCCGTGTCGTGGGGTGTGCAGCCTTGCTGTGGGGTCTGCAGTCTCCCCTTGGGGTGTACAGCCCAGCCGTGGGGGTCTGCAGTCCTGCTTTGGGCTTTGGAGCTCATCCGTGGGTCTGCAGTCTCCTTTGGGGTCTGCAGCCTTGCTTTGGGGTGTGCAGCCCATCTGGGGGGCCTGCAGTCTCCCCTTGGGGTGTGCAGACTGTCAGTGGGGTCTCCAGCCTTGCTTTGGGGTCCACACTTTGGCTGTGGGGTCTGCAGCCTGGCTGTGGGGCAGCAGAGCCACGGGGTCCGCAGCTGGCTCCAGCCCCCAGCTCCATTGATCAAGGCTGGGCCCTTTGCTCACACTCGGGGCTGTGGTGCCAGGGAGGCGGTGATCAGACCCTGGGGTTGCCCAGTAAGACCCTAGGTGTGGAGCTGGGCATGGCTCAGGGGCTCTGATCTTCTCTTTGGGCCCTGGGTCGTTGGTCCCACGCAGTGACATGGGGCTGTGGGTGTCAGCACCTGCTGGGACCTTCGGGAGATGCGGGCACCTCTCTGAGCCTTCATCCGTGGGGCTCATGGGCACTATGGGCTCCCTGCAGGGATCCTTGCCGGGCTCCTGGGGGCTGCCTGCAGGGCTCGTCGGCACCGTGGGGTTACCCACAGGGGTCCCGTGGGACATCAGTAGGGCTCCCGTGTGCAAGCCCACCTCTGGCTGGGCGCTGGTCGCTGGGGGAGTGTGGGCAAGGATGTGCTGCTTCCCCCCAAATCCATCCGGGAGGCCTGGCAGCGCCGAGCCCGCGGGGAGAGGAGAGGCTTGGGGGGGTGATGGCATTGCCGTGGCGTGGGGCAGCCTTCTCCAGGGCAGGGAGACCCCCTGGTGGGTCGTGCAGGCGGGGCTCGGAGGAGGCTTCCTCTGCCCGCGGGCTCCGCTCCACAGCCCGGCAGAGGAACTTTCAGGATCTTCTTTCATCTTGGTGGTGCTGCTGCTGGCTCGGGCTGGAGCCACCAAGCTGAGGAGCTGCTTGGATGTGGGCTCTGGAGGGGGAGGCTGAGCTCGCCGCTCCTTGCTCTCTTCACAGCCGCACCAGACCTTGGAAGCTCTGAGCTGTGGAAACCAAAAGCTTGCCTGTGGAGGAGGCAAGCCCCAGCAAACCTGCTGGTGCCCTCACTGGGGCAGGTTTTGTCCCCTGAGTGGAGGAGGAGGAGATAGGTGTGAGGTGGCTGTGAGCTGGCTGGTGGGCCAGGTGTTGAGGCTTCCTGCCGCTGGAGCTGAGGATGTGTGGGGACGCATGGGGTGATCGTGGGGCGAAGGTGCTCCAGGAGGCTGGAAAGAAGCGAGAGGTGGACAGGGCTGTGGGGTCACGAGGGCTTTGCCCCTCTCTTCCCACCCCCCCCTTACCTGGTGGTGTTTTCGGTCCCATCCTTCTGTATCTCCTCCGGCACTTGGCTCAGGTGTGGTGGTCCCAGTGGCAGGGTGGGCAGCGGCTTCTCACAGCTGGAGGGGCTCAGATAGGTTTCTTCCTGCATGGTGGAGAAGGCTCAGGAAGAGTTAAAAGGGAATCCGTTCAAGAGATGCTGCTGAGCCCGTGAGAGGATGGGGACCATGGGCGGTGGTTGGGCAGGTGGCCCTTGGGGTGGTGGGGAGCAGCTGGGGCTAGATGGGGAGCAGCAGGCTGAGCAGAGCTGCTGCTGGTGCTGCTTTGTCATCTTGGGTGGACTCGTGACTCCCCTGCAAATGGAGGCATCTTCAGGTGCTGGGAAGAGCCCTCCCGTGCCCAGCTTGGGGGGAAGGTCCCTGACTTGAGCTGGGGCTCTTCTGAGGGGGCTGCAGGGTCCTGGGGGATCCACCAGCTAGGTGGAGGAGCTGCCCAGGAGGGGAGGTGTTGCGGGTGTCAGGTGCCCAGCAGGGGAAGGTGGCAGGTGGAGGAAGTGTTGAAGCCTGGTGGGTAGGAGCGGAGGAGCTCCGGGGAGGGTGGGAGCTGAGCTGAGGAGCACTGTCAGAGCCTGCTGGAGGCATCTGCCTGCTGAGCTGGGGAGATGTGGAAGGGCCAGAGGGACATCTCTGAGGGCTTCTGGCTGAGGGAGAAACCTCTCTGAAGGTGCAGGTCTGAGGAGCTGCCTGCAGGCAGGCATGTGCCGTGGGGAGGGAGCACTGGTGTGGGACTGCTGGCTTCCAGTCCTTCCACGTGGGCAAGCTGCTTGCTTTTGGGTGGCTGCTGCTCCTGCCTTGCTTTCCATCCCAGCGCTGGAGGAATCAGAGAGGGAGTCTCAGGGTCACTGAGTCGAGTCCTTGGCCCTGCAGGGCTTTGCCGGTTCCTTGTGAACTGGTCAGGTTCCACCTGTAGAGCCTCTGGTGCTTTCCTCCTGCTGTGCTGGGGGAGGCTGCTCTAGAACCTTCCAGGCTTCATCTCTTTCACCAGAGCTCATGGCTGCTTTGGTCATTTCTTGGACACAGCAGGGCTGGGAGACATCAAAGGCCCTGTAGCCAGGGGCTCCTTGGAGAGGGTTTGAGGCTGCTGCTCCTCTGCTAGGGGATGAAATTGCTGAGTCATGAGGGCTGCCTGCCAGCCCTGCTCCACTGACCACCCAGCAGGGCTCTGCTGGGAGACCAGTGACCCATGGAAGCTGCAGAGCATCTCCTGCTGCTCCCTGTCACCATGGGCCCTCTAGCTCAGCTGTGCTGTCCTGAGTGTCCTCTGCAGCAGCAGCAGCCAGGCTGGGAGCCTTCAGGATCCTGAGCTCCTGGTGCCTCACTCTGGGTTCTCTTGTAGCCCTTGGGCACCAACTGTTCTTGCTTTCATCTGAGGAGCTCTGAAGAGCTCCCCTGGGGACTGAAGCGTGGTAGAAACCTGCCTGACTCCAACATCTTCTGAGAGCTGGGCTGTGGAGATGGGTAAAGGTTGGACTAGGTGAGCCTTGGTGTCCCTTCCAAGCTGGCATTCTATGGTCCTCTGCAGCCCTTAGCTCCTCAGAGGGGATTAGACACCAGGGTGGGTCCCACCAAGCCTTGGGGAACTGGAGGCTCTTGTCCCTGTGCTGGAGGAGTGCTGGCAGATGGCTGTGCAGAGCTATCCCCATCTGCTGTGGAGTGTTCCTGTGCACTCTGCCCTCTGAGGCCACCTAGGGAGCCCTGGGGCCAGTGCTGGGCTCCCCAGCTCCACAGAGACTGGGAGCTGCTGCAGAGAGTCCAGGGGAGGCTGGGAAGATGCTGAGGGGCCTGCAGCAGCTCTGTGAGGAGCAAAGGCTGAGAGCCCTGGGGCTGAGAGCCTGCAGAAGAGCAGCCCAGAGGGATCAATGCTCAGCAAGAGCTAAAGGAGCTGTGGGGGCAAGAGGCTGGGGCCAGGCTCTGCTCAGTGGTGCCCAGGGACAGGACAAGGGCCAGCAAGTGGAAGGCAGGAGGTTCCCTCAGGAGCAACTTGTTTGGTGTGAGGGTGCTGGAGGCCTGGAGCAGGCTGCCCTGAGAGGTTGTGGAGTCTCCTTCTCTGGAGAGCTTCCAACCCCCCTGGCCACTGTGCCCCTGGGCAAGCTGCTGTGGGCGCCCCTGGTGGAGCAGGGGGTTGGACTGGCTGAGCTCCAAGGTCCCTTCCCACCTCACCATGCTGGGATTGGGGGATCTCTTGTGGCATGGCTTTACCAGAGGTGCTTTGTGCTCAGTGGGGAGCCCAGCAGAAAGCATCTGAGCTGGGTGGCTGAGGTGGTTGGGTGCTGGGGGAGCTCTGCTGCTTGTCCTGTGGTCACTGTCTGCAGGTTCAACAATTTGGGGGGGGGGGGGGCACTAATGAGAGGTTCCTGAGCCAGGAGCCTCTTGTGGTGGTCAGGAGCTTTGAAGAGTGAGTTGTGGCAGAGGAGAAAGACAGGAGGCTGCTCATGAAGGACACAGGAAGGTCCATGGTTGCTCCTTCTGGAGTGTTCTCCCCAGGGCAGGTGGACACCCTGTTGTTCCTCCTCTCTGGTTGTTCCCTGCTCCATCTTCGAGGCACTTCAGCATTTGCAGCCAAATGTGGGACATGTGTGGAGGGGGCTTCAGCACCCAGCTGCTCAGGCAGTGGCAGGTGAGGGTGGGGGGAAGCAGCCAGCTGGACAGCTCCTGGAGCTTGGTGCTCCTGCCCGTGGTGTCACCTGCCACCGCCTGGCTAAAGGGGAGTGAGAGGGTGGCTGTGGGAGGCCTGTGGTGGGGAGAGGTGGTGGAGCTGTGTGGAGCAGGAGGTGCTGGGCTGGGAGGGACGCTGTGGGTGTCAGGGAACCGTGGGGGTGATGGGGCTTGTAAGCACCTGCGATGGAAGCGGGCTGCAGAGTCGGTGGACGTGCTCCTCTCCTGTTTGCTGTGCCTTTGGGATTGTTTTCATGGAACCCCAGGATGGTTTGGGTGGGAAGGGACCTTTGAAGGTCGTTTTGAAAGGGCCACTCAGCAGGGACATCTGCAGCTAGAGCAGCTTGCCCAGCCACGCCTGGAGCGGTTCCAGGGATGGGGATTCCACCGGCTCCGAGCGGCTGGGCCAGCTGCAGCTGCATGTCCTGACCCCTCTCAGGTCCCTGGGAGTGCCCTTGCTGTCAGGAGCCAGCTCATCATGTCCTGGGGGAGAGAAGTGGCCTCTGCTGGGTTAGAAATATGTGGCTCTTCAGTCTGAAGTGTTCTCCTGCTCAGGTGCTCCAGGGAAGCTCAGGGCTTTGTTCACTCCTCTGCTCCATCCCATGCCTGGCAGCTCTCTGCTCTGCTCACGCTGCTGTGGCCTTCAGCACAGACTCAGCACGGCTTGGGTTGGAAGGGACCTTAGAGACCATGGGCAGGGACACCTCCTGCTCAAGCAGGTTCATGTGCTCTGTTCTTTGCATCTTCTCCAGCAGTTAAGCTTTTCTGCCTCTGCTCAACCTTTCTGCTCCTCCCTAACCCAGTTTGGTTTCTGGTCCAGTTAAATAGGTCTTGGGTGGTGTCCAGGTGGATCACAGGATCACAGAATGGTTTGGAAGGGACCTCCAAAGGTCACCCAGTCCAACCCCCTGCACTCAGCAGGGACATCCTCCACTGGTTCAGGTTGCTCAGAGCCTTGCCCAGCCTCACCTTGAATATCTCCAGGGATGGAGACTCAACTCCCTCCATGGGCAACCTGTTCTGGTGTTCCACGACCCTCATGGTGCAGAACTTGTTCCTCACATCCAATCTAAACCTGCTCTGCTCTAGTTTGAAGCCATTGCCCTGGTCCTGTCCCTGCAGGCCTTTGCAAACAGTCCCTCTGCAGCCTTCTTGGAGCCCCTTCAGGTACTGCCAGGCTGCTCTTAGGTCTGCCTGGAGCCTTCTCTTCTGCAGGTTGAACACCCCCAGCTCCCTCAGCCTGGCCTCACAGCAGAGCTGCTCCAACCCCCTGACCATCTTCTTGGCCCTTCTGTGGACCCTCTCCATCAGGTCCATGTCCTTCCTGTGCTGAGGGCTCCAGAGCTGGATGCAGCCCTGCAGGTGAGGTCTCCCCAGAGCAGAGCAGAGGGGCAGGATCCCCTCTCTCCAGCTCTGGCCACACTGCTTTGGATGCAGCCCAGGCTGCCCTTGGCCTTCTGTGCTGCAAGCTCACACTGCTGGCTCCTGTCCAGCTTCTCACCCACCAGCACCCCCAAGTCCTTTTCTGCAGGGCTGCTCTCAGTCTCCTCCCCCCCAGCCTGTGTTGCTCTCTAGGATTGGCCTGAACTAGGTGCAGGACCTTGCACTTTGCCTTCTTGAACCTCCTGAGCTTCTCCTCAGCCCAGTTCTGCAGCCTGCCCAGGTGCCTCTGGATGGCACCATCCCATCCTTCAGACTGCTCACCCCCACCTCTCAGCTTGGTGCCATCTGCAGTCCTGCTGAGGGTGCCTCAGCCTCTCTGTTGATGTCATTGATGGAGCTATGGAACAGCAGTGGTCCCAGCACAGACCCCTGAGGGACACCACTTGTCACCCAGCTCCAGCTGGCCCTTAGGATCTCTCCTTGCTTCGGTGGTTGCAGATAAGAAGGTGGTAGACTTCATGCCTTCTGCTTTGCTGCCTTCAAAGCTCAAGAGTGTTAAACATTGTCCCTTCCCTGGAGGTGTTCCAGGCCAGGCTGGATGAGGCCTGGAGCAAGCTGGGCTGGTGGGAGGTGTCCCTGCCCCTGGCAGGGGCTTGGCACTGGATGCTCTTGAAGGTCCCTTCCAACCCAACCCATTCTGCGACTGCGCTCCTGGTGCTGGCCATCACAAAGCTGTGTGGCCCCAGCAGCTCCAGGAGGCCAGGTCTTGGTGGGGAGTGTTGAGCTGGGCCTGAGCTGTCACCTGCTGCTGGCTGGAACAGACCTGGCCCACAGGAGCTGTTGGGAGGGCAGTGCTGTGGAGCAGGAGGTGTCTTCCAGTCAGGGCGGGCTGGGGCTGGCCTTGGGTTGCAACCACCACAGCACTGGGACCTAGAAAGAGAGAGAGAGGAGTGCAGGGAGACTTCAGCTCTGAGCACGCTGCAGCTGACCAGAGGTCTCTAGGATGTGTGTGGCACCTGGGCAGCCCTGAGCTCCAGGGGCAGGGCTGGGGCTGGGGTTCTGGGTGTCAGCAAGGGGCAGCCATCAGGACCCCAGGTCCATGAGCGGGGTAGGACACTGGGGGGGGCAGAGAAAGGCAGGCAGCTCCTCAGAGCCCTGCAGACCTTCTGGAATGCTGCTTGTGGAGTGCCATCAGTCAAGGATGAGGAAGGTCAGCTGGGAGCCGAGCAGGACGTGGCGCTGGGGGAGAGGTGTCAGAACCGACCCGAGCGCCAAGAGGAGACGGAGAATCCCTGAGGACGTGTGGGAGCAGCCAGCCCTCTCTGGTCATTAAGAGCTCCCACCTCCTGCCATCAGAAGCTCTATTTTTAGACATCCTCAACACTGCCTGCGAAATTGGCCTGGCCTCAGATGTTCTCCCTCAGCTTCAGGTGTCACGGTTGCCACAGAGCGGGCTCTGCGGGTCTGGCTCCGTGGGCGCCCCTGGAGGGAGCAGCAGGGGGGCTTGCTGAGGGCTCATGCCCTGGGGGCAGGGCAGGGAGCTGACCTGAGACAGCAGCCCCAGCCCCACATCTCCAGCTCTGTCCTGCCATCAGGGGCTTGTCTCCAGAGCTGCTGTACTGAAGGCCCATGGCCTCCTGGGGGGCATGAAGGAGAGTGTGGCCAGCAGGGTAAGGGAGGATCTCCTCCCAATCTTCCCTGCCCTGCTGAGGCCACCTAGGGAGCCCTGGGCCCAGGGCTGGGCTCCCCAGCTCCACAGAGACTGGGAGCTGCTGCAGAGAGTCCAGGGGAGGCTGGGAAGATGCTGAGGGGCCTGCAGCAGCTCTGTGAGGAGCAAAGGCTGAGAGCCCTGGGGCTGAGAGCCTGCAGAAGAGCAGCCCCAGAGGCATCAATGCTCAGCAAGAGCTAAAGGAGCTGTGGGGGGCAAGAGGCTGGGGCCAGGCTCTGCTCAGTGGTGCCCAGGGACAGCACAAGGGCCAAGGGCCAGCAAGTGGAAGGCAGGAGGTTCCCTCAGGAGCAACTTGTTTGGTGTGAGGGTGCTGGAGGCCTGGAGCAGGCTGCCCTAAGAGGTTGTGGAGTCTCCTTCTCTGGAGAGCTTCCAACCCCCCCTGGCCAATTGTGCCCCTGAGCAAGCTGCTGTGGGTGGCCTGCTGGAGCAGGGGGTTGGACTGGCTGAGCTCCAGAGGTCCCTTCCCACCCCAGCATGCTGGGATTGGGGGATTTGAAGACAACTTTGTCCGCCACCCCCTGTATGGCTGCTGGGGGCTCAGGGGATGGTGCTTTGCATCAGGCTCAGCCTTGTGTATATGTTGGGGGTAGGGACCCATCCCTTGGCATCTCCTTGGGTGGCTCTGTGCTCGCTGGGAGGAGAAGTTGACAGCAAGCCCAAGGCGCTGAGGTGCCCTTCCCCTGGCTCGAGGTGCCCTTCCGTGGCGCTGAGGTGCCCTTTCCAGCTTTGTTTCTGTGGCTGAGTCTGTGCCAGGCCCTCAGGGCTAGGGTGAGCTTGGGGTCCCTGGAGAGCTTCTCCTTCATAGCAGGGTCAGGAAAATTTGCCTTCTGCTCCTCCCGGTGGTGTCTCCTGAGAAGGTCATCCTGAAAGAGATGGGAAGCAGCCAAGCTGCAGCTGGGTTGCTGGAGCCTGGGCTGTCAGCTCGTGGCTTGGACAGCAGCACTCTGAGCTGGGTTAGGAACGGGTCAGAGGGCTGAGCCCAGAGAGTGGTGGTGAATGGTGCCACAGCCAGCTGGAGGCCAGGCACCAGTGGCATCCCCCAGGGATCAGTGCTGGGCCCCATCCTCTTTAATATCTTCATTGATGATCTGGATGAGGGGATTGAGACAGTCATCAGCAAGTTTGCAGATTTCACCAAGTTGGGAGCAGATGTTGGTCAGTTAGAGGGCAGAAAGGGCTCTGCAGAGGGACCTTGACTGACTGGACAGATGGGCAGAGTCCAACAGGATGGCATTCAACAAGTCCAAGTGCCAGGTGCTGCACTTTGGCCACAGCAACCCCAGGCAGTGCTACAGGCTGGGGTCAGAGTGGCTGGAGAGCTGCCAAACAGAGAGGGACCTGGGGGTGCTGATTGACAGCAGCCTGAACATGAGCCAGCAGTGTGCCCAGGTGGCCAAGCAGGCCAATGGCATCCTGGCCTGCATTAGGAATAGTGTGGCCAGCAGGAGCAGGGAGGTCATTGTGCCCTGTACTCAGCATTGGTTAGGCCACCCCTTGAGTCCTGTGTCCAGTTCTGGGCCCCTCAGTTTAAGAAGGACATTGAGACACTTGAATGTGTCCAGAGAAGGGCAACAAGGCTGGGGAGAGGCCTTGAGCACAGCCCTGTGAGGAGAGGCTGAGGGAGCTGGGGTTGTTTAGCCTGGAGAAGAGGAGGCTCAGGGGAGACCTCATTGCTCTCTACAACTACCTGAAGGGAGGTTGTAGCCAGGAAGGGGTTGGCCTCTTCTCTCTAGCAACCAGCACCAGAACAAGAGGACACAGTCTCAAGCTGCACCAGGGGAAGTTTAGGCTGGAGGTGAGGAGAAAGTTCTTCACTGAGAGAGTCATTCACCTTTGGAATGTGCTGCCCAGGGAGGTGGTGGAGTCACCGTCCCTGGAGGTGTTCAAGAGGGGATTGGAGGTGGCACTTGGTGCCATGGTCTAGTCATGGGGTCTGTGGTGACAGGTTGGACTCCATCTTTGAGGTCTTTTTCCAACCTTGGCGATACTGTGATACTGAGAGTTCCACAACCTCTTGGGCCCTGTCAGAAGTCCTCCTTTCTGCTCTGCTCCATACCTCCACCTCAGCCTTGGAGAGGATTTTTCCACCGAGGGCTTCCCCATTGCAGCTCAACAGCCTGGGGTCTGGCTTGGTGGAACTCCCCGAGGCCAAGGAACCCACCTGGAATCAAGGTGGCCTTGGCCAGAAAGTCTCTGCTGAAGAGTTTGGAGATCAGAAAACCAGAAGAGGAAGGAAGGGTTAGAGGCAATATCAGGAGGAGCAGCAGCAGGAGCCTGGTTCCTGTGCCACGTGCTCTGAGCTGCTGTGGTCCACACTTCAGTCTCAGCTCAGGGATGCAGCTGCAGAGCTCCTGCTGATGAGGAGCAAACAAATCACGGAATCAGAGAATGCTTGAGGCTGGAGAAGAGCTTTAAGATCAAGTCCAGCCACTGACCCAGCACTGCCAGGTCACCACCAACCCATGGCCCTCAGCACCACAGCTCCCCAGCTGTGAAACCCCTCCAGGGATGGGGACTCTAACCCTGCCCCGGGCAGCCTGGGCTAGGCCTGGACAAGCCTCAAGGGGCAGAAATTGTTCCTCATGGCCAACCTCAGCCTCCTTTCAGACAACTTGAGGCCATTTCCTCTTGTCCTGTCCCTTGTTCCTTGGGAGAAGAGACCAACCCCACCTGGCTCCAAGGTCCTTGAGGGAGCTGTAGAGAGCCGCAAGGTCTCTCCTCAACCTCCTTCTCTCCAGGCTCAAACCCCCCCAGGTCCCTCAGCTGCTCCTCACAAGTTCTCCAGACCCTTCCCCAGCTCTCTTGCCCTTCTCTGGACCTGCTCCTGCCCCTCCATATCCTTCTGGGAGTGAGGGACCCAAAACTGAGCCCAGGATTGCAGGTGTGGCCTCAGCAGTGCCCAGTGCAGGGGGACAATCCCTGCCCTGCTCCTTCTGGCCACACCATTGCTGATGCAGGCCAGGCTGCTGGTGGCCTTCTTGGCCACCTGGGCACACCCCTGGCTCATTTAGATGTTGCTGCTCAAGGTACCCATCCCTGGAGGTGAGGTTGGCACCTGAAGGGATGCAGGATGGTGGTGCCTGGAGCTCAGATGTTGCTGCTCAAGGTACCCAGCCCTGGAGATGAGGTTGGCACCTGAAGGGATGCAGGATGCTGGTGCCTGGAGCTCAGATGTTGCTGCTCAATGTACCCAGCCCTGGAGGTGAGGTTGGCACCTGAAGGGATGCAGGATGCTGCTGGGGAGTTTCCTGGTGCCTGGAGCTCAGATGTTGCAGCTCAGGAGGTGAGGCTGACGCTTTAGCAGCTTGCTCTGAGGTGGAGCTGTGTTGTTGGACTGTCTGGGGCTCCTTCTGCTGGCACAGAAGCTGGTGAGATCATCTTGAGTCTTCAGCTTGGGGGAGCAGCTTGCCAGCAGCAGTCTGAAGCCTGACAGCGACAGCTTGCAGCCACGTGTGTGGGTTCAACATGGACCCTGGTCTGGCACCTCTGAGATGCTGCTGCCTGGGGCTCTCCAGATGATGCCTCGTGGTCTGCTCCAACTAGGAAGGGCTGCTGGGGGTGAGGGAGTCAGCCTTGCTCTGCCTGGGCCTCCCCTTTGTCACGATCCATGGCCTCAGCTCTGTGTTTGGGGCTTCTTGTTACCTTCCTTTGCTCCCCAGCTGCCTGTCAGAGGCAGCATCTACAAGAAGGTCTTCAGCATGAGGGTGGTGAGACTCTGGCACAGGCTGCCCAGGAGGCTGTGGCTGCTTCCTGCCTGGGGCTGTTGAAGGCCAGGCTGGGTGAGCAGCTGAGTGTCGTTGAGAGGTGTCCCTGCCCGTGGTGGGGAGGGTGGAGGGGATGAGCTCTGAGGTCCTGTCCAACCTGAGCCATTCTTGGATCCCCTCCAGGGAGTTTCTGGTTGATGGAGCTGGTTGGTGGTGGGTTCATGCAGCCTGCCCATGGAGTGGGGGCTGCCCCCAGGGAGCTGCTGGGAAGGGAGGGCTGAGGCCGAGCTGGGTCCCGAGGAGGGCTCAGCTCCAAGCCAGCGCAGGAGCTGCACCCAGCTCACAGCTTTTGGATCCCACGCCAGGGAGGCACGGAGGGATGTCCCAGAGGAGCTTTGGGAGGCTGAGGAGGCACTGGATGGCTTGAGCAGGCCCTGGCACAGGCTGCCCAGGGAGTCCCCATCCTTGGAGGGCTTCAGGAAAGCTGTGGCCGCGGCAGGTGGGGCCGGGGCGCAATGCCCTGCTGGTGCTGGCTTCCTGGGTGAACTCAGGAGGTCTGTCCCAACACAAGTCCATGAGGAGCTGCTTCTGAGGTGGTGCTGAGGAGGCTTTCCTGTCCCTTCTCTGCATTGCCTCTGGGCCCTGGGGGGGTAAGCTGTGCCCACGAGAATGTCTCCAGCTCATCAGGAGCACAGGGCTCAGAGCTCAAGGTGCTTGAGGTGCCCCATGCTTGCCCCATGCTCTCTAGGAGTCCATAGGCCTGGAGGACAAGAGGACCTCCTCCACTGAGCTGGGGGTGGGCCAAGGAGAGGCATCTTCAGATCAGCTTTGGGCACCATAGGTGAGTAGGGAGAGGTTTAGCTTGGGAGGGATCCCCCGGGGCAAGTCCTTAGGTCAAGGTTTGTGTGTGTGGCTCCTGGTTGCTGGTGCCCACCTCTTGCTTTTTGGCCCTCCCTGGGCTTGCTGCTTCAGGGCAGGAGCTGCTGGGTGAAGCTGGGTGAAGCTGACTGCTGGCAGAAAGCAGACCTGCAGTGATTTGGCTTCTGGCCTCGTCTGGAGGTTGAGACAGCAGCTGGAGATGAGCCAGGGGTGTGCCCAGGTGGCCAAGAAATCCACCAGCAGCCTGGCCTGGACCAGCAATGGACCAGCAGGAGCAGGGCAGGGATTGTCCCCCTGCACTGGGCACTGCTGAGGCCACACCTGGAATCCTGGGCTCAGTTTTGGGTCCCTCACTCCCAGAAGGACATTGAGGGGCAGGAGCAGGTCCAGAGAAAGGCAAGAGAGCTGGGGAAGGGTCTGGAGAACTTGTGAGGAGCAGCTGAGGGAGCTGGGGTGGTTGAGCCTGGAGAGGAGGAGGTTGAGGGGAGACCTTGTGGCTCTCTACAGCTCCCTGCAAGGAGCTTGGAGCCAGGTGGGGTTGGCCTCTTCTCCCAGGGAACAAAGGACAGGACAAGCTCTCAGCTTTCTGCAGGCTGTGGGTCCCTCAGTAGACAGCTGGGGGGTGTTCCTACAAGCCCCTGTGCCCTCCTGGCTGGTGGGACCCTCCCTGGGTGCTGGAGGGGGTTTGGCAGTCAGGGTGCAGACCACCCTTGGAGTACAGGATGGGCTCATCTCCTGGTGCCATGGCAGAGCTGGCTCTCCCTGCCAGCCATGCAGGGAGTGTGGGGCTGGAGATGACCTCTAGACAGGAGCTGCTGGAGTCTGGGCAGGAGGGTGGCAGGGACCATTTTGGTGCCTTTCCTTGATGCTCCTCAAGGCAGTGAGATCTTGATGTCAGATGCTCCTAGGTGTGCAGCAGGCTGGCAGCTGTCCCTCTGCTTCTGCCAGAATTAGAAGAGGCTTCATTAATTCAAGGCAGCATCTCCTGAGCCTCTCCTCAGCTTGACCTCAGCAGTGTCCCAGTTCTTTTCTCTCTGGCCATGGGGGGGACCCAAACCTGTCACTGGAGCAGCAGGATTGGGGCTGAGCTCCCAGGCTGTGCTTGCAGCAGGGTTGGTGTGCACCAGGGTCTCTACCAATGCAGCCTGGGGGAGGAGGGGAGAGGAAGCAGCCCTGAGGAGAAGGACTTGGGGGTGCTGGTGGATGAGAAGCTGGACAGGAGCAGGCAGTGTGAGCTTGCAGCACAGAAGGCAAATCACACCCTGGGCTGCATCCAAAGCAGCATTGCCAGCAGAGCCAGAGAGGTGATTCTGCCACTTGGCTCTGCTCTGCTGAGACCTCACCTGGAGCGCTGTGTGCAGGTCTGGAGCCCTCAGTATAGGAAGGACATGGAGCTGATGGAGAGGGGCCAGAGGAGGGCCAAGAAAATGATCAGGGGGTTGGAGCAGCTCTGCTATGAGGACAGGCTGAGGGAGCTGGGGGTGTTCAGCCTGGAGAAGGCTCCAGGGAGACCAAAGAGCAGCCTGCCAGTACTTGAAAGGGGCCACAGGAAGGATGTTTGCAAAGGCCTGCAGGGACAGGACCAGGGGCAATGGCTTCAAACTAGAGCAGAGCAGATTTAGATTGGGTGTGAGGAACAAGTTCTTTACCATGAGGGTGGTGGAACACTGGCACAGGCTTCCCAGGGAGGTGGTTGAGGCTCCTTCCCTGGAGAGGTTCCAGGTGAGGCTGGAGGAGGCCCTGATCCTGTTGGGGATGTCCCTGCTGACTGCAGGGGGTTGGACTGGATGAGCTCTGGAGGTCCCTTCCGGCCCAGACCATTCCAGGGCTCCCCACGATGTCCCAGGGCTCCCCATGGCTCCCCATGTGGGGGGGGTGTGTGGGCACCCTGCAGAGCAGCTCATGGCTGGCTCCATGCTGCTGCTGTCTTCAGGAGCCTGCTGGTGTGGGGAAGCCAGAGGGCTGCTTCCTGCCCTCCTGCCTTGCCTTCTCTCCTTGCTCGTTGGATCTGGTGCTTCACTTTGGCTTAGCTGGGCAGAGGGGACCCTCATGCAGTGCAGCCAGGGCAGGTGGAAGGTCCTGCCCCTGCAGAACAGCAACCCCTGCCCCAGTGCAGGTGAGGGGTGAGTGGCTGGGGGGCAGCTCTGGGGAGGAGGAGCTGGCAGTGCTGGGGGACACCAAGTTGCCCAGGAGCCAGCAATGTGCCCTTGTGGCCAAGAAGGCCAAGAGTCTGCTGTGGGGGCATGAAGAAGTGTGGCCAGCAGGGCAAGGGAGGATCTGCTCCCCCTCTGCCCTGCCCTGCTGAGGCCACAGCTGGAGAGCTGGGGCCAGGGCTGGGCTCCCCAGTTCAGAGAGACTGGGAGCTGCTGGAGAGAGTCCAGGGGAGGCTGGGAAGACGCTGAGGGGCCTGCAGCAGCTCTGTGAGGAGCAAAGGCTGAGAGCCCTGGGGCTGAGAGCCTGCAGAAGAGCAGCCCCAGAGGCATCAATGCTCAGCAAGAGCTAAAGGAGCTGTGTGGGACAAGAGGATGAGGCCAGACTTTTGTCAGTGGTGCCCAGGGACAGCACAAGGGCCAAGGGCCAGCAAGTGGAAGGCAGGAGGTTCCCTCAGGAGCAACTTGTTTGGTGTGAGGGTGCTGGAGGCCTGGAGCAGGCTGCCCTGAGAGGTTGTGGAGTCTCCTGCTCTGGAGAGCTTCCAACCCCCTCTGGCCACTGTGCTCAAGTCCTTTCCATCTCCCTGCTGGGCAGCAGCACAGGGAGGACACTTGGGTTGTGTCTGCTGGGGGGTCCCTCAGCAGTGGTTTCCTCTGCTGGCTTGGCCTGGCAGGGCCTTGCAGGGTGGTGTTGGGTGAGGCCATGAGGGGCTGGGGAGCCCAGGAGGGGTGTCCTGAGGTCGTGTGCTCAGGAGGTGTGTGGAGCTCTGCCTTGTGGGAGCTCAG
Source organism: Colaptes auratus (assembly GCA_015227895.2). NCBI lineage: Eukaryota > Metazoa > Chordata > Aves > Piciformes > Picidae > Colaptes > Colaptes auratus. Next base: position 54,565,896 of record CM037632.1, read on the forward strand.
GCCCCTTGAAGCCTCCAGCAGGCAGTGCCCTGGTGAGCTGTGGTGCCAGCTGTGCTCCACTTGTGTCTCTTCTGCCCGGCTCTGTCCCACCTCTGCCATCTTCTCTTTCTCCTCCACGCTGCGCAGCAGAGCGGCAGCCTCGCCACCCGGGTAACTATCAGCTGCTTGTGCCTGCCCTCAGCCTGCCCATGGCTCCCTGCCTTCTCCTCTGCAGAGCACCAGAACCCTCGGGGGACTCCTCTTGTCCTGCTCTCCCCTTGCCTTCTCCTCTGTAGAGCACCAGAACCCTCTGGGGACTCCTCTTGTCCTGCTCTCCCCTTGCCTTCTCCTCTGTAGAGCACCAGAACCCTCTGGGGACTCCTCTTGTCCTGCTCTCCCCTTGGCTTCTCCTCTCTAGAGCACCAGAACCCTCCTGGGGACTCCTCTTGTCCTGCTCTCCCTTGGCTTCTCCTCTCTAGAGCACCAGAACCTCTGGGGACTCCTCTTGTCCTGCTCTCCCCTTGGCTTCTGCTGTGTAGCCTGGCTGGGGTTGGGGTGTGGGTGGGGGATGGGATGGGACCTTCCCTTCCCAGCCTGCTGGTTCCCCCCCCAGGCCCTGAGGTGTCCCTGGTGTGGGGCTCTTGAGGCCCAGCCGAGGAGGTGTGCATCCCTCCTGGGAAGATGCTCCTGTGGTGTCTGGTGGCAGCTGGTGGCAGCTGTGGGGAGGAGGAAGCTCTCTGGAGACAGGAGGGTTTCTGAAGGTCTGGGGAGAGGCCCCCCCCAGGCGCTGCCCCCCCAGGCCCTGCCCCCCAGCCCTGCTTCTCCTGCAGGAGATGCTGGGAGCTCCCAGCCCCTTTTTGGGCTCCTGGGCCTGGCTCGGTTGGGTTTCCCACGCCAGGATGCAAGGTCTGAGCGGGCTCAGGAGGGTCAGGGGCCACACAGGCTGGAGACCCAGTCCCATGGGCTCTGAGGGAGTGCCTGGGGAGCTGGGGGGGAGCAGACCTGCCCCCAGAGGAGCTGTGTGCCGCCGGCACCTCCCCCTGCTCCCAGCACCACCCTCCCGGGGGAGCTCCCAGCACCAAACCCAGCAGCCTCTGCAGTGCCTGCAGGGGAAGCTTGCTCCATGCTGGTGTCCAGCCCCTTCCCCCAGCACAGCTTGGGGAAGGGGGCTTCAGACCCAGGCCTGGCTCCTGCTGCTGAAGCCAGCTGCTTGGTGGGACAGGGAGCTCTCGAGGGCGGTGAAATTGTCCTCCTTGCCACGGGGCAGTGGTGGGCTCCTGCCCTTAGGGGCAGCTGAGCAGGCTGAGCACCCCCTGGGCTTGCTTCTCCCCCCTGTGGCATCTGCTGTGGCCCTGGCAGGGGAGGCCAACCACAGCTACCCAGCCTGGAGGGGGGGCAGGAGGGACACAGCTTCCTGGGAGTGCTGTGCACAGGCAGGGAGGCTGTGGCTGCAGGTGTTCAGGGCCAGGCTGGATGAGGCCTGAGCAAGCTGGGCTGCTGGCAGCTGTCCCTGCCCAGGCCAGGGCCCTGGAACTCACAGCAGCACAGCGTCCCCAAGGTTGAAGAGACCTCAAGGATCATCAAGTCCAAGCTGTCACCACTGACCCCATGACTGACCCATGGCACCGAGTGCCAGCTCGGTGAGCTTCGAGGTCCCTCCCAACCCATTCCATGGTTCACTCCAGGCTGGCACACAGCAGGGGCAGCCCAGGGGAGGGCCAGGAGCATTGTGTCCTCCCTGGGATGAAGCAGGAGCTGTGTGCCCAGGGGAGCCAGGGGTACTGGGTGTCCTCCAGGCACGGCCCTGGGGCCGGTGGCACCGAGCCTGGCTTCCAGCCTGGCTTTCATGTAGGCCCCCTGGCAGGGGCAGAGAGCTGCTGCTGCCAAAGCTGAGTGCCCCTCACTGCAGCTCCAGCTGGCCCTGGCTGAGGCCATCCCTGAGTGCCCCTCACTGCAGCTCCAGCTGGCCCTGGCTGAGGCCATCCCTGAGTGCCCCTCACTGCAGCTCCAGCTGGCCCTGGCTGAGGCCATCCCGAGTGCCCCTCACTGCAGCTCCAGCTGGCCCTGGCTAAGGCCATCCCTGAGTGCCCCTCACTGCAGCTCCAGCTGGCCCTGGCTAAGGCCATCCCTGAGTGCCCCTCACTGCAGCTCCAGCTGGCCCTGGCTAAGGCCATCCCTGAGTGCCCCTCACTGCAGCTCCAGCTGGCCCTGGCTGCCTGGCTGAGGCCATACCCCAAGACTTTGCTTGGTTTGAGAGCCTGGGAAAACCTGCTGCAGGTGAACCCCCAGCTGGGCTTCAGCTCAGCTCCAGGCCTGGCTGGAGCTTCTCCTGCAGAGGGTGGAGAGCCCCAAGTGCTTGGGTGTTGGAGGAGTCACCTAAAGAGTTAAGTGCAGGCACAGCAGAGCTTGCTGGAAGCAGAATGTGAGCAGCAGAAGCTGGCAGCTCCAACACCCTGATCGATGCTGCTGCAGGCCCTTGCCAGAGCTGCTCTGGAATGCTCCTGGCTCTGCTGATGCTGCCTGGGGGCCTGCCTGGGCTTTGCTGACTCACAGCAGGGCTCTGCCACCCCTGGGGCTGCTTGCCTGGGCTGGCAGGAGGAAGCTCCTGCTCTGTGGGGAGCACCCCAGCAGCCACACTCAAGGGTCTGGTTGGCCAGGATGGCAGGAGGAAGCTCCTGCTCCATGGGGAGCAACTCCCCAGCACTCTGTCCTGGTGGTGGTCATTTGTGGACCTCCTCTGCCTGCCTGCTGCCTCCCTGCCCTTGCCCCTTGGCCTCCCTGCTCTGCCTGCCCCTGGCCTTCCTGCCCTTGCCCCTTGGCCTCCCTGCTCTTGCCCCCCCCCCCGTCCTCCCTGCTCTTGCCCCGCCCGTCTCCTGCTCTTGCCCCCCCCCGGCTCCCTGCTCTGCCCGCCCCCGGCCTCCCTGCTCTTGCCCCCCCCGTCCTCCCTGCTCTTGCCCCCCCCCCCGTCCTCCCTGCTCTGCTGCCCCCGGCCTCCCTGCTCTGCCTGCCCCGGCCTCCCTGCTCTTGCCCCCCCCCCGGCCTCCCTGCTCTGCCCGCCCCCGGCCTCCCTGCTCTGCCCGCCCCCGGCCTCCCTGCTCTTGCCCCCCCCCGTCCTCCCTGCTCTTGCCCCCCCCCGTCCTCCCTGCTCTTGCCCCCCCCCCAGCCCTCCTGCTCTTGCCCCCCCCGGCCTCCCTGCTCTGCCGCTGTGGCCTCCCTGCTCTGCCCGCTGTGGCCTCCCTGCTCTTGCCCCTTGGCCTTCCTGCTCTGCCCGCCCTGGCTTCCTGCTCTGCCCGCCCCTGGCCTTCCTGCTCTGCCCGCCCGTGGCCTCCCTGCTCTTGCCCCTTGGCCTTCCTGCTCTGCCCGCCCCTGGCCTTCCTGCTCTGCCCGCCCCTGGCCTTCCTGCTCTGCCCGCTGTGGCCTTCCTGCTCTTGCCCCTTGGCCTTCCTGCTCTTGCCCCTTGGCCTCCCTGCTCTTGCCCCTTGGCCTTCCTGCTCTTGCCCCTTGGCCTCCCTGCTCTGCCCGCCCTGGCCTTCCTGCTCTTGCCCCTTGGCCTTCCTGCTCTTGCCCCTTGGCCTCCCTGCTCTTGCCCCTTGGCCTCCCTGCTCTGCCCGCCCTGGCCTCCCTGCTCTGCCCGCCCTGGCCTCCCTGCTCTGCCCGCCCTGGCCTTCCTGCTCTTGCCCCTTGGCCTCCCTGCTCTGCCCCCCCCCGCCTCCCTGCTCTGCCCGCCCTGGCCTCCCTGCTCTTGCCCCTTGGCCTCCCTGCTCTGCCCGCCCTGGCCTCCCTGCTCTGCCCCCCCCGGCTCCCTGCTCTGCCCCCCCCCGGCCTCCCTGCTCTGCCCACCCCGGCCTCCCTGCTCTTGCCCCTTGGCCTTCCTGCTCTTGCCCCTTGGCCTCCCTGCTCTGCCCGCCCTGGCCTCCCTGCTCTGCCCCCCCCCGGCCTCCCTGCTCTGCCCCCCCCGGCCTCCCTGCTCTGCCCCCCCGGCCTCCCTGCTCTGCCCCCCCCGGCCTCCCTGCTCTGCCCCCCCCGGCCTCCCTGCTCTGCCCCCCCTGGCCTCCCTGCTCTTGCCCCTTGGCCTCCCTGCTCTGCCCCGCCCCGGCCTCCCTGCTCTTGCCCCTTGGCCTCCCTGCTCTGCCCCCCCCCGGCCTCCTGCTCTGCCCCCCCCGGCCTCCTGCTCTGCCCCCCCCGGCCTCCCTGCTCTGCCCCCCCCCGGCTTCCTGCTCTGCCCCCCTTGGCCTTCCTGCTCTGCCCCCCTTGGCCTTCCTGCTCTGCCCCCCTTGGCCTTCTTGTGGCTCCTCCAGAGCTCTCTCCCTTAAGTCCTCCCCAGGGCGTTGTCTTTGGGGCTGTGCAGTGGGGCGCCCTGGACCTGGGGATGCTCTTGGCTAGGCTGGCAGGGTCAGGGCTGTGTGTGGTGGCTCAGCCCTGGCTTTGCTCATCACCTCCCTCAGCCTGCAGCAGCCAGAGGACCAAAGCAGCTCTTCTCCTAAGGTGAAGAGGAGGGCCGGGCAATGAGCTCAGGCCCGGCAAGAGGAAGACCCAGGTGTGAAGTCTTCATCATGGGTTAGGACAGAGTGGGATAGGACAGAGCAGGTTGGGAAAGATCTTGGAGATCACCAAGTCCAACCTAACACCCAACACCCCCTGTGCTGGAGGCTGGGTGTTGCCACCAGCTTGCCCCTTGGACCTTGCACTGAAGGTTAAGGTCCTGTGAAGAGCTAGGAGCAGGTGGGGAAGGTTTCAGTGGAACATCTCCATGTCCTAGGAAGGAGCTCCAGGCTTGGGCTGCTTTGGGTTGGGAGCAGGCTGGGGGGAGGAGGTTGGAGCCAGGTGGGGCTTGGCCTCTTCACCCAAGGAAGAAGCAACAGGACAAGAGGAGCTGGCCTCAGGTTGCCCCAGGGGAGGTTGAGGTTGGCCATGAGGAACAATTTCTGCCCCTTGAGGCTTGCCCAGGCCTGGCCCAGGCTGCCCAGGGCCATGTTGGAATCCCCATCCCTGGAGGGGTTTTGGAGCTGTGGTGCTGAGGGCCCTGGGTTGGTGGTGCCCTGGCAGTGCTGGGCTGGTGGTTGGGCTCCAGGAGCTTGGAGGTGTCCCCCAGCCTGGGTGGCAGTGGGATTTGGCTCACCTCGAGGCCCCACAGGGCTGGCAGCTCCTCTGTCAGGTGCCCAACCCTGCTGTGCTCCCCAAAGCTGAGCCAGGCTGCTCTCCAACACCCACAGGGACCCCAGGAGCAGCAGGGGGGGAGTGGAGAAGCCTGGAGGAGAGGGGCTTGGGCACCAGCAGGAGCTCCAGCTGGAGGAGGTGGGAGGCTGCTGCTGTCTCCAGAGCTGTGGGCAAGCCTTGAGCCTGGCAGGGCTGGCTGGAGATGCCAGCACCAGGGCTGAGTCAGTGGCTGCAGGGCTGCTGGGGCTGTGCCAGCTCCAGCACCCCGTGCCAGCAGGGGTGGCAGGGCACAGGACATCAGCCTGGGGAGGAGGAGCCTGAGGGGAGACCTCCTGGCTCTACAGCTCCCTCCAAGGAGCTTGGAGCCAGGTGGGGCTTGGTCTCCTCCTCTGGGGATGGGATGAGAGGAGCTGGCCTCAGGCTGCCCCAGGGGAGGTTGAGCTTGGCCATTCTGGGCCATGGGGAACAGCTTCTGCCCCTTGAGGCTTGTCCAAGCCTGGCCCAGGCTGCCCAGGGCAGTGCTGGGGTCCCCAGCCCTGGAGGGGTCTCAGAGCTGCGGTGCTGAGCGCCATGGTGCTGGTGGTGCCCTGGCAGTGCTGGGCTGGGGGTTGGGCTCCAGGAGCTTCAAGGTCTTCTCCAACCCAACCCATTCTGTGCTCTCCTCATCACACCTGGGGGGCTTGACCCAAGCAGGTTGAGGACAGCATTCCTCTGGGGCGGAGCTGGGGGCAGCCCCTGCCTTCGGGGGTGCACCTGGGGGCAGCCCCTGCCCTCTGGGTGGAGCTGGGGGCAGCCCCTGCCCTCCTGCCCCAGGCCAGGCTCCCTGAGCTGGGCAGCGTCTCTGGTTGCAGCTCCCAGTGCCTGCCAGCTCCTGCTCCCGCAGGGCGCCCGGGGGTGGGCTGGGCTGAGCGAGGGCACGGGGGGAGTGCCCGCAGCTGGCACAGCCTCCTGGCCGCCTGCTGCCCTGCCTGGCGGGGCGGCAGCCCAGCAGAGCAGGCGCAGCTCCTCGGTGGGCAGGCGGCGGGCAGGGGGTGTCCGGAGCCGGGGGACTCCTCCTGCAGGAACCACCGCGGCTCGGCAGGGTGCTGGAGCTCCTCCCGGCACTCCACTGGCTGCCAGCGTGGCACTGCTGCCGCGGCTGGGAGCTGGCTGCTCCCCCGTGCCCCGGGTCCGGAGCAGCTCTTGCTGCTGCCGCTGCCTTGCCCCCAGCCCTGCGCCGCCTGGGAGCCCTGCAGCCAGCGGCAGGCGGCCCGGAGCTGAGCGGCCTGGGGAGGCTCCTCCAGCACCTCCAGAGTCTTAGGCTGCCATCTGGCCACCATGAGCTTGGAGGTCTTGGCCAACAGGAACAATGGTGTGAGGTGTTTGCCCCTGAGGGTGGTGAGAGCCTGGCCCAAGTTGCCCAAGAGAGCTGGGAGCACCTCTGGCACCATCTCAGTTGAGGTTGGTTAGGGGTCTGAGCTGTGGGCATTGGAGGTGAGCGGCCTGGGGAGGCAGCACCAGCACCTGCAGAGCTCCAAAGTCCCCCTGCAGTGCTGGGGCAGCTCTGGGGTCCTCAGCACAGCACAGACAGGGACCTGGTGGAGCAGGGCCAGAGGAGGCCATGGCCAGGCTGGGGGAGTTGTGGTTGTTCAGCCTGGAGAAGAGAAGGCTCCAGGGAGACCTTGTGGTGGCCTCTCAGTGCTGAGCTGAAAGCTGGGGCCAGAGTTCTGAGCAGGGCTGTTGTGCCAGGAGCAGGGCTGAGGGTTTGGCACTGAGAGAGGGAGCTTCAGAGTGGAGAGAAGGGAGAAATGTTTGCCCCTGAGGGTGGTGAGAGCCTGGCCCAGGCTGCCCAGAGAGCTGGGAGCTGCCCCATGCCTGGCACCATCCCAAGTGAGGTTGTCTGGGGCTGTGAGCAGCCTGCTCTGGCTGGGGATGTCCCTGCTGGCTGCAGGGGGTTGGACTGGAGGGGTTTGGAGGTCCCTTCCCACCCACCCAGGCTGCCCCTCACCTCTCCCTGTGTCAGTGCCAGCTGCCATGAAACCCACTGAAGGATGCAGTGCCAGGAGACCTCCCAGAGGATCTCCAGCAGGGCCAGTGAGCCACATTGGCAGGAGAGGGCACTGAGCATAGGCAGTCAAGGGCCTTTAGAGCCAGGACTCAATGCTAGGCTTGTGGGAAGGCACCAGCTGCACCCACAACAGGGGAAGTGTATGTGGGAGCCTTGGCCAGTGCTGGTGGCACCTCTGCAGGGGCTGGGGAGGGGAGGGGCTGGGCAGGGCTGGCAGTGGCTGCAGGGGAGGGGCTGGGCAGGGCTGGGACCAGCCTGGGTGGGGCTGATGTGCCCAGGATGTAGGGGAGGGATGTGGGAAGAGGCCAGGTTTTGGGGGTCGGGGGGGCAGGGGGTGAGCATGGACAGCAGGAGACGACCTCCCCCACACCCCTGTGGTTGTGGCCACCCTGCTGGCAGCTCCTTGGTGGCACCCGGGGAGTCTCCTCCGCTGGCAGCAGCCCCTGGGGCAGGGCTGGGGCTGCAGAGCCCTGGTGAGGGTTGCTGGGGCCCAGTTAATTGCCTCCCTGGTGCCAGGCCCTGCTGGCTCTTGATTGGCAGCACCGGGCACGATCACTGCTTAATTAGGGCATGATTGAGAGCCTGCTGGGGGCCGAGCAGCCACATGATGGCAAGCAGCAGCTGCAGGGCTGGTGCAGCTCTGCAGCCTCTGCTCAGCTTGCCTCACAAGCTGCTGTCGGGGTGATGGATGGAACCCCCACCCCCCTACGCCCCACCATGTGCCCCCAAAGCTCCTTCTGCCTCCAGGCCCCAACCCAGCAGCAAAGCTGCTGGAGCTGAGGAGCAGAGCTGTGGCCTGAGGGAGGCTGCAAGACCTTGAGCCACCTCTGCAGTCCCCCCAGGGCCCTCCTGGGCTCCCAGGCAGCTTCAGGAGCTTCAGGTTGTGACCAGCCTCAGGCTTTGGTAGCCTCTTCCCAGCCAGTTCTGGAGCAGCTTGCTGAGAGAGCCCTCCCCAGGCCCCTGCCTGCTGCTCTGGGCAGTGCTGCTCCTCACTGGGACACCTCTGCTGAGTGCCACCAAACCAGGTCCTGCTCTGCCTGCTCACCAGCTCACTGCCTGCTCACCAGCTCACTGCCTGCTCAAGCAGACCTTGTCCCCGAGGTGTGGTGGGCAGGAGACAGGGCATGGACATCACCACCAGGGCAGCCTGGAGAGGAGACTCCAAGAGGTCCTGAAGTGGACATCACCACCAGGGCAGCCTGGAGAGGAGACTCCAAGAGGCCTGAAGTGAACATCACCACCAGGACAGCCTGGAGAGGAGACTCCAAGAGGCCTGAAGTGGACATCACCACCAGGGCAGCCTGGAGAAGAGACTCCAAGAGGCCTGAAGTGGACATCACCACCAGGGCAGCCTGGAGAAGAGACTCTAAGAGGCCTGAAATGGACATCACCAAGAGGGCAGACCTGGAGAGGAGTCCGCCAAGAGGCCTGAAGTGGACATCACCAAGAGGGCATACCTGGAGAGGAGTCTTCCAAGAGGCATGCAGTGAACATCACTACCAGGCCAGCTTGGATTTGGTGTCCTCCCAGAGGCATGAAGCTAAGGCAGGGCAGAAGTGACCCAGGGGAGGAGGGTGACAGAGCCTTGCTGAGCTGGGGGCTTGTCTGCTGCTGGGCCATGTGCTGTGTGGGGCCAAGGGCAGAGTGTCCTGCTCTTGGCACTGCCTGCAGGAGCTGCTGCCCTTCCAATCTCATGGTGGCTCCCATCTGCTCCTGGGGACTTCTGGTGGCCCCAGGCCTTTGAGCTGAGCTGCTTGGAGCTGCCTGCATCTGATGGTGCCAGATGGTGCAGCCAAGGGTGGTCAGAGCCTGCTCCTTGCCCTGCCAGCTGCCTCTTTGTGCTCCTCCTTCACTTCTTGAGCAGTCAGTGAGGTTGGGGCTGGCCAGGGAAGGAGCAAGGAGCAGCCTGGGTGCTGCCCATCTCCTGTGGGGAGGAACCTGCAGCAGGACAGAGTGGGGCAAACCTGTGCCTGAGGGACCAGGTAAGGAGGCAGCTTCTGGGTTGCTCTGGGCAAGGAGCAGCCCTCAGGAGAGGCACAAGCCAGGGCCACCACGGGTTGGCTTTCTCCTCTTCCTTCATTTCCTCCTGCTCTGGGAGGCTGTGAAGGAAGGGGGAAGCTTCAAGAGGAGCAGAGGTGGTAGGAGCAATCCTGGTGGTAGGAGGAGTCCTGGGCACCAGTGATGGTGGTGGCCCCCCTGAGAGGTTCATCTTGGTGGAACCTGGAGGCCTGGCAGGTTGGAGAGGGCTGCTTTGTGCTGTGCAGCAGAGAGGCAGCAGGACCTGCTCATGGAGCTGAGGGCTGGAGGGGCAAGCAGCAGAGGAGCTGGCAGTGGACACCTGGAGGTGGCCAAGGGGCATCTGAAAAGCTGCTGGGGTGGCCCTGTGTGGAGGCTGTAAGGGGTTGAAAGGCTTTGGGCTGAGTGGCAGGAGCTCTGGGGAGGCCGTGGGCAGGACTGTGTCACCTAGAGCTGGCTGAGGTCCAGCAGCAGCACTGCAGCTGGGCACTTTCCACAGCACCTCAAGGATCTCTCTCCCAGGGCTTTCTCCAAGGGGAGAGCTTTGCAGTGGGCTGGGCAGGAGCTCTGGAGGTGGAGAAGAGCTGCAGTTGGCCTGGGGGAAAGCAGGGGCAGGTCACAGAATCCCTGAATCCCAGCATGGGGAGGTGGGAAGGGAGCTCTGGAGCTCAGCCAGTCCAAGCCCCTGCTCCCCAGGGGCACCCACAGCAGCTTGCCCAGGGGCACAACATCTGGGGGGGTTTGGGAGGTCTCCAGAGAAGGAGACTTGGTGGAACCTGGTGGATCGAGCAGGAATGTGTGCCTTGGATGTGAGAGGAGAAGGGAGCCAAGGGGACAGCCCTCAGGAGTGGCTGGGAGAAAGCCAAGATGATGGCAGCAGCTGCTGTGGGCTTTTCCTCCTGCATCC